>OY744566.1:5937461-5992489 GCA_963556235.1 Cryptophagus acutangulus | reverse complement strand
AAAGAAGATTAGAAGAGAAAATTGGGGGTGAGCCAAAGAAAATTGGATAAAGTAAACAACCACGAAAGTATCGGTAAAAGTGGCTGCAACCAATTATACACCGGACGTGCGTTAGTTTGGAGAGCGGGACAACAGAACCGGACTGAAAATTTTCCTATTAATTGCAAATTAAATGGAAAAGAGAGAAGACGCAGAAGAAGAAAAGAATAAAAGAAAAGGAGAAGCCAGCCAAGAAAAGGAGATAGTGGAAGAAGGGGAAGCGAAAGCGTTGGGGAAAGATAAGAACAAGCCCAAGAAAACGAAAATTGCAGAACAAATCGTTACGCAGTACAGAATCGAGAAAGAAAGGATGGAAGAACTGAAAACGATGATGGGGAAGATGATCGAGAGCATGAATGGGATGCAAAGAAGTTTAAACAATGTGGTGCCACAAATGGAGGAAATGAAAGAAGAAAATAAAAGGCTGAAGGATAGTATGATAATGAAAGAGGAAAAATGGGAAGAAGAAAAGAAGAAAATTATGGAAAGAATGACAAAGATGGAGGAGAAGATGGAAAGAGAAGAAAGGGATACAAGGAAGAACAATATTGTGATAACTGGGTTGAATGTGAAGAACGAAAATCTCAAAGAAGAACTGCAGCAATGGATGAAAGAAGAATGGAAGGTGGAGGTGGAAGTGAAAGAACCATATGTGATTGGGACAAAGAAGATAATTATTGCCAAATTAGGAAGCTGGGAGCAGAAGAACACCATAATGGAAAAGAAGAGCACGCTGAAGGAAAGAAGAGGAGAAAAAATATTTGTCAACCATGATCTAACACCTAACGAGAGGGAAGTGCAAAGTAAAATATTTGGAATGGTCAAGTGCGAAAGGGAAAAGGGCAAAAGTGCAAGAATGGAGTATAGGAAGATGCAGGTGGAAGGGAAATGGGTCAAATGGAACGAAGAAAGGGGAGAATTGGAAAATTTTTAGACAATGTGGGGAAACAAGTGATAAAGAAGACGACGTATGCAAAGGACCGGAAAAAAGAACAAAGAAAAAGTGAAGAAATCATGGAGACAAATCAAGATGGGACGAGGGGGGGACTAAGGAAGGAGGACGATTTTCTTAAATTCGTTTTTTGGAACGTGGCGGGAATTAAAAATAAAGGGGCAGATTTTTGGAAATACGTGAGTGAGTTTGATGCGATTGGATTAGTGGAAACATGGATAGATGAAAAAGCGTGGAAGAAGATGGAAGAAGAAATGCCAGATGAATATGTGTGGAAGTGTCAGTATGCAGAAAAGGATAAGAAGAAGGGAAGAGCGAAGGGAGGAATAATAACCGGATTGAGGAAAGAATTGGGCGAAGTCATGGAAGAAGCAATCGAAGAAGAAGGAATAATGGAACGGAACTTTACCATTATGCAGAAAACGTACAGAATGATAACAATATACAGCCGAAGAATCAAAGAAACGAGAAGGAAGATAGAAGGAAGAATTAAAGAAACAGAAGATCACACGGTAATAATTGGAGGGGACTTTAATGCAAGAATTGGAAGATGGGGAGAGAAGATAAAAACAACAGATGAAGATGGGACAGGGACAAGAGTCACCAGAGACAAAGTTCACAACAAAGAAGGCAAGGAAATTATCGACATGGTGGAAGAAAGGGGGTGGGACGTACTCAATGGAAATTGGGATGGAGACAAAGAAGGGGAATTTACATACAATGGAGCAAGAGAAGACACGGTTATTGATTATGTAATAGTGAATCAAAGGGGATGGGAAGAGGTGCAAGATTTCAGAGTGGGAGAAAGGACAGAATCAGACCATCAGCCATTGGAAGTGAAAGTGACAGGTGAAGAATGGAAAAGAAGAACTGAAGGAAAGGAAGTGTGGAAGAAGGTTGTGTGGAATGAAGCAAGTACGAAAACATATAAAGATAACCTAGAGAAAATAAAGTTTCAAGAAGATGGAGTCGATAGGAGAATGAACGAGCTGGTAAGAAGAATGGAAGAAGCCATGACAACTGTAGAGAGGAAAGTGATAACAGGGACCAGGATGGGCAGAAATAAATGGTGGGGACGCGAATGTAAGGAGAGCAGGAAGAAGGCAAGAAGAGAGCTGAGAAGATGGCGAAAGAAACAAGGCACAAAGCAGGAGTACAGAAAGGCGATTAAAGAACACAAAGAACTATGTGAACTGAAGAAGACACTAATGAAAAAGGAGGAGGAAGAACAAATCAGAAACATCAGAACGGAAGAAGAATTGTGGAAATTTGTGAATGGGGAGCGAAAGAAAAAGACAAAGATAGATAAGTCTATAACCATGGGAGATTGGAAACAGTATTTCATGCAACTACTGCAGGGGAAAGAAGAATTGCAAGAAAAGGAAACCGCAGAACCTGCTGTGACACTTCCTGTTCGAAGCTTGAAGGATGAGAAAGAAATCACTAGCGAAGAGATAAATAGTGCAATACAAAAAATGAAAAAGGGTAAAGCTGCAGGGGTAGATGGGATACAAAATGAAGCATGGATGTATGGAACAGGGGAGGTAACGGAGAGATTGAGAGAGATTGTGAATGAGGTGTGGGTTGGAAAAGGATTGCCGAGCGAATGGAGGGTGGGTCTTATATGTCCAATTCATAAAAAAGGGAAAAAGTGCTCAGTAGAGAATTATAGAGGGATTACCTTGATGAATACGGCATATAAGATCTACGCGATGGTATTAGAAAAAAGACTGAGTAGTGAGTTAGAAGGCAAGGGATTATTACCAGACGGTCAGGCGGGGTTCAGGAAAAAGCGCTGCACTATAGACATCGTGTACATACTAAACCATTTAATTAATCGTGAAATAAATAAAGAAAGAGGGAAAATGTACGCGTTGTTTGTAGACTTAAAAGCAGCGTTTGACTCCGTGAACCGAGAGAGCATGTGGGAATATATGAGGGAAAAAGGAATAAATGAGCAACTACTAGAGAGGATAGAAGACATTTATAAAGAAACGATATGTAGGGTAAAAGTGAATGGGAAACTGAGTGATATGTTCTGGACGACAAAAGGAGTGAGACAGGGATGCCCACTAAGCCCCACTCTGTTTGCTGCCTACATGGGTGATTTGGAAGATAAGCTCAGGAGGGCGCAAGCAGGGGGGGTCGTGGTGGGTGGAATGAAGGTGAGATCATTAGCGTATGCGGATGATATGGTGTTGGTAGCCAATGAAGCAAAAGGAATGAAAGAAATGATTAAATGCATGGGAAAATATTTGAAAACGAAAAAACTGGAAGTGAATGTGGATAAAACAAAAGTAATGATGTTCAGAAAAGGTGGTGGCAGAAAGAAAAATGAAGAATGGGAATGGGATGACAGAGAACTAGAGGAAGTGAAAGAATTCAAATACTTAGGATACATGTTTAGTGCAAATAATGGAGAGAAAGGTCATGTAAGAGAGTTAGCAAGAAAAGCAAATAAATTATTGGGGCAAGTATGGGGAATAGGTGAAAGAAAGTTTGGAGTAGATGTAAAAAAAAGAGGAATGTTGTTTGACTGTTTGGTAAAAAGTGTAATGATGTATGGAGCTGAAATATTTGGATGGAAGGAGCAAGAAATGTTGGAGGCTGTTCAGGCAAAGTACTGGAAATGGGTGCTAGGCTTGGACAGGGAAACTCCAGCATATATTGTGTTAGAAGAGGTGAAGAGAGAAAAGGTAAGAGTGGAAGCGGGAAAGAGAGCGGTAAAGTTTGAGGAAAGAATGAAGGGCAGAATGGAATGCAAAATTTTGCAGGAGTGTTGGAAAGAGGTAAAAACAGGAAAGATTGAAAAGAGGTATGAGGAAAGAAAGAGATATTACGAGAGAAATGGGTACGCAGTAGAAGAAGTGGAGAGAAGGAGGGAGAGCGGAAGAAAGCTATTGAATGAGGTGATAAGGAGAGACAAGGATGTGCAAATGCAAGAAAGAAGGAGCAGAATAAAGGAAGCTAGCTAGGTACAACGAGAGGTATGACAAGTTAGTTACAAGCGATCTACCGTTGTACCTAGTAATAGAAAAGAGAAAGAATGAAAGGAAAAGGATTGCTAGATTCAGATGTGGGAATGAGGAACGACAAAATAGATATTGGGAAGAGCAGGGGGTAAGAATGTGTAGAATGTGTAGAGAAGAGGCAGAAACCATGGAACATATGTTGAGGGAATGTGGAGAAATGAGAGTGGAAGAAAAAGAATGGTGGGAAATACTGGATGAGAAAGGGAGCGGAGCGGAATGGATGAGGAAAGTGAAAGATAGAAGGGGACAGCAGCAGTGATGGGGGATAATATTTTTGTTTATTTTGTTTAATTTAGTTTATGTTATTTATTGAATTTAATTTTTGGTTTACTTATTGTACAGTATTTAGTTTTTGTAGCGAAGGGATCCTTTCTTAAGCCGTAAGGCACAGAAATAAAGATATATACTAACGCAAACCAGTATTACACTAAAAATGTATTAAGTTGCATCATAAATTTCGAGATTAATTCAAATGGATTTTAACAAAATTAATTAACTAGATTAGTCCTACTTGTTGTTGATGGAAAATGCCTTCTCGACGGATTGGAGCACGGAGGATGATTGGAGTAACATGATGCCTACGCATGATAATCAATTTTTTTCATATATTTCTGCATCATGTATACTAATAACAGTACATATCGGCTTTCTTAAGTATTCCGATTTTTTAGGCAATTAAGATTAATTTGTTTTTGCTAATTAGATAATTTGTTCTGTACGTTCATTTTCGTTTTGTTTTAATTGTTTTATTGTAAAGAGACAGAGAGAGATAGATTTTTTGCTTAACATTCCTAGTTTCGAGAAGCGGCGAATTTTGTGTTTTTGCACTGTTTTTGGCGTTCGAGCGTTCACGATCGTGGCCAGCGGAGCCGCTCTCCCGCTTTGACCGTCAACGTTCCGCAGTTCGCTTTTGCTATTGGTTTACGCGCCGTATTACTCGCAACTCTTTCGATTTTTGTGCAATTCGCTGCATTTTTCGAGGCTACTTCTTTCCTTTCGAAATTTGCTTTACATTTCATTCTTTCGCTTTTCCTTCCTGCTTCGCTTTTCGCATCCTAGCTTCGCTTTTCGCCTTTCGTACCACCAGGATGAGGATCACCATCTTCGAACTCATCGACAACAGCCACCAAGCCAAAGGTAAGTGCATTTTCGCTATTCGCCGTTTTCTCTTTTCGCTTATTTTAATTTGGTACGAAACCGATTGAATTTCGCATTAACATAATTTTTTGACAAATTCAGAGTCAAAATGCTTGGATTTCTTTCAAATTTGGATTCCAGTAGTAATAGAATCTACATTTTACAATAGGATCTACATCCTAACCCCTAATACACCCCTCATGGTTTGAATTGTCAGATTTCTTAAAAATATGTTTTCTATTAATGAATTTAAATATAATTTCAACTAGTTTAATCAAAAATAGGCTAGAATCCTCAATTCATGTTTTTAACTTCTAAGACACTTCTTACACTATCAGTTCTAGAATGTACTTCAAACATTCTTTTATATTGGTAATTTTTAATCTTGCTTCACATAGTTTCATTAAAGTAGAGTACCTACAACACATTTTTCACTTTTTCATCTCTTCATATACACGTTTCAGCTTTATCGCTTAGAGTTGTTTCAAATTTAACTAGTTCCTAATTAAAATTCAAAAACCATTTTTAAATAACGAAATTTAAAAAAAATTGAATAAGAAATTTTAGTATATCAACGAGAGAGTACTGTGGAATTTTATTTCCAGCGAATTTTTAATTGTTGATTGGTTAAATTTGAGGTTAAACAAATACTACAGATATTTGCAGTCTTTTTGCAAAATATGAGTAAGGTTCTTTGCATTATATGTGGCCAAATATACGATACTCAGAAAAATTTCGTGCGGAAACCCACCAAAAAAGGTTTGCTTGCTCTTTTAGTAGTGGCTGAAACACGACAGAATGCTGCATTCAAATCTATTTTGCAACATAAAGAATCAATTTTGCGTGAGAACCCTAACGAACCCTAAATTTTCATACTTTATGTCGAAGTTCCTATACCAGTAAAAATAAAATGGTACCTCACTTTGACTGTGGTCAACCAAGTTCTTCTAAAGTTACAAGCCAGATTGAAACACGACGAAGTCTTGAATCCTTTAACATCCAAATAATGTGTTTATTTTATTATCGACAAGCAAAAAAAAAACGGGAGAAACTAACATGTATTCAAACAGGTACAGACGTAGTATATTAATTTTATTTATAACGGTTGTTTCATTTATGTGGGGTTTGAATACAATTAGGAACTGGAAAATCTACAAGGATGAAAATTTTGGAGGCAGCTGACAAACGATCTGATATGGAATAGTAAAGTGAAAATGACAAATTTAAATACTGAAATTAATTAATTAATTGAACGTCCATGTGACGTCACAAAGATAAAAAAATATTTTTAAATGCGATTTACTCAGCTTTGGCTTAGTGTTAAATGGAGTTGATAGCATCAAAAAATTGACAAAAATCTAGTTTTTTATGATAAGTTTTAAAGTAATAATTTTATTTAGAATAAACTCGCGCACTGGCATTTAAATAGGCAGCAATGTCTACATCATGTATTTTTGCATACTAGGGTAAAACTTATAGCTAGGAGCCTAGTTAAGTTGTTCTTAAATTAAACATGTATTGTCTTGTACTGTCTCTGCATTGTGCAAGACAATTGTAATGTATTATAAGTTGTAACAATCAAATAAATAATGTTGTATTGTATTGTTTGTATGTAATAGATTTATTTACGTATTTTTGGAACCAAACAGGGACAAAATTTTCATCCAGGCTTTAATTAAGACCGCATTATAACAGTGTTACAGTACCAGCAAAAGCTCAGTGTTACAGTACAAAAAAGTTTATATTTATTAAAGTAGAAATTATTATAATGCTATGCTAGGATGAAATACAGATGGTTCTGAACCGACTGTATTACTTGATCTTGATTCAAATGTAATTATTAGAAAACAATAGTATGTATTAATTTAAATTCAATTCAATTTCTCAGTGGATTTAGGTCTTAAGTTTCAATAAAACGGGAGATACCACTATAAAAAACGCGCCATAATCTCTACCTCCTGAGTGGTGTGGAAATGAAATTCAAATTAGCTACTCCTTATAAATCATTAGTATTTACATACCTTGGTGGGAATGATATTCATTACAGGCCTAGGATATAATATTTAGGGTATAGGATATAGATTTAGTGCTTTTTTCATAAAAATTACAAAAGGTTTATAGTGCTGTTGTCTAAAAAAGTATATAATAGTATAAATATAAAAGTAAAATATAGTATAAAAAATAATAAAAATATAATATAGTTAATCTATTATATATATTTGATATAAATATAAAAGTATACATTTCTCAAATGACTTTGAAATGGGACTACAATTACAGATTGTGACTACAATTAACAATAGCTCTATAAACCCTTTGTAATTTTTATAAATAAAGCACATATGTATATAAGGCTTATATCATATACAAGCCTACGGCTGTAATGAATATCATTCCCACCTTGGTTGTAATTATAAAAACAAAATTGTAAAGTATCGAAGGATGTGCAGAAATTTTTCATGATGTACTTTAAAATTGCAAATTTTGTAGTATGCGCAGTAGCGTATTCGTTGCGCATAAATACTGTACAATATTGAATCGTTTCGTCGTTTTATTAAAAATAAGTTATAATTCATATCATAGAATAAGAGGCAAAGGCCAGAGTTATAAAAGTAATTATACCTCGTACGAAGATAAGCGCCAATGTGGTAGTAACATGCCCGGAGGTGAGCCCCGGATGAATAGAAACCAGCAAAGAGCGTTTAAATACCAGAATGACCACTCCTTCAACAATGACTGGAACCATTGTGCCCAATTCTCGTTGGCGCTTCGACCATTTTCGTGTTATGTTCCACACCATAATAGAGGAAAAATCTTGATAGAGCTCGTGTCTATACCCTGAATTCGCCATCTTCTACCACATCCATTCGGTTAAAGACGTTTTTCGTTTTCCTCCGACTCAAGTGCCGCTTCTGCGTTGTTTTACATGAATGTGATTTGTTGCTGCTGGTAAAGAAGGACATCAATGCGCTTTATGAGCGCACAAATATCTCATGAATTCCTACTTGTGTATTTCGTCATGTTCAAATTTCTGTTTTACTTAGGTCCAAATTTTGTCACTTCCTTCCGATATATACTTGTATATATATTTAATCGCTTTGACATCCGAACAACATTATTATGTTGGATTATAAGGAACCATCTATTGATTGTCAATGGCTCTAAATTTTAATCACATTGTCTTTTGTACAAATTACATCGTCCATCTGCTCTGCAGTAATTGGACGCGATTTTAATTCTACACACAGAATGTGTGCGTCCGGTAATCCGCGTTTCTGAAATTCCACACTATAGATTAAATAAACCGGTTTTTCAAAAAAACATTTTTTCTCGATTTTTCTCGATTTCAAGCCAGCCAAGAAAACATCGATTTACAATATCTGGCCTCATTTTAAAGTCGCTACTAGCAGCATCATTGTTCAGAGTAATGTTGTCTGCAATCTCTAACCAAGCAGTATTACTTGTAAATGTAATAAAGTAATAACAATGCCCAAAATGTTTAACTACTGCCATAACATTTTAAAATTGCTTTGCGTACAAACGTGGGCTGCGAGCATGCAAAGATGGTAAAATTACATACAACTCGTCCACAATTCACATCCAAATCATTGGGATTGCCTTTAACAAAATTTTGCAAGCCGGCTAGAGTCCGGCTGAAGTCTATCTTGAATGTGGTACAAATGGCGCAATTCCATTGTCTCGATTCCTAAAAACATATCCACTTATGAAACAACTACTTATGAAATATGTTTCTAGATTTGTGCAGCATACTAAAATAAGCTTCACGCACTGGTAAATAAAATAAACAATTTCGCAATTACTGTTTCGTGTTATTGTATCTCGGACCAATTTCTTACCCATATAATATTTAATGTTTGGGCACCAGCCAGGATCTTCATATGGACGAAATATGGGATATGACTTAAGGTTCGATCAAAGCACTGTTTGGATCAATTATTGTCAATTTGTTTGGGTCACTGGTTCGTGACTAAACAATAACATCAAATCTTCTAATGGCCATATTATCTCGATGAGAGAAAACTGTCGCCACTTCATTACTTGATGGAGCATTCAATGTGCCCGAATGACCACCAACATTTTTCCTTGAATCAACCATCCATTCGCTCCACCTCTTCATGAAGGATGATTTCAATTTCCGGCAATTTTTGGTTGCGATTTGTGGCCGTTTTTGAGACAATTTCCATTGCATTTCGAAACACTTGTCCATAAGTATTGATTAGTTTCAATATATTTGCAAAAAAAAAAACGAAAAGCTCTGCATCAAGATTTGGATACATTTCATTGCGTCCCTCATTTGCCACATTTGTTTCCAGTGTAAAAAATTGCGCAAGTTGTTCCGGGGTATTTTCGTATAGATGGTTCTATTCTTATGAAAAAGTCGCCCCGTCGTGGTCATTCAGGCACATTAATGCTCCATCATGTTATGAAGTGGCGACAGTATTCTCTCATCGAGATAATCTAACCGTTGGAAGACTTGATGTTATTGTTCAGTCACGAACTAGTGACCCAAACAAACTGACAACAATTGATCCAAACAGTGATTTGATCAAACCTTTGGCATATCCCTTAATTCGTCCATATGGAGAACCTGACCACATTTTGTACCACATTTAAGATAAGACTTCACTCGGACACTCTAGCCGGCTTGTATGATTTTGTTAAAGGGAATCCCGATGACTTGGATGCGATTAGAATACTGCTTAGCCAGAGACTGCAGTCAACATTACTCTGAACAATGATGCTGTTGGTAGCGACTTTAAAATGAGGCCAGATATTGGAAATCGATGTTTTCTTGGCCGGCTTAAAAAACTTTTAAATGAAATTGAGAAAAAATGTCTTTTTGGAAAACCGGTTTATTTAATCTATATTGTGGAATTTCAGAAACGCGGATTACCTGACGGACACATTATTCCATGTGTAGAATCAAAGTCGCGCCCAATTACTGCTGAGCAGATAGACGATGTATTATTAATATTTTGATGTATGTAATTTGTATGTATGAGATATACATATGTATGTATGTATGTAATAGATAGACGATGTATTTTTAATATGTGATTATTAATATTTTCATGTAAATATCGAAAGGAAGCGAAAAAGTTTTAAACGAAGTAAAACAGAAATTTTAAAATGACGAAATGCACAAGTATGAAGTCATGAGATATTTGTGCGCTGATGAAGCGCATCGGCACATTTCCAGTTATCCGACGTACTGCACTTCAATCACTGTCACTCAACTCGCAGTCGCACAATAAGAGCCTTGAATTACTTAACAATGACAAATACGTAACAATGATCGTTGAAAGCAATAAAAATTGTGCTCAATCATTGATCAGTCAGTTAAATAGCTACCAGAGGCAAGTATTTGATCAAATAATGGCAACCCAAGCGCCAGGTTATTCTGGGCAGCGACTGTTTTATTTAGGTGGATCTGGCGGTACGGGAAAAACTTTTACCTACATTCACGCATTAAAAGCCATTGGAAAAAAAATGTTGCTAACAGCTTGGACGGGAATTGCTGCTTTACTACAGAGCGCACCTCCCATTATTTCTTCAAATATCCCATATCCCTAAAGCAGCATAAATTCTGGCCATTATTGCTCTAACAAAGAATATGCGTGCATGATCTGATCAAGAGGTGTTTCCTCGGCAATTGTTGGAAATTAGTAATGGAAGAGAAAACATATGTGGCACATCATATATAGAACTGGATAAATCTATGATAATTGATGATGGGAAATCTATGAAAATATCTCCTATTTTGTAGAATCCAGGAGAAATATCCGAGAAAGTTCATCAAAGGAGAGAAACTACTTTAAAGCACAATTTTGGCATTCAACCATTTCTTATATTAGTTGGAAATTTGGACAATATAACCGGAAGTTATTGTTATGTAGATGAGCAAATGTATCAACTAGAAACACCGCTTTCAGCTTTCAGCGGTGTTTCTAGTTGATGTTTTTTTTAAGGTAATTTTTGCCCTAAATACTAAATATCCACCAGAATCTTCGAATGTGTGGACATTTATTCAGAAATGTGTATATGGCATAAATACTAACGCAGATAAGCATTTCAATGGATTGGAAACACTTTGTACTCGATTAATGTGACTCGACTCGTTTGTGAAGATACGAAAGTTAATTTAGTGTTGCCTATTTCCTGAAATTAATATTTTTAAAAATTCTCGTTTTACAAACTTTTCAATTTAGATTCATATAATGCCTACTTCTTTTTTATGTAAAAGTACCTTGCGAAATCACAAATTGTTAAAATTACATTTCAGACTAATTCACAAATTAAGAAATAGCAGTTTATTTATGTGTTGAACATAATTGTAACAGAAAATTTTCGAGTTTATTTTCATTTTTAAGACATAATTATACTCATAAAAATAATTCTCAAAAACCCGCTGATAAAGATAAGTTAGCTGATAAAGAAACTGCATCAAAAGTTACTACACAAAATTCAAACTTTAATGATAATGTAGAAAATGAAGTGTGTTTACTGATTTGCAAATTATATGGAAATAAGTCTTTACCTAGAAATCGTGTTCAAGGTATGATAACAGAGTTTCATAATTGTCTTCAAGCTCCTTTAAAATTTTGAAAAGAAAAACTATTTTTTTGATACTAGTAGCGTTTTAAAGCATGAATTACTTGCTGATTTTGAAAGTATATTTAGTTGCTTAGAAAACATGTTCAATAATTTAGATACTGAGTATCTTCGATTTAAATATTTAGAAAATACTGGAAAATATATAAAACCTGAACAATTTAAAATTGGGCATCATATGCAATTAGATTCTAATGGTGTTATGACATCTAAAGCTCTTACAGCACAATACATTTCTATAAGTGAAGTTTTAAAATGCTTTTTTTCTATGCAAAATGTTTTTTATGAAACTCTTAATTATATTAATGAACTTGATAAGTATAAATCTCCCATCTCTAATTTGATCCAAACAGATTTTTGGAAACAGAAGTGTTCTGGATTTGAAAACCCAAAATTAGTATTTCCAATATTATTATATTTCGATGAGTATGAGACTGGAAACCCTCTTGGATCTCATGCAGGTCTTCATAAACTTGGAGCAGTTTATTACAGTATTCCTGTAATACCGATTCAATATCAATCATTAACAGAAAATATTTTAACGTGCTTATTGTTTCACACCATGGACCTAAAACAAGTTACACATACAATGATATTTTCAAAGTTTATTGACGAATTAAATTTTTTAGAAACTGATGGAATTACAATATCAATTGACAACAAAAATTGGACAATTTATTATAAACTTGCTTTACTCCAAGGTGACAATTTAGATCAATCTTATAGTTCATAGGTATTTAATGAAATTTCTTCTTTTCATGTAACAGAAAACTTTTTTGTAGATTTAATGCACGATGTCTTGCGTGTACGACATAGGATTAATAATAAATTACTACGTTCACATAAAAAAAGAAATTAACTTGGATTTGCTAAATTCTAAAATTATTTACTTTAATTATGGATTTGAAAGCAAAAATAAACCTCCTCCATTATCAAATGAACATGTAAGACCGTCAAAATGTCAGCTTCAGAAATGCTTGTATTCTGCAGATACTTCCCAGCAAACACAGTTTAAAACGGTTTCGGTTTTTAAAGACACATTTAAGAACGTTTTGTATTCGAAACACATTCTAAATGTTTTCGAATTTCTAGCAATCAATATCAAATATTGCTTAACAATTTCGATACATTTTAAACAAATCTGTTTTGTTATGTAATATTTTGAACTACTTTGTTACTATTTCCTAAAATTGTTGCATATTGAAAGTTTCCCGAAAGTATCAAAACAATACCGCTTTAAATAGTTCGTTTCAGTTTAAAATACCACAATGAGAAACTAACTTGCAACTTTTTGGTCCAATAGATTCAGAATTATTTAACTTTGTAAAAAATCACCAAACTATAATTATTATAGTTCATAGATGAATAAAATCAATATTAATTTAATTTAATTCCAAAAAATGATATTTAAAATACTGTATTATTGTATATTATTGTACTTATAATATTATAAATATATACATTAAATTGATTAATTATTTAATTATACAGTTGTGGACAAAAAATTTGAAACGATTTATAATCAAGTCTTACTGTAACAATACCAATTATATTATTAGAACTACTTTTTAACGCAGTTTGATTAAAAATAGTTTTGAATTTTTAGATTAATAAAGCAGAGCCAAATAAATTATTTTTGCAAATTGCGATTAAAATGACATCTTTTTAGTTGCCATTTTTGATATTGAAACAGCCTTCTTTTTTTTTATTGATCTAAAAAAAGCGTGAAAAAAAGACTTTTATTCACAATCGTTATTGTAATGTTGTGATTACCAACGATTTAGAGGTCGGGAAGTTGAACATTACATACCTAGCTTCGTAATACTGTCAAATAATAAATATGATTGTTTGACACTTGCAACAGTAGAATTTACACAAGTATTTAATGTATTTCGCTATTTCCACACTTTTAATTACATTTAAAGATTAATCTAGTCCAACAGCACAACAAATTAATGAACTATCGTAAAAAACAACACGCAACACTGTATTTTTGTTTTGAACTGGAGTTTTGACAACTGCAATTTCACTCCAGATTTGCTGATCGAAAAGTGCATTTCCACCACGGTCGAAAATGTGTTTTTATTCATACATTTTTAATTATTTTTTTGATAATAAATTGTTCGATTGTGAATAAAATAGTATACATACCTCGGTGGGAATTTCATTACAGCCTCGCGCTTATATCTGACCTCGAGGCTTCGCCTCTCGGTCAGATATTAGCCCTCGGCTGTAATGAATATCATTCCCAACTCGGTTGTAATATACTATTTTTCACTCTTTTTCTAATTTTTTTCATTCTTTTTACTTTTTTTCATTATTTTAAAAATTGCTAAAAGCGTGGCAAAATTTATAAAACCGCAATGTTTTATTTATTAACAATATTAATTGTACAATTAGTAAGATTATTTAACTGAACAAGAACATATAAACAACATTTCCATTAAATTTGAGTTAGCAAACACTTCTATTCGATTTGAATTATGTGAAGGAAGCTGTTTGATTTTTCGTTCCTAGGGGCGATTTCAATTGTTTTATCAATGCTTGCTCTAATTAATAACAAATTAGGTTGAATCAAGCAACCGATTGTCATCTGATTATTAACTAATCTTTAATCTTTAATATTTTTTTATTTTAATTAAAAATTGCAAAAAATAGTGTATACAACACGAGCAAAATTAGTTATTTTTTCACTTGTCGTATTGTCCAACTCGGCTGACGCCTCGTTGGACAAATTTACGACTCGTGAAAAAATAACTTACATTTTGCTACTTGTTGTATAAATAACTATTATGTAATATATAGACTTTATATAGTTTGATAGATTTAAAGTTTGATATACAATTCAGCATTGTAAATAGCGCGCTTTAACTCAGTAGATGATGGCGCTGCGAAAACATCGTTTTTCTTAGGAATATACGCAAACATTGTCTCGTTGACAGTGTTGCCAATTTGGTAGAATTTCTGCTAGTTTTTGTGGATTTTAAGGTTCATTTAGTAGATCAAATACAAGATTTTGAGGTAGTAGATTTTTTGCAAGAATTGTTTCACGTTAGTGAATTTTCTGAAGGAAATTTAGTTTAGTTCTGGTTGTTAGTTATTTTCTTTTATTGAGTAGGTAATGCACCAAAAACGCGAGAGTCGGAACAAAAACGATAGTGAAAACACAAGGTGACACAAGTAGCGGGCAGCGGCCCACTGCGCAGCACACGTGATCGTGAATTGCAACGGACATTGGCCACACGCCCAAGGCAAGCTTGAAGCCAAGTGAAGCAAACGAGACGTTGACGTTGTACACGCACACGACGCAAGAAAGAAGCCATTTTGGCAGTGGATTGCTAGTTTGTCTGTTTGCATGCATCGTGAGTTATACCACAAAATTCTTTTGAGTTGCAATAAATAACCCCAGTGCTGGCAAGGATCAATTTCCGCAGGTAATTATATAGTATATAACCTAGATTTACAACATTTAAAATCTAAATGTATGTGCCATTTTCTCTGTGTTGTTTCAATTATGTTGATTTATTCAAATCATATGCAATTTTATATGTATCGGGTTGCCTAACCATTTTTGTATATGTTGGAATGTTCTTATACTAACAGCTAGATGTCGTGTCAATATACTTTATCTCATGTTTGTATTTGTAAAACGAACGAACCTTCACTTTTGTACTTTGTTTCAATCTGTCACATACGTTGTCGCTTCTATAAATATATATTAATCAGTTAAACAATTAAACAACTAAATACTCTATGCTAGTGTTATTACTAAAACAACAGGTTATGGGCCCAGAGTGATTTAGTTGGAAGAAAGTTTCGGTTGCTGCATAAACTTTGGTTTTTGTTGCTTTTTGCTTGTGCGTCGACGTTGAGGTCATTGACATGGCTTCAACATCGGAAGATCGAGAACGGTACAGGGTTCCTTTGTTCGATGGAAAGAATTTCAATAATTGGAAGTTTCGTATGAGGACCTTACTGGAAGAGCTCGAAATGGAAAGTTTGATAGAAGAACCATACACTGATAAAGTGGTTATGCTATCAACAGACTCACCTGAAGTGTTAAGTGCGAAACGAAAGGAAATGGAAGCGTTGCAGAAGAAGGATAGGCGGTGCAAATCTCAACTCATTCAACGTATAGCTGATACTCACCTGGAATACGTAAAAGACAGTTACAGTGCTTACGATATGTGGAATTCCTTGTGCAACACGTTTGAACGAAAAGGTATTGCCAGTCAGTTGTTGCTAAAGAAAACTTTGCTTCTGATGAAATTCAACGCGTCTGAATCATCTTTAGATGAACATTTTCTGAAGTTTGATAAGCTAGTTCGGGAGTTACGGGATACGGGGGCTATGCTAGAAGAAAGTGATAACATCTGTCATCTGTTACTCACAATGCCTGCGGAATATAATACAGTTGTTACTGCACTGGAAACGTTATCAGCTAATGACTTGAAGTTATCGTTTGTTAAAAATCGCTTGTTAGAGGAAGAAAGTAAACGAAAAAGTGCAGTTGCTGTTGAGAACAAAAGTGCGCGATCGGGTTTGGGAAGTCAGCAAGTAGCGTTTGTGTCAAAGTTCAAAGACTCGAATTTTACACAAAAACGGTTTCAATTCAAATGCTATAAATGCGGTATTGCTGGACACAAAAGAAGTGATTGTCGGAAGAAGAGGAACGCAGAAGCGAAAGTGATGAAGCCTGAAGATGAAGATACAGTGTACAGTTTTCCGGTTGTCAATGAGTCATCATTTCGGGAAGATACTGCGTGATTCGTGGATTCGGAAGCCTCTGAGCATTAAGTACGTACGGATAAATGCCTCAGGAACGTCACTTGGCTGAAAACACCTGTACAAATCAAGAGTGCTAAATCGGGACAGTATTTGACTGCAGAAAAGGTTGGTGATATCTGCGTCCAAACTTGGGAAGAAGATTTTTTCGATTAAAATCACAAATGTCCTTTTGGTTCCTGGATTAGAGTTGAACTTGTTATCGGTCAGAAAATTGGAAATGAATGGATTCAAAATCGTCTTTGAAAATGGTAAAAGTTCAATAATATTTAATAATCAAGTTATTGCTGTTGCAGAACGCAAAGAAAAACTCTATGAGTTAGTTACCAAAAACAGCGAAGAAACTCACGTCTTATACCTGGAAAAATCAAGTTCGGAATTGTGGCATCGACGGCTAGGTCATTTAGGCTATAAAAGTTTGGAAAATTTGGCGAAAATCTCAAATGGAATTGACTCAGCTGGAAAGATAGATTTTGGGAAGCAGGAAATTTGTGAAAAATGTGTCAAAGGAAAGCAGACATGTTTACCTCACAATAGCGAACGTACTAGGGCTAAACGACCCTTGCAATTGGTGCATAGCGATGTTTTTGGTCCTATCAATCCAGAATCGCACGATGGGAATAAATATTGTTTAGTGTTTATTGATGATTATACTCACTTTACAGCAGTTTATTTGATGAAGGCAAAGTCAGAAGTATTTCACTATTTCAAGGTTTATGAAGCAATGGCAACAGCGCATTTCGATAAGAAGATAAGTCGATTTAGATGCGATAATGGTTGCGAGTACATTTCAAATGAGAGTGAAGATTATTTTGAATCTCGTGGAATTCAAATGGAATACACTATCCGATACACTCCTCAGCAGAATGGCGTCGCAGAGCGAATGGCCCGCACCATTGTAGAAAAAGCCCGGTGTATGTTGCTTGAATCTAAAGTGAACAAAGCTATGTGGTCTGACGCCGTCTTAACTTCAGTTTACCTCATTAACAGAAGTCCAACAAAAGCGCTACATAAGAAAACACCAGCGGAATTGTGGTACGGAGTAAAGCCTAACCTTAAAAATCTACGTGTTTTTGGTTGCATAGCTTACTTACACGTTCCAAAAGAACTATTAGTTGGCGAGAAATTTGAATCAAGAACAAGAAAATGTATTTTGGTCGGTTATTCTCCAAATGGCTATAGACTTTGGTGTCCGGAAGAAGGAAAGATCATTCGTGGACGAGACATCGTTTTTGATGAAACGAAAAATGTAACTCACCTCGAAATTGAAAATGATCAGGAACAATTTTACTTTGAGGAACAGCCAGAAACTTAACCTGAAGACGAAGTTCGCGTGGATACAGATGTTGGTGATGTAGATGATGTGGATAAAAATATCGAAGAAAATTCTGAAGAAAACCTTCGCAATAATTTACGGAAAAGTTCAGGGCCGAAGCTGAAACCTAGGTACTTGGACGATTATACCATACTTGCTTTAAATGCAGAATCATATGTGAATGAAGTGCCTGAATCATTTGATGATATAAAGCAAAGGGATGACAAGGATCAGTGGTATAATGCAGTAAATGAAGAGTTGGAATCATTGGACAGAATCAACACTTGGACTTTAGTGAAATTACCTCCTGATAGAAAAGCCATTGACAATAGATGGGTCTTTAGGATCAAAAAGGACAAGGACGGAAATGTAGACAGATATAAGGCTCGACTAGTGATTAAGGGTTGTTCACAAAAGATAGGATTTGACTATAGTGAAATTGGAAATTTGGAAAGTTTTCTTGGAATTAATATAAGTCGGACTACTAGTGGAATGTTTTTGAACCAGAAAAACTATATGAAATGTTTGCTTAAACGGTTTGGAATGGATAATTGTAATCCTGTTCACACACCTTTAGAAGCAAAGCACACTGAATCGGAAGAAGAAAAGGTTATTGCTGAAGAAAAACCTTACAGAGAACTGGTTGGATGTCTAATGTTTTTAATGCTGAATACTAGACCTGATATAAGTGCAGCTGTTAATTACTTTAGTCGATTTCAAAATAGTGCTACTGAAACACACTGGCTTGTTTTAAAGAGAATCCTTAGATACATTCAAGGAACTTTAGACTATTTTACGAAAAATCTCACGAGGAGGTATTAGTAGCTTTTGCCGATGCAGACTGGGCTACCGAAGCAGATCGGAAATCCATTAGTGGATATTTACAGCAAGTTTTTGGATCAACTGTAAACTGGTCAACGAAGAAGCAAACAACTGTTGCCTTATCGTTTACCGAAGCAGAATATGTATCATTGGCTTCAGCTGCAACAGATGTAGTTTGGCTCAAAACACTGCTAAGAGACTTTGATATTGAACCTGGCATAGTTATTATATATGAAGACAACCAGCCATGCATTCATCTTGTTCATAAAGGGGAACATAGTAGATTGAAGCATTTAGACGTGAAGTACAATTTTGTTAGAAATTTACAAGCTAATAAAGAAATTGATGTACAATACGTAAACACCAAGAAGCAAACCGCAGACATTCTCACAAAAGGACTTCCAAAACGTCAGTTTGAATATCTTCGTCAAATGTTAGGAGTAACTAAGGAACATTAAATTGTGCGGGGGTGTTGATTTATTCAAATCATATGCAATTTTATATGTATCGGGTTGCCTAACCATTTTTGTATATGTTGGAATGTTCTTATACTAACAGCTAGATGTCGTGTCAATATACTTTATCTCATGTTTGTATTTGTAAAACGAACGAACCTTCACTTTTGTACTTTGTTTCAATCTGTCACGTTGTCGCTTTTATAAATATATATTAATCAGTTAAACAATTAAACAACTAAATACTCTATGCTAGTGTTATTACTAAAACAACAAATTATAAAACATTAAGGGTCGGTATTGTAGCATCTGTTAAGCTAACGCTTAACTAAACGATATTTATAATGTGCTTCCTTTACCTAAATTAAAATACAAGTGGAAGTAGTTATTCATTCTTAACGTCGTTTAATTAAACCAGTTAAACTACAACTGAAATACCGGGCTTCAAATAGTAATTTGTTTATCGAGTGCAGAAAAAAAGGTTTTGTGTCCGAGTGTCAATTTGCAGTCCTAGCCTTTGAGTCAAAATTGCCACTCAAACGCATAACCTTATTTTTCCTGAGTTAGTTTCCCGCTAGTTTCGACCAAAACCTCATTCACACACATTATTTTATGTCCTTGCCTAAATTTGCTTATACCGGGAATTATGGAATCATTTCTAACTAAAAACTAACTGATTGTTACTCTATTGTTCTATTATAAAAATAAGTATTATGTGCAGTGTACTGATATTTTAGCATTTTTTGTATGCACATAAACTATAACGTACAATTTTATATTTTAGGATAAACAATATACAGTGGTATTATTTAAGGTACAGATGATGAATCATGTTGTGTAGTATTAACTAAATGGTTATTTGGAGGTTTTGATGACAACCATTGTAAATGGCCACCTTCTAGAGAATTAAAAAAAGCAATCCGAAATTTACAACCTGCGGAAAAAAAAATGGGTTGTTTACAAAGTTTAAGTTGTTAATTTTTATGGTTAGTAAAAATACAATTTTTTTATTCTACAATACGTGTGTTTTTAAATTCAACAATTTGGTGTGATAGATTGTCATTAACCAATTAAAACACTTTATTTAAAATTTATGATACAAATATAGCTTTACAATTGGTTTAAATAAAACTATTACATCAAACTGCTGAATTTAAAAACGCACAAAGTGCAATTATTAAAATTTGTTGGCCTGAGTGGTTTAAAGCCTAATATTCCACTATACAGGGTGTAATTCATTAGAACGTCACTTACTTATTAAATTTTTTTTAAGATAAGTATGAAAAGGCTTTAGAAAAAGAAGTGAGAATGTCAAAAAAATTTTCATCATCAGCATCATCAGCCTCTGAAAAGGAAGTGGATGAAAGCAGAAAATCTAATCGAAAAGTTAGAAAACCAAAAAACTTTTATGATGAATATGATGACAGATCTATGACTCCCCCACCTTCTCCTGCAATAGGTAAAATGTATTGGGAAATGACTTGAACACCGGTGCGCTGCTGTTCCTGTCAAACAGCTGATTATGGGTTTTGTGTTTACATGCCGGTTTAATTCGTCAGTCGTGTGTGTTCTTTAGTTATTTAGTTCTGTCGTGTGTGTTCTTTGGTTATTTAGTTTAAACTGTAAAGATAGTGACTTTTTTATTTGTGATTTCTGTATATTAATATTCATATTGTGAGGTTATATGACTCAAAGCTTGAAATCCAAATTTAGTTAGAATTTCTGCTACTAGTTGGCTACGGGTACAAGTCATTTACCAATAGCTTTAAATGCAATTTGTAATATAAATAAATTAAAATAAATGACTTGAATCAAATATATTTTTTTGCTTCTAGCCGCATCTTTATATGCAGAATCAAGTATTGTTCTATTGGAAAACTCCAACAAAGAAAATTTACCATCAGATATTAAATAATATTAAATGAATTTAAAATCAAATATTATCAAACACAATTATAATTTTCTAGTAGATATCGTCAATTCACAATCATCAAATCACAATGATTAGGATCTGATGATGATGCAACGAATCCAGAAACTGAATCTGATCAGACATTGACTGCTGAAGAATTGGACGGAATTGAAGTTAAAATTGTACCAGGAATTGTAACGCAGCCTCAGCCGGCAGTTAAAAAAATATTTTCAATATGATTACAATTTTAATTTTGTACTTGTAGTTGTAGTTGGTACCTCAGTTATGTCAATTCATAATTTATTGACGCATGTAAGCAACCAATTAGCAGGGTGTCAATTACAAATAAATATTAATAGTACAAATATTGACCAGCAGTGGATTCCTGAACTTTCGCTACGCTACGCTAACTCCACTTCCCCCTGTCGCACCTTACTTTTTGCGCTAAATGGATTCCCCAATAGCAAACCCTCTTCCCCGCGACACACTTAGCGAAGCGTGTGCAATAGACTTGACGCTAACACTGCGCTACTGTATCTGTCTCTTTTTTTCTTGAAACATAGATACACAACATAACCTAAATTGAAATAGTTGTTTCGATATTTTGTGATACTATTTTGTAAGTAATTGAAACTTATATTTCAATTAAATTAATATGATTTTACAATATTTATTGAATTTAAAATGAATCAAAGAGCTAGTAGAGAAAAACCCGATCAACAACGGGTCCTGCTAGAGTATTTATAAGAAAATCCTGAGTTATTATAAAATACCTTCAATACACCAAATGAAAGAGAGTCGTTTAAGAATAAATGGTCATCAATAGCTGAAACATTAAATTCTATGGGTATGGGCACAAAAACCTCGGATAAATGGCAAAGAATGTTGATTGATTGGTTAACTAAAGTCAAAGCTAAAGTAGATGGGATAAATTTCGATTACAAGGGGACCGGTGAAGGACCTTCTACTTGCAAACAATTGACTACTTTAGAAGAACGTTTAATTACTTTGAAGGGTTGGAGTTGCATAATTGGTGATGGAAATACAAAAGAAATTGGATTTGGAAACATGAAATCGACTGAGGAAGCAAGTTCAACTAGTAGCAATGTTGAAAAGCCAAAGATCATACAAAATATAGTGATTAATAAAACAAAATTCGAAGAACCGCAACCAAAACGTTTAAAATTAGATAAACCAGTACTATTGCCATTGCCAATTCCAGAAAACAAAGAAAATGTAAAAATAAAACCATTTATGTCTACATCATTGCCACCTCTTTGTTTTCAAGCCAAAGCTTCGGAACAAGCACTTCAAACCCCAAATATATCAAATTTAAATACTAGACGCTTTCGTCCGGAGCTACCTTAAACCGATTCTATTATAGAATTGCATAAAAAAACTTTGGAAGTTCTTGAGAACATTGAAAAGAATTCAGAGCGTCAGGCTACGGCATTGGAGAAAATTTCCGGCACATTTGATATTATGTGGTCTGATTTTGCAAGCAATAATGAAGTGTAATATTAGATTTGACTTATTAGTTTTAGTTTTAATAGTTTTAATAGTTTGATATTAGATTGTTGTTTTAAAAATAAAAGTATATTGTTCACATGGTGTACAAGTGTTTTAAGTCAAAATAAAGTTTAAGTTTGTTTAAGTAGGAGTTTTATTATTTTGAATACTAGTAAAAAACAATTTCAAAACCAAAAATAGCATATAAATTAAAATAATCGAAAATAATCTAATATAAATTTACATTTTAATCGAAAACTACAAAATATTTTTTAAATTAGTTATGTAAAATAGTTTCAAATGACATTCTTGCAATTTGTCTTGATTTGAAATCTTGCAATTTGTCCAGCTTGTAAATCCATTTGTTGTTGAATCGGGGGTTCACGTACAAGTATATTCGGTAAATTATCATGAGGATCTTCCATGGAATCTTGTGGAAGTCGAGCTTCAACACACATATTATGTAAAACAGCACATGCGCTTGCAATTACTCCAACAGCTGCGGGGTTGTATCTTAATTTTCTCTCTCCTAGTAAACACCTAAATCTCGCTTTCAACACTCCATTGCACTATTTTATCTACGCCAGATAAAAGCATCATGCGATGCTCCAGCATATCGAGCAATGAAAGCTAAAATTCTTAAAGCGTAATCGCAGGCCTAAAATATTAAGTAATATAATTAATTGTCTATAATTAATTGTCACAAAAATAATAAATTAGCTTACAATTTTGACATTTTCGAGTGATAGCCTTTTCTGTTGATGTAATTATGCTCTTCAACGGTAGGTTTTAGAATAGCAATATGCGTGCAATCAATTGCGCCAATTGTACCAGGAAAATGCACTGCATTCATAAATTGTCTTTTTATTTGAAGCTTTTTAGCTTTATTGTCTGGAAACTGAATCCATTCTCCGCTAAGCCTTTCGTAAATTAGTGTACTCACTTCTTTTATAAATCTTCCTACACTTTGGGGCGACATCGGCAAATGATGACTATCACCAAGTCGTCGTTGATAACAGCCAGTTGCAAAGAATTTTAAAGCCGTTAAAATACGAATTTCAGGCAGAATTGAGTTTTATTTTCCGGATTGTTGCATATGAGGAACAAGTTGGTCAAATAAATACAACACCATATTTTTGCGCAAACGATATATATCTATAAATCGGCTTTCAGGAACATTAAATGGATCACTCGTATTTCTCAAAAATGAAGTTTCAATATGCAAATTTTGAAACTGTTCTTGCCTTTCCAATATTTGTAATTCAAGAATATGAACCGGTAACATTTTTATTATTAAAATTAATAAACCACTATCTAATTATATTTATTTGACAATAAAAAGTGACACAATTGACAAGCAGTTGTACACATAATATAGCAAGAAAATAACTAATATTGTCTAAAGGCAGTGACATATTTTTAGAATAGGTAGTATACCCACGAAACCGCCCGAGTGAGTTAGCGTATATATCTGAGGAATCAACATAGCAGTAGCTGTGGTACGCTAAGCGCTAAGTTACGCTACCGCTAGCTAAGTGCACGGACATGTTGGAGCGTCGAGCTCAGCTACGACCTAAGCTATGACATAAGCATAGAGCAGTGAAAATAAAATAGTACATTGATTTGGATCGGGATGGCCATAGTGGAGAGCCAAGAGCTGAGTACTAGCGCGCTGCTCTAGGAGCCAAGCAGAGTACTAGAGTTTATAAATGGACCTGAGTATTATTTTAGCACAGTGGTCGTAGGTCTATGTCATTGATTCGAATCCATGTTATCACATATATGTTTCTTGAAATTTAAGACTGAATAAAATGGAGACTGAAACCTTAATTGCTAGCGTGTTTAGCAAATATCCATTGTGGAACAAATGTAATAAACATCACAATAATTTTGTTTTAAATAAGTTGTGGAATCAAGTGGCCAGTGAATGCAACACAACAGGTAGGTGAAACGTAAAATACCGGTACTAAACTGAATATTTTGTATATACAATTTCTTTTGTTTATTAAATTGCTAATCAACTAATAAAAACTAATAACTAATAAAAACTAATAAAATCATTCATACGTCTACTGGATTGTTACACAAATAAAGTTTGAAAATATCTCGATTGTGCCTTGCAACTGGTCTTCCCAATGGCATGTGATTTCTGTCCATTCTTTGAGCTGCCAGATTCAAATGTGTTAAATTATGCTCAATTCCTTCTTTATCTATTATTACATTATGTAATACGCAAATTGCTTTTATGATATCATCTGCAGTATTCTCGTCAGTTTCAATTGGTCTCGACAGAATTCGAAATTTTGCGTTTATTATACCAAACGCACATTCCACCGTTCTGCGAGCTCTTGACAAACGTTTATTAAAATATTCTTTGTCGGCATCTAATTCTTGTTTGGAATATGGTTTTAATAAATTTTTCCTCAAAGGCCTCATCACCCAACATCACATAAAGAACTACCAGATCATTTGCTGGTAAATTATTTGCCGCAGGAATAGGTAATTCATTCCTTTCAATTTGTTGAAACAAACGAGATGCTCGAAAAGTTCCTCCATCACTTTGCCTGCCATATCCTCAAACATCGATGTTGATAAATTTATAATTCGCGTCAACTAAAGCTTGTAGCACAATAGAAAAAAAAGATTTGTAGTTAAAGAAAGATGATCCAGAATTAAGTGGACATTTTATTCGCACATGTTTTCCATCAAGAGTACCAATGCAATGAGGAAAATTCCAGGTAGCATAATAATCGTCAGCAATTTTTTTAAAATCTTTTTCTGTTGGTACTTTCATATGCATTGGGTACAAGACATCCCACAGACTTTTAATGGTTTCTTTTACTATTAATGCTACTGTTGTTTTTCCCATGCGAAATGAAAAAGCTAAGCTTCTGAATGACGATCCAGTAGATAGAAACCTACAATAATTATATTGAAGTATTTATGTTTGCGGTTCACCTTAAATAGTATAATATTATTTTTAGTGTCGCAAGCGAAAACAAAATGGAAGAGACTGCGGGACACTTTTCGAAAGAAGATAAACACCATTATTCCAAAAAAGTTAGGAGATGCCAGAACTTGGGATAACACAGATGTCGATTGGATATATTTCAAGCCATTGTTGTTTTTAAAAGACAAATTTACACCAAGATCAACTTCTGGTAATATTGACAATGCTTCTGTAGAAAATGTGTCTGAAGCTGAACAGGAATATACAGTTGGAATTGAAGAGGAAGAAGAAGAAGGGAATGAACAAGATACAATTATCGAAGATGATATTGAACGTTCAGTCTCACCAATTGCAACTACTTCAACAAACATTTCGCATAACCGGAAAAGAAAGAAGGATGACGTAGCAGAAGCATTTCTTGAAGCTGAGCGAGAAAAAATAAAATATTCGAAGCACTGTTATTGATGATGATTTAGCGTTTTTTTAAAGTCTTTTACCTTACATGAAACAAATTCCTCAAAACAATAAATTGGCAGTACGTATGAAAATGATGAAGTTAGTGCAAGATGCAATAACACCATCTTCAATAATCAATCAACCAAGAAATGAGTGGCGACAATTCAATGAACCAATAGCAGAAAATTACACGGAAAATCGCACAACTATTTAAGCAACCAATAGAATGGCCGCATTTAAGCTTGTTGCTATAGTTACAATTGATCAACATCAATATTTTTTGGAAATATTTTGAAAATATTTAAAATATTTCCGATGTCACAATGAAAGGTGTTGTCAAAATTAATTTATTGGAAAAATTAGTAACATTAAATGAATCCAACAAATATATCAGAAAAACTAATTAAAATTAAAAACACAGTGATTGGAAGTAGTTTGTTGTTGGTTTCCAACGGAAGCAGAAGTGGAAGTCGAGTAAGATAGATGAAAAACTAAGATAGATGTAGAATGGAAATATCTAGTAGTAAAATGTCATTATAATTTATTAAATATTTTATAAAATATTACATCAATTAAGAGTTGTGCGATTTTCTTACCGAATACCATTCGTACAAAAATTAATTCCGAATTTTTTTTATCGCTTACACTCATGCATTAGTTAGCGTGAGGAAATCTGCCCTCGTCTGCGACTCGGGCAGATTTCCACGCCAACTAATGCATTCGTGAGCTTAAAAAAATTTTCTGGAAATAATTTGTGCACTTATGGTATTACATGTGAAAATCGCACAACTATTTAAGCAATCAATAGAATGGCCGCATTTAAGCTTGTTGCTATAGTTACAATTGATCAACATCAATATTTTTTGGAAATATTTTGGAAATATTTAAAATATTTCCGATGTCACAATGAAAGGTGTTGTCAAAATTAATTTATTGGAAAAATTGGTAACATTAAATGAATCCAACAAATATATCAGAAAAACTAATTAAAATTAAAAACACAGTGATTGTAAGTAGTTGGTTGTTGGTTTCCAACGGAAGCAGAAGTGGAAGTCGAGTAAGATAGATGAAAAACTAAGATAGATGTAGAATGGAAATATCTAGTAGTAAAATGTCATTATAATTTATTAAATATTTTATAAAATATAACATCAATTAAGAGTTGTGCGATTTTCTTACCGAATACCATTCGTACAAAAATTAATTCCGAAATTTTTTTATCGCTTACACTCATGCATTAGTTAGCGTGAGGAAATCTGCCCTCGTCTGCGACTCGGGCAGATTTCCACGCCAACTAATGCATTCGTGAGCTTAAAAAAATTTTCTGGAAATAATTTGTGCACTTATGGTATTACATGTGAAAATTATTTAGCACATGAAACTCAACATAATACATATGAACACTTGTGAAAATGTTGTTGATGTTTTGGAAAGTTTTGAAAAAGGTTGTCTGTGTTGATTAGTTTTTGAAGAAATGTTTTTTCTATAATATTTTTATAATATGTTTTCCTATAATCAGAGTTTGAGTTTTTCAATACGTTTAACAAATGTTCAAATAAAATGAGTATACTAATATACCTTATAGTAAGGACAAGACGTTCCTCTTCTTCAATTGGCATCTTATGGCAATTTTTCCCTGATTTCTGCAAAGACGGCTTCAAGAGATTGACAATATAGTCAAAAGTTTCTATTGTCATTCGCATGTACTCTTCAAATCTAGGAGGGTATTTTCTCAAATCATTATAGAGATGATGAAATTCTCCATAAATTTTTCTTTTTTTGTTTATTGGATGAACACAATACTTTCTTTTATTCCTTAACTTGTACATAAACCACTCAAATGTTTCTAATGCCAATTCTTCGCCAGATGAAGATGACGAGCTATATGAAGCCATTTTTAACAAACTCTGAAAGTGTTCTGTCCAAGTTTTGCTAGAGAATCCCTGACTTCTTAAGTCGTAGCGTAGCTAATCTCGGCGCTCCTACATGACCACCCGCCGTAATGATGTACGCCTTGCGCTATGGTACTCAGCTAATAGCTAATGTCATAGCTTAGGTCGTAGCTGAGCTCGACACTCGAACATGTCCGTGCACTAACTCAGGAATCCACCACAGGTGCTTTATCAGCTAAATAAGAAAAGTCTACGAGAAGAACCACAAAAACCACAACTGCCAAAATTACCATTAAATACAATTGAAGAATTGAAACAATTCGAAACATTTTTACAAAACGAGTGAAGTTCACTGTCTTTAGTATATATTGATTAGTTTAATAAACTAATTGATTGTTATATTTTTATTAATGTTTTAGGTAAATCTATTAAGTTTAGTAGATGGCAAGGACGAGCGATCTTGTACATTTAGATGTATATCAAGAATATTTTCCACACATTTAGGTGCCCAATGTGCTTGGGCAGGCCGAGGTGGCATCAAATTTAAAATTAACAATTTGTATATTTTAAAATTAATATATGGTAAGGTGTTAGATACATTGTTCATTAATATTCAACATAATTGTATTTTTAGATTCAGTTAAGAACAGTTTCCCAAATATTACTTAAAAAAGTTTTGAAGATAGTTGCAAAGACTGGTTCAAAGCTGGAAATCAAAGAGATAAGAGAGAAGCACAAAGGTAACGCCCATTTTTAAATGTAAATAAAAAAGATCAACAAGAAACATGACTTTTTATTTGAAATCACTGTTTATTCATATTTTTAAATTATTGTACCTAAATAAAACAACATTAGAACGTTTATATATTGTTTGCTAAAATATTTTTAAATTTTTAGAGCAAAAAAGTTTGGCAGCTACAGTAAACGACATTTAAGACGATTAAGAAAAGAGGCCGTACAACTTAACATCAAAAATATACATAAATATTTAGAAAATTTTGGACAAATAAGGAAACATAATACTCTGACGCCTGAAGCCTTGACAACTGATGAAGCAACCAATTATAATAAAGAAGCGTATATAAACCAGCCGCAACATTCTAACAATAACAGTAACTATGATAGTCAAGATGCTTCTGTGAACCAGCAACTACTTTACCTGGATGATCATTCCGGTAGCTTTTCAAATCAGTTAGAAAAAAGCAGTTCTTCAGATCAACCCTCAGTAAGCAACAGTTCACCAGAATCAAGAAATTTAAACGTAGTTGATTTAGATCAAATTGTGGACAATTGAAAATCAAATATCTCACAATTCTGTCAATAAGCTTTTAGAAATATTAATACCAGTTGTACCAAACTCACCCAGAGATATAAGAACATTGCTTGGAACACCAAGAGTTGCAACACAAATGTTTAGTAGTATTTCAGTTGACCCCGGAATTTATACAAACATTGGTATTAAATTAGGCATTGAATATGTTTTGAAAAAAAATAATGTACAAAATTTTGAGGGTTCTTTAAAACTTAATGTCAACGTAGATGGTTTACCTATTACAAAAAGTAGTAACAAACAATTTTAGCCGATATTAATGTCAATTAGTAATTTTTATTTTAATAAGCCGTTTCAAGTTGGTATTTACTATGGTTCTTCAAAACCTAATAATCATAACACATTTTTAAAATTATTTGTTAACGAATTAAAAGAACTGACTTTTAACGGTTTACAAACAGGTAATATTAATGCTACCATTTCATTAAATGCAATAATTTGCAATGCTCCTGCAAAGGCATTTATCTTAGGAGTGAAAGGTCATAACTCATATAATGGTTGTAATAAGTGTGTGCAAGAAGAGTATTTTCTAAAAAATAGAATGACATTTCCAGAAATAAATTCTAGTTTACGAACAGATGAACAATTTATAAATAAAACTTTTAAAGATTATCATAAATCTGATTCAATTCTCACGATATTAAATATAGGATTAGTAACACACGTAGTTTTAGATTATATGCATCTCATATGCATTGGAGTTGTCAAAAGAATTTTAAAGTTTCTTGTTCATGGAAAAGCAGATGTTCGGTTAAAAGATATTGAAATAGATAATTTATCTACATCAATTCTTAATTTGCGAAAGTATTTACCAACTGATTTTGCTCGCATGCCTCGAAGTATTTTCGTGCGTGAAGTGAATCGTTGGAAAGCTACGGAATTAAGATTGTTTCTATTTTACTATGGCCCAACCGTACTGAAACCATATCTATCCAACTCACAGTACCAACATATATTAGCGTTGCATTGCGCTGTGCGTATTTTAGCAACTCATTCATTGCATTTGACATATAATGAATATGCATACGAATTATTAAAATATTTTGTTACTAAATTTGGTGATTTTTATGGTAAAGAATTCGTAAATTATAATGTTCATAACTTATTACATATTTCAAATGATGTGAAAATATTTGGTGTATTAGATAACTTCAGTGCATTTCCCTATGAAAATTATTTATATTGTATAAAAATAACCTTAAAATTTCTAGAAATTTTTTAGAAAAATTTGTAAATAGATTATATGAAGAAAGAAAAAACGTTATTGGTAAGAATCAAATTAAATACCCAATATTAAAAAATGAAAATGCAAACGGTGTTTTAACCAATTTTCTAAGTAATAATAATAGATTAAGCTACACGACATTACTTGAAAACAATGTGAAATATACATCCTTTGGTAAAGATTGTTGCTGTTTATTGAAAAACCACTCGATTTTTATAATACTTAATATGGTTTTATATCAAAAAATAATTATTTTGTAGGAAAAAAGTTTATTAATACTGAATTGAACAATGATTATCCATGTAGTTCTACTATTTTAGATATATATATATATTTTGTTAATACGTTGTCAAACAAATTGTTGACTTGCAAGTATTCAGATGTAAAATGTAAATGCGTTAGAATACCAGTTGGGAGTAAATTTTTAATTATGCCAGTAATACATTCTTATTGTCAATAACTGTTACATTTTTAAAGCTTGTTTGATAATAGTTATTATAAACTCATGTAAAGTTCTTATTATCTGTGTAAAGTATCTGCGATTAAAATAAGTTTTCTGAATATTTATGTATTAATATTTTGTTGTATTTAAGACTGAATATCTAGGTTTTTTAAGTTTTAGGAATATTTATATATAGTTATGTTAATTTTTACAAGTTTTTTTGTAAAAAAAACCTAACCTAACCACGAACTGCCTCTGCCTCTGCCTCTTGTGTTGCTAAGTGTTCTGGTGAGTGTTTTTTTGTGAGTTTTTTTTTAATAACAATTAAAATTAATGTTTTAAAAAAAAATTTAAAAAAAAATATTTTTTTTTTAAATTTTGCCTTTTTTTAATCATAATTTTTAAATTTTTTTTTAGTTCCACTGTTTCGCCAAGTTTGTTTTGTTTTCGATCGCTTTTTGCTTTTGTTTCAACCGTTTTTCGTTTTACGAATAGTGTATTATTGCTGTTTGCGTACTAAAATCAGTTTTTTTGAAAACTAGTTTTTGTCAATAGTAGATTACTATTTTAAAAATATTCACCCTTTGTTGTTCTACGAACATTTCAATACTTTTCGATTAAGCTTGATTGCTTAAATTATATTTTTTGCACGATCAATCTTTTTATGTCTATTTACCGTGACAGTTTGCTTGACGGTATGTTGATTTTACGGTCGCTATGCCTAACAGCTGTTCTTACCGTTCTAGAACGGTAAGTAATTCCTTACCGTTTACATGATAATAAAATCAACATATCTTTGTAGAAAAACAATCATAGAAACGACTGCTTTCAAAAGAGCGTTTACTTCAATTATTAAATAGACGTCATTTTAGATATTAATCCAATAATATTTTATTGCGTTTTATTAGTTTTGATCGCGCAAAAAAATGCCATAAGCATCAAGAACATTAAGGGTTTACTCAAATCTTAGACAAATTTTTGTTTTCGACCAGTGGAAGACCTTTACAGTTCTTAATACTTAATATATTATTATTTACGACTGACACAAAAAGTGTAACAACATAATGATCAAGATTTGGTTTCTATAAGAGCCTACTACATAATAATTAAATAGACGTAATTTTAAAACTAATATAATAGTATTTATTGTGTTTTCTAAATTTTGACCGTGCAAAAAACGCTATAAGCATCACGAACGTTAAGGGTTTACTGGTCTCAGACAAATTGGGGATTTCGCTTCGCTCAATCCCCAAACTTTTGTCTCCGACCAGTAAACCACCCTTACCGTTCTTGATACTTAATATACTAATGGAGTGTTTTACATGGAATAACGCCGCAAAAGAAGAGGATATTGAATCCGTCCTTGACTTGGATTCTTATATTGTATGCACAGAAGTGCTGGAAGCTCTTTCTGTTCGCACTAGATTTAGTGTAAATCTTTTTGATTGTCATGCAGAAAAGTGTGCAAACAGAAAGCTGACAACAGCTTTAGCTACAAAATGGCCAAAAATCTACAAACGTAAGTTAACAGGAAATATTTTTTTTTAATAAATAACATTTGAATAAATACTGCTTGTTGACGGTTGTAATTGTTTGTTTTCATGTTGCTGTTTTGGAATTTTAGAAAAACTTCTCAAAATAATAAAAGCGGTAGGGAAAACACAAAACATTACGATTAGTAGTGTGTCATTAAATTTTAATGTAGATGGCATGCAGCTATGCAAAAGTACAAATGATTCTTTCTGGCCGATTTTGTGTGGAATTTCTGAATTAAAATATGTAAAACCATTTAGTGTGGCAATTTATTGCGGTACAACTAAACCACCGTTAAATAACTTTCTATTAAAATTTGTTAATGAAATAAGAGCATTCACAAATTCTGCATTAGTTATTGATGATCGTAGACTAACTATTATACGTATGACTTTTATTTGCGACACACCACCACGTTCATTTTGCTAAGTGTGGTTTGATTGTTTATACAAATAGTTGATTTCATTTTAAAAGTACCACATATTCCTTTAATTGCGAATCGAATGATGTATGATATATCACGGGTCAGTTAACCAAATCTTCTAGCAATAGACTTTTATTGGCGGACACCGTTAAAAAATAAAACATTACATCACATTTAATTATTTATTTCAATTTTCAGTTTTGACTTTATAATGAAATTAACACCACATATTCCTTGTTTAATTGCGAATCGAATAATGTATAATATATCACGGGTCAGGTAACCAAATCTTCTAGCAATAGACTTTTATTGGCGGACACCGTTAAAAAATAAAATATTACATCACATTTAATTATTTATTTGAATATTCAGTTTTAACTTTCTAATGAAATTAACACCACGTTATATTATAGACGGAGGAACCTGAAGGTGTAAGTATCACTCGGTATTATTTTTACTAAGGTACTGTAAAGGAGAGTATGCTCATCCGCCATTTTGGATCCCCCGTTACACCACAGAACCCTCTATGCGCATTTTGTTAAAGTTAAAAATTTAGTATTCTCAGAGATAAAACAGTGTTCTGTATTTTGGGTTGACAGTTTTCATATGTTGTGTTTGACATTGTTGCAAAATCTTACATCAGAACATCTAAACATTATCAGATTATTAGAACGACACCCATTAAAAGCGCTTTCATCAATAGATGTCAAACACAACACATGAAAACTGTCAACACAAAATACAGAGCACTGTTTTATTTCTGAGAAAAATAAAATTTATAACTTTAGTAAAATGCGCATAGAGGGTACTGTGGAATAACGAGGGATCCAAAATGGCGGACGAGCATACCTTCTTATTTAGAGCTCTATTTTTACGTCAAAAGTGTCAAACACTGCATCACATTTAATTAATTTTTTCATATTCTAGTTTAGCTTTTTTAATGAAATTTGCACCACTTAATCTAGAATCGAATGATATATACTAGGTGCCTGGTCAGTTAATAGGAATCCTAAACGAGCACTTTGAAAAGTTTGTGAGGTTATATTAGAGATAAAATCACTATATAAATGAAACAAAAGTCGATATTATTATAAAACAATTTATTATATATAATTAAAAATTGTTTCTGTAACAAAATATTTAGATTTAAGGCCCATTTATAGTTCGTCGTTAACCGTATCCGTAGCCGTAACCGTAAGAAACTCAGATTCTGATTGGCCTATTTTCAATTGCCAAATTGTACAAACCAATCAGGAACTGAGTTTCTTACGGTTATGGCTACGGATACGGTTAACGACGAACTATAAATGGGCCTTTACTGGAAGTTTTTGACAAATAAAAAAAAGTAATTTTATTGCTAGCTTTTTATTGCTAAGTTCACATCGGTACAAACAGCTGATCGATCGACCGAGCGACTTGGCTGTGCAGCTGTGCGACAACGCCGTCTTGGACAGTACCAGGGGCTGTACTCTCTTACCAGCTCGATGGGATATTTCGCTCGCCGAACTAACATGAGATAATAGTTATTTATACAACAAGTAGCAAAATGTAAGTTATTTTTTCACGAGTCGTAAATTACGACTAGTGAAAAAATACGACTAGTGAAAAAATAACTAATTTTGCTCGTGTTGTATACACTATTTTTTGCAATTTCTAATTAAAATAATAAATATTAAATATTAGTTAATAATCAGATGACAATCGGTTGCTTGATTCAAGCATAATTTGTTATTAATTGAAGCAAGCATTGATAAAACAGTTGAAATCGCCCCTAGGAACGAAAAATCAAACAGTTTCCTTCACATAATTCAAATTGAATGCAAGTGTTTGCTAACTCAAATTTAATGGAAGTGTTGCTTATATGTTCCAGTTCAGTTAAATAATCTTACTAATTGTGTAATTAATTTTATTAATTAATAAAACAATGCTGTTTTGTAACATTTTGCCACGTTTTGAGCCATTTTTAAAATAATGAAAAAAAGTAAAAATAATAAAAAAAGTAGAAAAAGAGTGAAAAAATAGCTATTTGTGTATTAAGAGCGCAAATTGATACTTTGTCGCGCGAGCCAGAATGTTGTCGTGCGACGCGATAGCGGAGCACGACAATCTGGCGAGAGCGACAAAAACACTTTGCGCTCGAAATACACACAAGATTTTTCCTACAATCGATTTTAAATTAAATTTTTGTTGCAAAAATGTAAAATTAATATTTTGACGACAAATAAAAATGTGATTATATCATCGGTAACCAAGAAACGCTAATTTCTAAAAACAAAAACTACTGTTTTCCTACAATCGCATATAAAAGTAAGCCTTTGTGCTTCCATTTCACAACGAAAAGTTGGCGTTTTCCGAGGAGTTGTCACTTTCCCGCTCTAGATCTTTTTGCTGATTTTCCCGCTCGCTAAATCAAAACAATGCAGTAAAACAATAGTTTTTGTTTTTAGAAATGAGCGTTTCTTGGTTACCGATGATATAATCACATTTTTATTTGTTGTCAAAATATTAATTTTACATTTTTGCAACAAAAATTTAATTTAAAATCGATTGTAGGAAAAATCTTGTGTGTATTTCGAGCGCAAAGTGTTTTTGTCGCTCTCGCCAGATTGTCGTGCTCCGCTATCGCGTCGCACGACAACATTCTGGCTCGCGCGACAAAGTATCACTTTGCGCTCTTAATACACAAATAGCTATTTTTCACGCTTTTTTTGAAACAATAAAAAAGAAGAAGGCTGTTTCAACATCAAAAATGGCAACTAAAAAGATGTCATTATAATCGAAAATTGCAAAAAATATATTGTTCACTCTCTCTACTTATAGGTGGTTACGATTATGTTGCGATCAATGTTAGAATGGTGTAATTGGTAGAAATTCATGACGTATGCCTTTTATAAAATTGTTTTTCAAGTTAGAGATTTAATAAATATCTTTCAATTTTAAATTAAAATTATTGTGCATACTTAAGTGAGTGTCATATCATTTTCATATGTGTAAGTAGAGCATAATTTTAATCAATAATATACCAGTTTTGCTGTCACTTTAATACAACTCGTTACGACGTTCAAAAACACTTTTTTAACGTAAAAACACTTCATTGCGAATTAGCAATTGTGACGTTTAAGTTTGCGTGAGATTTGAGAGTGTTATAATGGCTAATCCACGTTGTTGTGTGCCCGGATGTAATAATAATGATGAAATTAAGCATAGGATCCCATTAAAAAATAAGGAAAGGATGAAAGTATGGCTTAATAATATAAATTCTACACAATTGTTTGTTTTAGAAGAAGCTGGTAAATTGGACCACCAAAGCATGTGTGGAAAGCATTTCGAGAAGAAATACATCCATCGTTTGACGTTTAATGCCATACCGACTCTGTATCTTCAAGGTATGTACGATTTTTATTTTACTAAAAGTTGCGTTATTTCGCGGCGCGGCGCCCGGCAAAACTGCGAAAATCGAAACATTCGGTGAATCCAAAAGCCATGCTACGGTTTTCGGTATTCATTCGTCTCGGTTTTCAATTAATTCGCTTTTATTATTAACTTTATTTATTTAGTGTTATTATTTTTATGTTTATTTAAGGGTTAGTGAGGCGGGATGTGCCTGTGAAGGAGCCAGAGGATGATGAGCTTCTGCATCAACGAGATGCAGAAGAAAATCCTGAAGGTGAAGTCGGGAGTTGCGTTGATCATGAGGATGATCATTCATATGCAGCTCCGCCACCGTTAGGTGCGTATAACGGAAACACTAGTAAACAATAGTGAACTTTGTCGCATCTTTGCAGGTGAACGGCTTCTACCAGGAGAGGATGCAGAAGAAGCTGCGGCACCACAGGCACAACGTAAGTTTTTATTTTACAATTTAATTCGCATGTGATTCATTTAATTTGCATGTCTTACCGAATTACACTCGAGCTTTTATTTGTCGAACTAGTAAAGTGTATTTTTGTAAATGCGAACTTGTTTCGCGGTCTCGTCAATTTTGCAGAGTTCAGTTTTTTTCGTCTCTCTGCTATAAGCAACAAATTTCTTATTAAAAAATTACAACTTTGCGTTCAACAATAAAAAAGCTCTTGTGTAATTACATGTGAATAACATATTTTTTACTATTGTATTATTTTGTTTTCAGGAGTAAAGAGGCAGTACTTTCCCGTTCAGAAGGTGAAGGACTTGTCTCCGCAGTACAAGGATCTCTACCAGGAATTGACCAAGGTAAAAAGAAATTTTGCACGCTATAAACAATGTAGTTTAGTGGCTCGTGTCGCAAAAAAAGCTGTCGTCAAATCGCCTTTTTATAGAGAGTTGAGTTCTTTAAATCCGGTTGCCGCGAAATTTTTGCTTTCTCAAATTCGTTTGTCAAAATTCAAACCAAAGGATCGTCGATATACCTTAGATGAAAATTTTTTAGCTCTTGCGATTTATAAGCATGGTGCTAAATCGTATAAATTATTGTCCTCAATCTTCTGTTTACCCTCTCGCAAATGTTTAAGTCGGTTGTTGAATAGAATTCCTTTTAAAACCGGTGTGAACCAAGCAATATTCAATCATTTAGAATCGGTTGTTAAAACATTAAAAAGTCCTAGGGATCGTTTTTGCACAATTATGTTGCCGCAGACCCGAAATCGCGACTCATGCAATTTTGTTTATGTTGCGCGGTATCACTCGAAAATGGAAGCAACCGGTTGCTTATGCATTTATAAGTTCCATCAAAGCATTCGATCTTCAGTGTTTGCTCAGGAAAATTGTAATTGCAGTTGAAGCTGCAGGTTTGAGAATAATCTCTACTGTATGCGATCAAGCGTCGGCTCTCTGGACAGTACTGCAAAGCAACAAGCCCACATTGATTGCTACTAATCTGCAGCAGCAGTTAGTAGTGCAAAATATTCTATTTCTATTTTATTTTTTCTTTCAATGTAACTATTTTATATGGAAAATAAATCAAAACTACTCACCTGACCTCTCCCAATCCTCCTGATTCCTTTGTAAACAAACCCCAACCTCTAGTAGGAAACATAATTGGCCGCAACAGTCCTTTTCAGACTGTTTGTTATGACAGTAACTTTAATATGTAAACATAACCAAACTCCAGGATGCACAGTCTTGAGATATTTCTAAGGTAAGTAAAATGTTTTTAAACCAAATGCAACTCCCTACCTTAATTATCCCGTCCAATTGCCCAATTAATGACCAACTTAAATCAGTATTAATAACACTCAAACAGGAAATCAACAATCAGTGCAATAGTAAAATGGATGTAAATGTGTTACTATTAACGGTAGCCAACATCAATAGCAATGTGGATTCAACAACGGTCAATAAAATGATCAGCAATGAGCAAACAACAGCGGTCAGTAATAAAATTGTGAAATCAAAACAGTATATAACAAATTAATAACAATGTGAAATCAAAACGGTCCCTGCTCGGGTGCCACTTGTGACGCTGTTTTTTTCCGCTGATGGAAAATGCATGAATTAATTACTCGGGCGCCAGATTTTAAAAAGTTTACTCTCAAGGGGGGTAGATCCACAGCCGAAGTTATCGACAGGGTTCGAAAGGAAAATACACCAAACAGAAAAGTGTCTAACTCCATGTATTTATGTTATTGCCAGGCAAAAAGCGTAACTCCTGCTAGGCCTGCATTTCGATAGACGCCACTAAGTGAATGAGTTGTAAACGAGTTTATTTTGTGTTAAAATTATTAAAAACTATTGTTATCTAGTGTGATACAGTCCAGGTAAGTGTATATTAACATAACGTTGCATAAAATATAAGTGATTAAAAAAAATAGTCTTGTTTATGAAGGAATTCCATCATTTTGGGAGATACGCATTTTGCACCATGTAAACATTACCGCTCACATTGGAGATAGCAATTTTGCGATTTTTTTTTGTCACTGTCTTTTTATACAATGCAGTAACTATTTTGGCTTTGTTGTTTGTAAAATTCATAAAAAAAACTATCAGTTTTTATGTAGATCAGATCTTTATATTTTATGCTTAATAAATTAGCATTCATGTTAATATTGAGTGTTCTTTCTTCTTCTTTTAAATAAAGATACGATGGCTACACGAAAAGACAAAATAATGAAACTTCATTTTGATGCAATGTTAAAACAGCAAGAACCGTCTAATGCCATGCAAGAGCAGTCTCATGTAATTCAGATTCAGCACAATACAGGTCAGAATAAAATAATGATTGAAGCGCAAAATAAAATCAATAAATTATTTACAGAAAATATTGAAACTTTACCCATAGATCAAATAGACAGAGACGCTAGAAAAGCCGAAGAGCTTCTCAATGGCATCCAATTTGAACCTTTACAAGATGGCCAAGGTGATTTCGGTCTCGTCCCAGACCAACTCTCTGGGACTGATAATGAAGAAATTTCCGTGTTTGCAAAAACATGTTTTTAAATACATTGAGTCTTGGAGAAATCGCCATAAAAAAATGGGCTCGAAGAACTTCTGTAAGCAGTGAAATAGTGTCTCCTGTACAAAATAAAACATCAATAGGGATCCAAAAAATTAATGAGTTTTTTGATCTTCTTCCTAAACTCGAATCTCACTATTGTCGGGCAAACACTTCCAAATTATACTTGGAAACAACTTGGCACTCAAAATTGCAGATTTATAATGCATACTGCAGAGAATTTTGTATAGAAAATAATACAAAACCTTTGTCACGAGCTACATTTTCTACAATTTTTGACAAAAAAAATTTATCACTATACCAGCCTAAGAAAGATAGGTGTGATATTTGTGTTGCGTTTGAAACAAAAAATATGGAACAAATAGAATATGATCACCACATAAGTCTGAAAAATGAAGCCCGTCAAGAAAAACAAAATGATAAAACGTCGAAGAACGAAGTTTTTACAATGGACTTACAGTCAGTGCTACTTTGCCAAAATCTAATGTTAGTAGTCTTTTCATTCATACCGATGGCCGAAAATCTTCGTTTATTTCTTGAACTTCCAAAGTTGAATAAACAAAGTTTTGCTGTAATAGAAAATTGTATCTGGCATGAGTTGTCAGATTTTCACTTGTACAAAAATACGGTGTGCGACATTATGCATAACTTACATGAAGGAGTCCATCGATATGAAATGGCTCTTATTATATCTAACTTTATCAAAAAAATATTTTGATTTCTACTCTTAACTCTAAAACCAAATATTTTACTTACCATAATTCTGAGAAAAACAAACCACCTAATATTAAAAATGAACATTTAGTCTTTACTACAAAACTAAATTGATTGTTCACAATTTTACCATCTATGATATAAAAAGGCAGCATGGTCAGTGCTATTTGTGGAATGAAACTGAAGGTAAAGTCACAGTAAATGAATTTTCTTCTATAATAGTACATTTTCTCAGAGAAAAAATAGCTGTTAACCCAACAAAACATGATGTCGATTTTATTTTGTACAGCGATGGGTGTGCAGCTCAAAATCGAAATGCTATCAAACGCACTTTTCAACTTGAACAAAATGTTACAGCAATTGAACAAAATGTTACAATTATACAAAAGTTCCTGCTTAAAGGACATACCCATATGGAAGCTGATAGTATGCATTCAACAATCGAAAAAAAAATCAGAAAAACTAACATAAATGTGCCCGCAGATTATGTCTCCATTTGTAAGAAAGCATGTGATAAAAGTACTTACTTAGTACTTAATCTACTAATTTAATCTACTTAATTTACTAATCTACTTAGTAGATTACTTGTCACACAATTTTTTCAAAAACATAGAGGGTAGCATTAAGTTTTTCAAATCTATCTTTTTCAGTCGGTGATCTTCAGGTGACGGACCTTAAAAGTATTAAATACACCAATAAGAATATTTTTTACAAAATACGACACACTGACCCAGAATGGAGACACATCTCAATCAGAATACCACCAAATCCAGAATATGTCAATTTTAATGACATACCGTGTGTATACAAAACCAGACTCAGCATTAAAAAAGAAAAATTTCAGCATTTACAGCAACTTAAAAGAAGCCTGGAACAAGATTATCATGCTTTTTATGATAACTTGCCTTATAATACTTAGGTTTATGTTAATTTATTTATTTATTCAAAAACTGTAACAATGGAAGTAATGTTTTATTTTAGTTAACACTTGATTAAACTCACGTTAAGTTATTTTTCGTATTAGTTATAACTTGTTTAAATGTAAGTTGAACATTATTGTTGCTTTTGTGCCATTTATTTAATAAATTTTAATTTTAATTTGTTTTTTATGGCTTTAAAACCACTTAACATATTATTATTCATAAAAAAAATAAAAATCCTGGATAACAGTTTAAGAAGTAACTAGAAAGAAATAAACGTATCTCCCAATAAAAATCAAAATTTTTTGTGGCTAAGTGCGTAACTCCATTTTAACCTAAAAGAAACAAAAATAAATGCAATTCTAGTTAAAAAACCAACTTAGTGTGAACTATTAACTCTTTTGATTAAGTGGTGGTCAGGAATTCAAGATACATCAGAAAATAATCAGTTTTTACTCTTTCCTGTAAAATTTGGCTAAATGGAGTTAGGCACTATGCGAATTACACTGACGCATAGCAGCAAGGATAACCAAATAGTGAATCTTAGTGCATTTAAAGAAGAAAGTGAGTCTAGCTGGTAATGTTGTTGCTATTATTGTTGTGAAACGGAAAGCGGGCTTACGTCATTGTTTAGCTGGTGGGCGACTTCGGAGATGTCCTCGGCGGCTGGCTTCTGGTGCTGGTTTCGGAACTGGTGTCGGCGGTGGCGTTGAATTTCGGCGAACAAGTTGTCGAACTGCAACTGGGCATTCAACTGAACTCCTTTTACCAGTCGATTTTCTGTTTTATAGTCTTAAAATCCTCGCAAAAACAACCACATTTGGGTGTCATCAACGAGGTTAAAACAGAAGATGACCATACTTTTGACCAATCAGGAAACGAGTTGCTTTTGCACACGGCTTTTGCTGAGGTCTTTTTATGCCAAAACGACGGTTTCGCTATCGATGTGGGTTTATAGAAAAACTCCACATACCTCCATAAAGGCGAGAATCGGAAATTATTCTAATTAATTCCATAATGGGTGTAATTAACGCAACCTCGTGCTAATTCGGTAATGGACCTAAAGAGCCTGAAAATGCGCTTCGGCTGATGCGGATTTCATTGCGGTAAGTCTAACCAATTAATTACTAATCGTAATTAACGGATTCTTTTGTTTCAGAATCAAGGTGATTGTGATGCAATCAATTATGTGGTCATCGGTAAAGGGTTCTGGTAAGAACACAAGTTCTCAACTTGCAACATATCGTATAATTAATTAATTAAACTTGTTTGCCAAATCGGTCGTATTCGTGATCGCTCGTAGTAGCAAAGCGTGGGAAAACGCTTCGTTACACTACCCTTTTGTTTTCTTTATTTAGTTCGTGCAAAATCGTAAATAAGTGGAAGAGAAATTTACAGACTTCAGTTTTGTACACGATAGTGAAAGAGTTGAGAAAAAGGAGATAGTGAGACTTCAGTGCAAAACAGTGTACGTGTGGAAGTATGTCCAGCCCTGTAAACATGCCAATTTCAGGGGGGGTATTATTTAAACAAAATTTTAAACCTAAATCCTATTTTAGGCTTTCATATTACCTTGATAAATAATTGTAGAAATGCGCTCGCTCTAATTAAACGCAATGACTCTAAACACACTGATATTAACCTGCTAAGACTTTTAGAGTTATCAGGAGTGTCTTGTAACAAGGGAGCCTGTCATTAGCATAGGTCACTAGTACATAGCCGATGAGCTCTGTGCTTACCTCCTCTTCAAACTCAAGGGATGACAGTGGTCATTTATGTTACATATACTACTTTAGCGTAAAGTGCGGAGAGTATACTGTATCAGAGTTTATTTTTATATATATCTGTATGTTTACTAACACTCTCTTACAGCTTCGGTCCAATCCCCTAGAAGAAGTACTAGTGAGAGATACAGGTGGCATAATTTCAGAGTGTGGCAAATCACTTTGCGTTTCTACCTTTTCAATTAGATAAGTTATGTAACAACGATGTGTAATCAAGAAATAGCTGTTGTTTTATATAAATAAATTTGTTAAAGTTATATTTGATTTTTTTTATTTCCAACTCGCAAGAAACTTGTAATCCAAACCAAACACAACGTAGGGTGGTATTTGTAAATTCCATGTCTAAATGTAAAGTGTGATACCCGGGTATAACATACTACAGTGGTGCCGTGACCAGGATTCTGAGTAATTAATTCTTGCGAGCGTGGAAATGGTTACTTTGCAATTAAAACATCATAATTCTTATTTATTATAATTCTTTCTTTGCATGTCTAAACATGCCAATTTCCGAGACCGACGAGGACATTAGCCCTGAACAGTGGACTGTCCAGACGTTGTAAACTATACTCCAAGGCCAGAAAAGGCTCGTGAGGCAAGTAACGCTATTGCAGAAGAAGATGGATGACAAGCAACGGAAGATGGTACAATTGGGACAAGCCGTCGTCGCCATCCACGAGAGCATGGTGCAACAACAGTCGGTAGAAATTCAGACCATTGTCCAGGCAAGGACCTCACAAGCCGCTGACGTTCCGACCGGGGGCCTATAACACAAACACTACAAGTAATACAAATCTACAAGTAATACGCATGTACCTACAAGTCCAGTCTACTTTGATAACACAATGCGAATTATTACTATTGTAGAAAATCAGCACTTTTCTACATATGTAACTACAAGTTATATATGTATTTACATACATACAGAGAAACTAACGAAAACCGTAACATGGGGATTTCTGTTCACGGATGTGGGAGTCGGCGAGTGAGGTGCGGGTGCCGGTGAGATCGATCGTTGAAAATCGTCGTCTTAGAACCAGTACCTGTGGGAACGCACTGAATAAAAATCGAGTTTACCCGATTGATCTGCTCTGCACCCGTACCTCACTCGTCGACCTCCACCGTCCGTGAACAGAAGTCCCTATGTTACGGTTTTTGTTAGTTTCTCTGTATATAAGACTATATACAACTGCGACTTGTAAAGGCAGGTTTAGGCCCTGTAGCTATTCTAATACAGTCAATACATCGCGCAATACATCATTAAGTGGCATTAAGGCAATTTGTGTATTATAATACTATGAATATTACAAAACCGTGTAACAATGTCATCTTCAAAACAAATTAGTTTTGAGCAAAAAATGCATTTTTTTTAAAAAAGTGAAAATAAACTTATTCTTTTCGGTGATTTCTCAGACAAACTAAGGAACTAAGATAAAGTAGAAAAGTGGAAAGAAATGGCAAAGGTAGCTCAAAGCATTTGTTTAGTTTCCGAGGAAAAAGATTGGACTTATGTTAGGGATACATTCTGGCAGAATATGAAAAAAAAACTGCAATGGTTAGTATTAAAAAGGAAATCTTTTTCAGCCATTTTGCTATTGACTGGACTAACTTCAATTGGACTAACTTCAACTAAATCGGTGTTACTTGGTTTTTATGTCTAGGTTAAAATAGATAATGCAAAGAAAACCGGAACTGGCGGAATGGGTACATTCACCAATTATTACCAAGGAGTCACCAATTATTTGTGGGCTTGGAGTCCCTGAGTCGTTGACAGAATTTCAGGCCCAGCCAACTGAAATTGTATCACCCATCGGAGAAGAAATACTTCGCGAAATACCATCTACTTCAAAAATACCCAGTAGTAAGTTAGTCTTAAGTAAAATAAAACCTTTGTACCTAATACAATATACCTGTTTAACTATAGGAAAAAGAAAAATGGCGAACAAAAATTCTCTAAAGAAGAATCAATAAAACAAGAAAAGCTCCAACTACAAGTCGAATTTCTAAAATTAAAAAATTATAAAATTAAACTCGAAATTCTTAAATTAGAAAAGGAACTTCAATTGCCTATGTACGAGGTTACGGCATCTTTACCACAATAAAACTATGAGTATGAGGTTAATACTGGTGTCCAATTTCGCAATTTATAAGCTGGGAATATAATAATTATTTAGTTGAGTTGATTTTGTGTTTATTTGTTACTACATATTTTTAATTTATATACAAGCTTTTCATCTGTAAAGATTATGTATAATAACCTACATATAACAAAACTTAATTTTTTTAACACGACTAGTGTTTACTACACAAAATATCTTCTGCTTTTGGATACAAGAAAATTATTATCTCCTAAAATAATTAATCAACTGTTGTAATCTAGTAGCTTGACCTCCAACAGGTACATTTTTTTGAAGATTTTCATATTCTTCATTATCTGGAACTTCCTCATTATCTTGTGCGACATATTCAACATATTGACCATCTTTTGATAGATTAGATATAGTTGCACAACATTTAAAAATATTTGCAGCAATAACCGGATCGACGCGTAGATGGTTCAAACAAGGAAATTTTTCTTTCAAAATGCCAAAGGCATTTTCTATTAATCTTCTTGTTTGTTTATGAGCTCTGTTAAAATTATTGTGAGCTGGATTTAATGGATTGTCATATGTTGGTGGAATCAACTATTGCTTTAGCGGATAAGCGGAGTCTCCGAGAATGACTGCATTGGCATTAACCCTCCAACCATTTTCCATTCTTTGGAATAAAGCACTATTACGAAGTACTCGTGCGTCATGAACACTGCCGGGCGTTAGCACTAACATAATAGAATTTTAAATCAGGACCACAAACAGCCATGCAGTTAATAGAATGTTTACTGTGGCGATCTACATAAGCTGGTTCGTTAATTCTTGGAGCGTCTATATTTATAAGTATTCCATCCACTGCACCACATACTTCAGGGAACCCAGCTATTGCATGAAATCTTTGGATAATATCTAATATATTATGAGGCGATGATACTATTTCATCAAATTTGATCTCATTAACTGCATTAACAGTGTCATGAACACATCTACACACAGTCATTTCCGATACTCCATGCATGTCGCAAACACCATGGTACTGACCTCCATTCCCCATCCAGTGCAAGGCAATTAACATCTTTTGCGATGGAGTCAATCCATACCAACGAACTGTTTTATTTTGAAGTGTTGGTCCAATACCTCGAAGATTTTGAAATTGGTGTCTGCTCAGACGAAACCTTTTGATAAACTCACTATCACTAAGAAAATTAAAGTCTTTTCTCATGTGAAATCGATATTCTCTAGGAATATTGTCACGCCCTGGGGTATAATTATGGGACGTAGCCGGGCGTGACGGGTCAATATCACGAGTTTAATAAAACCAAGAAGGATTCGAATAAAAATGATATCTTTATTTTCTACTTACATGTATAGACACTTTAATCCCATGGCCAGCGGTCGGGCGGAGAAAGCTCGCATCGTCTTCCCTTGTCACCTTTTTTACTCACTCGAATCTTTTGTACAGGTCTGTCCCTGTACTTGCCGCAAAACGAACTAACTCCAATTAGTTTGAAAACTAATTAGAATTCCGAAATCGCTAAGTCAGCGCGGCGATTGACCCATCGATCAATCGCTGCGTCGACTTCCGGTCGCGGTTCAATTGCCCGGCGATGCTGATCCGCGTTATTGGTACTATCTCAGCTATTGATGAGATCAATAGCTGGGTCTTCGTGACATGCCTCCTCCTCGCGAGCGCTGGACCCACAGTGCTAAAATTAAAGGACATATAAATCATAATTAATACCTAATAAATTAACCGCCAATGTTTGGTACCGCTGCGGTTGTCCCTAATTAAAACGACACAAGAAAAAAAATTTACTAGCGCTACACCTATACTATTATTCTACATTATTCGTCTAATTAGCTGAGTCTTAATAACGAAACGAGACGAGATTATCGCGCTACGTGCTCTTTTGATAATCAAGGTGTCTGATTACTTATTGAACCGTCTTATGCTAATTGCTGAGGAGATGCCTCATGTCCTTCTCAACCATGGACCAATACACAGTAAGTACTTGTATTAATATATTAAATATTTAACTATTCTTATTCTAATATTTTAACTCTTATTCTAATATTTTTAATATTTAACTATTCTTATTCTTCTTTTTTTTTTTAGCTCAATATTCAAAACTTGATCGTCGTCGGCTCTGTTGAGCAGTGTGCTCCGGGGCTGGCGTCGGCCCGAGCAGAGGCGGACTTGATCCAACTCGGGGGGGTGACTCCAGCTCCAGCGTCCAACTTGGAGCTGTTGGAGGAGTCCGGGGTGTTCCGGGCCCCTTCAAGGGGTTCACCCCCTCGTTCGCCTTCCAGCGAGGGAGCTGCCGTAGGGCCCCGGATGGCCACCCCATTGCCGCCCCCCTGCGACCCTTGGGCTCGTCCGTTGGAAGCGTCAGCCTTTCTTACTCCGTGGATGCCTGTTTGGCACCCTTGGGTCCGTCCATCCGGGCCCGCGGAGGTGCCGGAGATATCTACCCGGCCATCCTCATCACCAAGTCCGTGGCTCCCTTGGGTCCGTCCATCCGGGCCAGCGGGAGTGCCAACCAACCCCGAGCGTCGGTATTTCGTAAATCCCCGCGTTCGCTGTTGGCGTTGTGCGGGGTATGCGTGCCGCCGGCGTAGGTGCACCGGGCGGCCCGTAACATTTTGCTCCCGGTGTGGCCTCATCGAAATTCAAATTATTGTTTGACTTTAATAAAAATTGTTTGACTTTGTTTGACTTTAATAAAAATATTTGTTATTTTTAAATCTTTAATATACTTTGTTATAATTTAAATCTTTTTAATAAAAGCTTATATATATATATTTTTTTTTTCATTCCCTTATTGCAAGTAAGTATCATTATACTAAGATAACTCATTTGATTGAGAATAGATTGAGACGTCGTCGAGTTCACATCGCTTGTGCTGAGTTTTTCACAGCCCGTTGCTATTTTACCATTCCAATTATATTCCGGTGTAGTTTTCGTTCTCTTTTACTCATAATTCTTAGATTTTCTATCTTGCAGATTTTATCTAAGCTTGGTGCAATAGTGCAATTTTCTTCAGAATAGAAATTCTATATCCAGTTTTGCTTAAGTGGGAAACCTTCTATAGTCTGTTTCATTATAAAAATTTGGTAAGCTTCGTTATTTTTATTTTTATTTTCTATATACTATATATTTCTTCTATTCAGGATCTGATTAATAGTTATATCGTTATACTATATGTTATTGATAAATTTTGTCTTAATTTATCTGATCGCAATTTATTCGCATATTTTTTGTTTGTGGAATTCCTAGCTTCGATGGTGTGTGACCTTTTATAGCCGTATGACCTAGCGTTCTATGCTAGCATAAGTGCCCGGTGTCGCCTGCTCCTTTTTTTACTCTTTCTCATTTTTTTTTTGATCGTATTTAGCAGCATTTTATATTTATTAAACACCAAAATATCTGCTTAAATTGTTTTCACAATGACCCAACTAACTACGGATCACTTGGACCTAATTATGAAGCAGCTTGAAGGTCTTAACAATAAAATGGATGGTTGCAACATCAATGTTGAAAAACTTACTGAATTAGCAACCGCTCAGGCGGAAAAAATTGATTTTTGCATTGAAGGTATTAATTCTCTGCAAAGTGAAAATGCGGAACTTAAAGCAAGAATAGAGGTGTTGGAAAAGCAAATTGAGTCAAATTCTCTAAGTAATTTGGTTTCCGAGGCTCAATCTCGAATCGATCGTAGCCGTAACGTTATATTTTTTGGTTGTTCAGAAAACCCTGATACCGATGACAATGACACGGTATCTAATCTTATAAAAGAATGCCTACCGTTTTTTAACCACACCATTTCAAGTTTCTTAAGGCTAGGTGACAGCTTTGCCAAAAAACCTCGCCCTTTATTATGTCAGTTACCTGACACCAAAAGCGCAATTGAGTTATTCAAGAATCGCAGCAAATTTAAGTCTTCTCAATTTCCTTCTTTATCCTTAAGCTTGGATCGTACTCCACTTCAACGACAAGAACATCTAAGGCCCGGTTGCACAGTTGGCACTTAACCTATTTTTTAGCTTTAACTTTTAATTTAAGGTTAAGCAGATGCACAGTTTTGGTTTTAGGTTTAAAGCTTGCCTCAAATATGTAAATACTTAAGCGGTGGATGTGGTTTGGTTTAAATAAAGTTTAAGGTTATAAATTTGTAACATTTTGTTATTATGCTGGTAAATGTTTTTAAATAATAATGAATGTAATTAATTATGTCGGAATTGACGATAGTGACGAAGAAGAAGTGTTAATTATTGATATTTTTCTGAGATCTCGTCGAAATCCTGTGTATAGACATCGATTCGATAATTTTAATCAATGGAATGATGAAGAATTTTATGTCAGATTTCGATTAAGTAAAGAAAGCTGTACGTTAATACTACAACAAATTGAGGCTCGTATTAGTTCTTCTACAAACTGGTAATGATAGTGGAAAATGTGGATATAGTAATAAAATCAAATATTTTAGGAATTATGCAATCACACCAATACAAATGCTTCTGCTAACTTTGCGATTTTATGCAACAGGATCAATGTTACTTGTTGTAGGAGATTTTACTGGTTGTCACAAATCCACAGCCTCTAGGATTGTTAGAAAAGTATCCAGAGCCATTGCTTCACTACATCATCGATACATAGAAATGCCTAATAGTCCCCAAGAACAACGAATCGTACGTCAAGAATTTTACAATATAGCTCGGTTTCCTCGAGTTCTGGGGGCAATTGATTGTACACATGTTCGATTGCAGTCGCCAGGTATACCTACGTTTATATGTATATTTTGTTTCCAGTAACTAATGCCATCTTTTTAGGGGGTGAAAATGCAGAGTTATTTAGAAATCGAAAATCTTTCTTCTCCATTAACGTGCAAACTATTTCTGATGCACGATTACGTATTAGAGATATTGTGGCACGTTGGCCTGGTTCGGCTCATGATGCAAATATTTTTCGAAACTCTTTTATTCGAACTCGATTTGAAAGAAATCAAATGGGAAATAACATTTTATTGGGTGATAGTGGTTATCAAAACAAGAACTACATGCTTACACCTTTGTCAAATCCGGTAACTCCAGCTGAAAATCTGTTTAACGAAAGCCAAATTAGAACCCGAAATGTGGTCGAAAGATCGTATGGAGTGTGGAAGAGAAGATTTCCCGTTTTAGCAGTGGGATTAAGATTAAAGATTAATATAGTACAAAGTATAATAGTGGCTACAGCAATACTAAATAATATTGAAATTGATGCAGGTGAAAGAGTTCCTAATCTTAATGTAGAATTAGAAGCAGCAGTTAATTTTGTGAATAACATGCCGAATGTTATTTTACAACAAAATAGAAGGTACAATGAAAACAATCGTATTAGAAATAACCTGGTAAATGCATACTTCACAAATTTATTATAAAAATAAAGGGATAAGTGTAACAAAACGAAGAATTCTACATTATAATTTATGAAACAAATAAAACAAATCTTCTCTAAAATTTTTCAAATTATTGTTTTTCGGATTCCTGCAACTTTTTTTTAAGTATAGTTAATTCTATTTCTGCGCATTCTTTTCTAACTTTTATTTCACTTATTTCTGTTTCTAGTTTAATTTTTTTTAATGCGTGTTCTTCGATTAAAAATGCTTTTTCCAAAGTCCACTTTTCTTCCGTTTGCTTTTTCATATCCACAAGTATGCTGGTTTTAGTTGTTGCCAGTTTAGCCCATTGTTCATTTAATGCGATTTTTCTGGTTCCGGACCCCCCTTCTTTTAAACCTATTAAATGATTTTTTTTCGAAATGAACAATTTTTATACACAAAACATATGGTATTTTTTATTCACCGTTTACTACTTGCAATGGTGCACTTTTCCGTGTTTTTAGTGTGTCCGATGAATAATTTTTCCAATCTGTTGTGACCATATTGAAAGCATTGTTGGTGTTGGAGATAGGTGGTGTTGTAATGTCATCAGCATCTTCCTCCCCATTTTCTTCGGCCTCTCTCAGAGGCCGAAGAGGCTCAACTTTCAAAAACTTATCATCACCGACAGCATCATTATCAAATTCCGTTGGCAACCCCGTTACTTGAGTGTTCAATAATTCCAAAAGTTCTTCGTCTACAATATCAACTGCAATTTGCATTGGTGGACCACCCCCCGTTGCAACTTGGGAATACTTTAAATCCGCAAATTTCTTCTTTGTATTTTTCTTTGTGTTTTCATACTTTTTTTTAAGGCAATCTTGGTCTCTGTAGGTGCCATTTTCGCTATTAAATTCTGTTTCTATTTTTTTCCAAATTGCGATTTTCTTTTTCCATAACAATGAGTCCAATTTCTTACATTCAATAACACTACTATATTTTTTTACTAATGAAATAAATAATGAAACTTCCTCTTCGCTGAAATTTGAAGCACGCTTTACCTTGCGTCCAGACGGTCCAGCCAAGTTTTCCATTATATAAATAAAACTAATAAAACAACACAGAAAAGGAGAGCGTCACTGTGTGTTATACTTTCTTGGTTATGTTCGAACCGATTCGGTATGAAGTATATTTTACATGGCTGCCAACTTTTATTAAATTTACCTCAGCTAAGTATTTGCGTATATTTAACTGTGCAACACTTCACTCTTAAGTATTGTTCTTAAACTATAGTTTAAGGTTTGGCTCAACGTAAACTTAAGGCTCAACTGTGCAACCGGGCCTATGTGTCGTTAATGAACTGAAGTTGCGTAAGTCAAAAGGCGAACCAAATCTTGTAATCACTTATAAAAATCATGTACCATGCATTATTGTTAAATCTGACGCAAAAAGGCGTAGAGAAGAAGAAACATCTCCCTCTGCCCAATCTGATTCAAAACGAGGTAGATCAGTTGTTGCTACTCATCCTACTCATTTATAGCAGCTAGAAATCATCTTCTGGAACTGTCATAGTCTAACCAATTTAGAAACATTCCTTAACGACTACTCCCCTACTTTTTCTTTTCTATGTATCTGTGAAATATGGCTCACGGATAACTTCATTAATATACCCAATATCCTATCCACCTTCAACTATGTTACCTCGAGAGCTGTCCGCGAAAAATCTAAAGGCAGAGCTAGTGGCGGTCTGGTCATTTTCTATCACAAGTCTTACCACGTTAAACTCTTAAATACCACACCTTCCTCGTTGATAATTCACTGCAAAAAAGATAACATACAATTTATTCTAGTATTGGTCTATTTTAGACCTTCATATGATATAGTCTATACTTTGGAGTGCCTCCAGAACAGTCTCTCAGAGGTAACAGCAGCTTATCAAAATCTTCCGTTTGTATTGGTAGGTGACTTTAATGCGCGGATCGGCAATATAAATCACCTTCCCTTAGAGCTACTGGGCAGTACGTACTTGTCTCCGGGTAGATCATCTATGGACCCGGTCTTAAACAGCAGAGGACACGAATTAATCAATTTCCTAGATGAAAACTCATTATTTCTAATCAATGGCCATTCGCTAAGCGATCCATTAGGCCAATACACTTTTTTATCCAAAATTGGTGAAAGCGTAGTCGACTTGGCTTGTTGTTCGGTTGATGCTCTAGAGCATATTTACGACTTAAAAGTACTGAGTTCCTAAAGCTCTTCTGATCACTTTCCAGTATCTCTAATGCTACAATTCTCTTATACTCCTTTTCCTTCAGAACCCGTTCTTTTGCCCAACCAAAGTCAGTCAGCTGTAATTAAATGGGATAATGATTTGTCTGAGGCGTACACAGAAGCAATGCACTACTCGAGTAATGTTGGACTCCTCAACTTCTCCACCAAAGACATGTATCTGAACATAATATCAACTATAAAAAATGTTTCTCAAGAACTAGGTCTCTTTCGGACTAAGTCAGTTCCCAGGGTAAAACGCTATGACAAACCATGGTTTGATGCAGATTGTAGACAAAGCAAAAAACGCTTAGCGGAGTCTTTCAAGATATGCAAAGATTTCAATTTTTTGGACATTTATAAGAAAAACTATCTATCCTGTAAGCATAAACACAAAGCCCTTCTAAAGTTGTAAAAAAGCAAGCACCATCATTCAATAATCAAAAAAATAAGTAACTGCAAAAACATGTCTGAATTTTGGTCCTATATAAAAACATTCCGCTCTAGATCCGCTCCAGCCACAATTTCGTTGTCTGACTGGGAAGCATTCTACGATACCCTATCCACTCCTAAAATTGGCTTCAGCTTCAACCATCTGGGGCCTTTTGACCCGTTTCTGGATTCTAGCATCACAACTGGTGAAATGTATGCAATTTTATATAAATGTTCCAATAGTAAAGCACCGGGGATTGATGGAGTATCTTTTGAATTCTTAAAGAATCTAACACAAAATTGGATACTATATATCTGCGCTTTGTTCAACAAAGTTTTCAATTATGGAAACCTTCCACCGCAATGGTCAAGATCTCTGCTACAAATGCTTCATAAAAAAGGATCAACCTCTGATCCACACAATTACAGAGGTATAGCGTTGCTCAACACCACGACCAAAATTTTTACTCAAATTATATTGGAACGTTTATTCTCGTGGTGTGACGAACACAACATACTTCCTAAAAGCCAATCAGGTTTCAGAAGGGGCAGAGGTTGCCTCGATAATGTTTTTGTTTTACATGCCATGATACAACTCCACCTAACCCTTCCGGGCTGAAAATTTTATGCGGCTTTTATAGATTTCCAAAGAGCCTTTGATTCTCTCTCACACTCTCTATTGTGGAACAAACTCTACTCCATAGGTCTAAGTGGCAAAATCATTGGGATAATCATGCAACTTTACAATAACGCTAAATTTCAAATCAAAGTAGACAATTGCCTTTCCAGGAAATTTGACATTTCTCAAGGAATACTGCAAGGGGAACCCTTAAGTCCATTGTTATTTGCGCTTTTTATTTCCGATTTAGATGCTTTCTTTGAATTAAAAAACATACGAGGTCTTAATATTGATGGGGTAAACGAACTGTCTCTACTGCTTTATGCTGATGACGTGGTAATACTTGCAGATTCTAAAATTAATCGACAAAAAAAAATATCTGTTTTGGCTGAATATGCCACTATTAATCAACTCACAGTAAACGTGGCTAAATCTAAAGTAATGTGTTTTTCAAGAGGCGCTACTAGAGCCACCAGATCAGAGGTTTTTTATAAAAATCAAGAACTTGAACTAGTTAAAACATTTAGCTACCTTGGGGTCACTTTCTCGTCATCCACATGCTTTCTGGCAATGACAAATTCTATTGTTTCCAAGACTAAGCAAGCTATTGGGGCAGCAATGAAATTGTTTGTTGACTCCAAACTTAAGACCTGGTCTTCTCGAATTTCCATTTTTAAGTCTGTGGTTTTGGGGTTAGTTGGCCATTGCAGCGGCGTTGTCTGGTCTCTACGTTACACCGAGCTACTTGAAAAAATCCTGCACTTCTTTAAGAATTTACTTTCTATACTAGAAAGAACTACATGGTTAGACTGGAAACGGTCTGTTTATCCCATCTAATTTTCAAAAACACCATGTGTGGGGTACAAAAACTTTTGAATATGCCTTATAACCGATATCCCTACTTATGCTTCAAAAGGTTACTATCGCTTCCAGGTCCCGCTAAGTATAATTGGTCTAAGCAAGTTAGGAGTTTTTTTGAACACATTTACGAAGAATTAAGCTGGGATAGTCTAAGTTCACAGTATATCAATGTGAATAAAGCTACTTTACTGAGTAAATTTTACCTCAGCCTACAAGCAGGTGATCGACACAAGCAGTCCTTGTCCAACTTTTCCGTATTTTATAAAAACTTTACTTTGTCTGATACTCCACAGTAGTATTTACTGAAAGATGTACCTATCTATATGAGCAAGCTAATTGCCCAGATACGGTTATCAGGTAACCAACAAATTCGCTTCACATACAATGGAGCTATGTACTCACAACCAGTAACATATGCACTATTTGCAATCTTCGGGTACCTGAAACCTTGCAGCATATTTTTTTGAAATGTCCAGGCTATGCCTGTTTTTGCAACTGTAACTTGAACTACTTCAGAAATTTTTCAGCTCTTCTAGAAACTCTCAACAGCCACAACTACGAGGATCTGAAGATTTTGACTAATTTTCTAATCGGCGCTTTGAAGACCAGGGCATTTATTCTGTTTGAATAAAAACTTTATTTTTGTCTTCCCACTTTCTGTACTAAGTCCTTTTTTCCAGCCAATTTTTCCTGAGCCGACCAACCTT
>OY744566.1:5817261-5937261 GCA_963556235.1 Cryptophagus acutangulus | reverse complement strand
TCAATTAAAATTTATTGAAAAAATTAAACATATTGAATTAGTATATTTTAACTCAAACGTTTTCAATTATCAAATAAAATCATCAAATATTTGTGCAAGTGAAATCAACAGTGAAACTTTAGAACAAGAAATAATCCAGCGCATTAAAGAATTTTTACATTTGATAAACGTAAATTTTACATTAATTATATTAAATGGTGACGATTTTGCAAATAAAATTTATAACATATTAGATAATTTTAATAAAATATGTGTATTACGGAAAATTCATAGAATGAAACAAATTTATCTAAAAAATAAGTGGTTTGGAAAAAATCGTTCAGTTTGGTAATTTGTCGGTGTGTGGTTAAGCGTTTTAGTATAAAAACCAACGATTCAAAACTTATAATTCATCATTAGTGTTCGTTTTGTTAGTGAAAACATATCAGTGGTAGTTTTTACAAAAAGTGAAGAAAAAGTTCCAGTTCATCTCATCACTTCGCCTTCACTAATTTAACAAAACGTAAGTTCAATTCAATTTAGTAACGCTTTTGTATTTGAGTTTAATTTTTTTAAAAAAATTTTGAACAGAAAATGAATTCCGAAGCTATTAATAATGTATCTTCATTAAAAGATATTAAGAAACTCATCGATTTAGACTTAAATAAAAAATATGTCATTTATGATATTGACATTAAAGATACTTCAGTCGGTCCTTCAATTCTTGCCGATTTGGGGCAGTTCAATGTGTGGTTGCCTCGAAGATATAACGATGCATTTACACCAGTCACCATAACCAGTTTCAAAGAAAATTATCGCGAAAAAGTTTTTCTAGAAGTCATAAAGCACAAAATCATCAAAGGAAATGTTTGTGCAATTTTAAATATTAATCAATTTTAAACAAAGGTAATATTTTTTTTTATTTTACATATACATTTTGTGATGTTAACAATTTTTTTTTTTCTTATAGATGTGTACAATTAATTAGAATAGTTTGCGTTTGCTTTTTTTTTGTTTTGCCACTTATATGAGCTCATAAATAAAATACTCTAGAAAATGGAGAAACATTTACTCAAAAGTGTTAAAACACTCTTCAATATATCTCATACTAATGAAGAATTTAAAGTTTTATATGATTTGAATTTGGAAAATATAAACATATTAGAGGTACAGATTTTAAATTGTAATGAGTCTAACAATAGAAAAAGAACTTTAGAATTTATTTTAAATCAATTATACTGTTATCAATTTAAAATAAATGAAATTTTGAATAAAAATGAAACTGCTGATGAAAATATAATCAATGCCTTACCATCAACATCGTCACAACATCATAGTCATAATCACCTAGGAGTGAAATGGAAACAGGTAAATTGTTTTTAATCTATCTATGTGTTTATTTATAATATTTTTTTATGTATTTTCTAGACAACATCCGCCTTTCAAAAGAGAATAGTTACTGGTGTGATTGTTAATTTATCACATACACTTCCAGAAGCCTTTTTAACCGAATGTTTTGAAATTTTTCAGTTTCAAATAAATAAGTTGCTACAAAAATTTAACGCCATAAAATGTAACGTTATTTTATTTGGCAACTACTGCAAAATGCAAGCGGATCAACATGAGGTAACTGATTTAAAACATTTTAATACAATGAATTATGAAATTTTTAAATATTCTGATTTAAAAGAAATTTATGAAAATATTTGTACATATCTTTTAAATGAAATGAGTGAGTTTCAAGAAAAAGATTCTGGGTGGAGTTTGAAAGAAATATTTAATTTAACAATTTGTGTTGTTCGTTACGATCCTTTGCGTGGGGGTACCTTTATACAATCACCAGAAAAAATTCGGAAATCCATTTTGAATATCAAAAATTGTGATAAAGCTTGTTTTGTTTGGTCAGTTTTAGCTGGTATATCTGGAATAAGATCATCAAAAGTTGGTGATTATCCCCAAAATTATCATGAAATACTTAATTTAAAAAACATTCAATTACCAATAAGTATAAAAGATATTTCGATATTTGAAAAACAAAATCTCGATATATCAATATCAGTTTTTGGTTATGATTACAAACAAAATACGGTTATTGGCCCTTTATATCATACAAAAGCAATGAAAAACAATCACTTAAACTTATTATTGTTAAGGCATAAAAATAAATCTCATTTTTGTTATATTATTGATTTAAATAAATTAGTAAACGGTCAAATTAATTTACATAAAGGAAAAAAAAGTATTTGTAATAGATGTTTATGTAGTTTTTCATCGGAAAGAAAATTAACTATACATTTAAACGATTGTGTGAAAGTAAAACCGCTCAAAATAATATTACCTTCACCTGACAATAAAATATTAGAATTCAAAAGTTTCAAAAAAACGTTAAAAGTTCCATTTGCTTTTTATTGTGACTTTGAATGTTTAACAGTTAATATTCAAAATTGTGAACCATCTTTAGAATCATCATTTACAAATCCTTATCAAAAACATGTTCCATACAGTGTAGCTTATCATTTGGTTTGTTCTTTTGATGATTCATTGTCTCAATTTAATATGTTTAGAGGAGAAAATCCATGTAAGTGGTTAATTTCGGAAATTTTAAAACATTGTTTAATGATAGATCAAATATTATCTAATAAAAAAGATATTTTACCAATGAGTGATATAGAAATTCAGTTACACAATTCAATAAACAAATGTCATTTATGCAATAATAGTTTTTCTCTTAATAATATTAAAGTTATGGATCATTGTCATATTACTGGAAAATATAGACAAACAATTTGCAATAATTGCAATTTACAATGTACGCTACCAAATTTTGTGCCAATTATTTTTCATAATCTAACTAATTACGATGGACATCTTTTAATTAATGAATTAAATTTTAATGAATATCCAATATCAATATTACCTATCACAACAGAAAAATATATTTCGTTTAGTAAAAAGGTGAGTGATAAATTATATATTAGATTTTTAGACAGTATGAGATTTTTACCGTCCTCTTTAGAAAACCTAGTTCAATCATTAAATTTTAATCAGTTTAAATTTGTTAAAAATCATTTTCCCAAAGAGGAAGATTTTAAATTAATTTGTCGTAAAGGTATATTTCCTTACGATTATTTAAATTCTTTTGAAAAATTAAATGAAACAAAATTGCCTCACAAGATAGATTTTTTCAGTAAACTTAAAAATGAACACATTTTGGAGAGCGAATTTAAACATGGTGAAAAAGTTTGGTCACATTTTAATATAAAAACTCTTGGTGAATATTCAGATTTATATCTCAAACTAGATGTTTTATTGTTAAGTGATGTTTTTGAAAATTATAGAAAATTCTGTTTAGAAAAATATGAATTAGATCCTCTTCATTATTATACGGCCGCTAGTTTCTCGTGGGATGCTATGTTAAAATATACAAAAGTGCAAATGGAACTTTTAACTGATAATGATATGATTTTATTTATTGAAAAAGGTATTCGAGGAGGACTTGTTTCCTGCTCACATAGATGGGCTCGTGCCAATAATAAATATATGAAAGATTATAACAAAAACGATCCAGAATCTTACATATTATATTTTGATATTAATAACTTATATGCATTTGCAATGAGTAGTCCATTACCTGTTTCAAATTTTGAATGGGTAGAGGATTTTAGGGAAGTTGAATATATTTTGAAACACTCTACACATCAATATATAAAAAATAACACGATTGAAGACACTTGCAATGACGATATTGGTTATATTTTAGAAGTAACAGTTTCTTATCCACGAAATCTTCACAAACTTCACAACGATTTACCTATTTTACCACATCATTTAGTAACAGAAAGTAAAACAAAGAAATTATCTAGTACCTTTTTATTAAGGGAAAAATATGTAATTCATTATAAAAACTTAATCCAAGCGTTACATTTAGGTCTTAAATTAGAAAAAATACATCGTGTTTTGAAATTTAATCAATCTAGATGGCTTAAAAAATATATTGATCTAAATACAAAATTTCGATCAGAAGCTAAAACAGACTTCGAAAAAGATTTGTACAAATTAAAAAATAATATAATTTTTGGAAAAACTTTAGAAAATATTAGAAACCATAGAACTATAAAACTTGTTACTAAATGGGATGGTCGATATGGTGCAAGAAATTTAATTGCTGAACCCAACTATCATTCACAAACAATTTTTAATGAACAATTAGTAGCTATTGAAATGAACAAAACCGAATTACGATTCAATAAACCAATTTATGTTGGTTTTACAATACTTGATCTATCCAAAAGCTTAGTTTTTGATTATCACATGTAATACCATAAGTGCACAAATTATTTCCAGAAAATTTTTTTAAGCTCACGAATGCATTAGTTGGCGTGGAAATCTGCCCGAGTCGCAGACGAGGGCAGATTTCCTCACGCTAACTAATGCATGAGTGTAAGCGATAAAAAATTTTCGGAATTAATTTTTGTACGAATGGTATTCGGTAAGAAAATCGCACAACTCTTAATTGATGTTATATTTTATAAAATATTTAATAAATTATAATGACATTTTACTACTAGATATTTCCATTCTACATCTATCTTAGTTTTTCATCTATCTTACTCGACTTATTCCACTTTTGCTTCCGTTGGAAACCAACAACAAACTACTTACAATCACTGTGTTTTTAATTTTAATTAGTTTTTTTGATATATTTGTTGGATTCATTTAATGTTACCAATTTTTCCAATAAATTAATTTTGACAACACCTTTCATTGTGACATCGGAAATATTTTAAATATTTCCAAAATATTTCCAAAAAATAATGATGTTGATCAATTGTAACTATAGCAACCAGCTTAAATGCGGCCATTCTATTGGTTGCTTAAATAGTTGTGCGATTTTCACTATAATTATTTTTTAAAATTGGACAATATAGAATCCATTAAATTATTATATACAGACACTGATAGTCTGATTTATCACATACAATGCAATGATTTCTATTCGAATAGTATTCGAAAAGATTGTGTGAACATTTTTGATACTAGTGACTATCATGAAAACAATATTTTTGAAATACCAAGAGTGAATAAAAAGAAAGTTGGATATATGAAAGATGAATTAAAAGGAAAAATTTTAACCGAATTTGTTGGGTTAAAAGCAAAAATGTATTCTTTTACGTTTGAAAGTGTTCTATCAAATACTGAAACAGAATGTGTTAAAAAGGCTAAAGGTGTCGGCAAAATGTCATTAAAAGAACTCAATTTTAATACTTACAAAGATATTTTATTTAACCAACAAGTTCGTTATTCAAAATTCAACTCCATTCAATCAAAACATCATCAAATTTATTCAATTACAATCAACAAAAAATCTTTAGATAGTTATGATGACAAAAGGAAGATTTTAGATGATAATATCAGTACAATACCTCTTTCATAAAAGAATTGTCACATTGACTTTTTTTTTATATTATTCAAAATCTGTACTTTGTTTTTTCATTTTTTAAATGCTCTTTTTATTTTCTACATTATGTATTTGCTTTATATTTTAATAATATATAACCTTATGTACCATATTTATATTTAAACATTATCTAATAAAAAAGTTTATTCTAAAATATAAACATGACTTTTCTTCATTCCCATCATCCGATCCCACATACGGATAAGGTGACGTGACGTCAAGGCGCCGACCCCGACGCCTGCAGAAGGAAGCGCATGCGCAAAAGCGGATGCGATCACTTTTATTTATAAGACACCACACTATATTTATGCATACGCGCTATCTCTTAAAGACCGGATGTTGCGGTTTTGTGGTTTTGATAAAAAATTAGAAAGAGAACACAATACATTTATAAAGACCGGATGTTTACATTTTCATACCTAAATCGACATGTATTAGAAAGAGAAAGCATGAGTGACCTCCCCATAGCCTTACTACTTTGGTCCTAACACTAAATCATACAATAGAGCTAAATCTTACAAATTCTGTCAAAATCTATTCCAAAAGAACAAAAGGGAATTAGCTGATCTAATTATTAATGACAAACCTTTTTTTAAATCAATCAAAACTCCAAGCTCCTTAAAGATTGATTCTGCTTATAAAAAAATCTTTAATAATAAGTCTCCTATTGATAATGATGAATTTGTTGAAAATATAAATACTATTGGTCCTACTCTTTACAAACCAATTTTATTATCTGACGTCTTAAATGTGATCAAAACTAATAAATCTACAAGTAAAGGTCCTGATGGTCTCAGTATTCTGAACATAAAAAAAATTAACCCATGGAGATTAGTATTGATTTTTAACTGTATGCTACTTACTGGATATGTTCCTAAATTGTTAAAAGAATGTAGAACTATTTTAATTCCTAAATGTGATGAAAATTTAGAAGATATCAATAACTGGAGACCTATTACTATTAGTTCAATTTTGTTAAGACTATGTCATAAAATTTGGTGCAAAAGACTGTCAAAAATTCCAATTTCAAAAATTCAACAAGGTTTTATAGAAAATGAAGGCTGCCTTTTAAACAACACTATTCTTCAACACACCATCAAAAATTGTAGAAAACATCTGAAAGAATATAGTATTATTTCATTGGATTTGAAAAAAGCATTTGATATGATTTCCCACAACTCTATTAGAAGAGCTTTAAAACGAAATTTAGTACACCCAAAAGTTATTAACTACATCATGGAAACTTACCGAGAAACTTTCACTTGTAATCTCACAAGAGCATGAATTCTATCCGGAATTGTTTTTGAGTGCATTTCAACAACGTATTAATCGGCCCGAGTGGAACACGAGGGCCCGATTACGTTGTTGGAATGCACGATAAAAAATTTCCAGGATATGAATTCATGCTCGAGTGCAGATTCGGTAAGAAAATCGCACCAATACACTTACAAAAATTGATCAGAATTCAAAAAGTTTTTGATATTTTTTAATCAAGTTGCAATAGAATTGCGTATCTATGAGCAACGATTGTTGAAAACAAAATACTAAATCTGTCAAAGTCAAAAATGTCGCGCTTCGGAAAACAGTCATTGAATGCAATTGATAAAGCTGTGGAAGATACGGTACCAAATATTACAAATACGGTACCAAAAAGATACGGTACCAAATAAAACAATTGTGTTTTTAATTTTAATCATTAATTTTGTTAGTTTATTTAATTTTTTAGTTCTAATTAAATTATTTATTTTGACATTTGTTTTGACATAATAATTTCCGCTGAAATTTTCTACTGCTTGGTGTAGTAGGATAAAATTTCCGAAAAATTTTGTTGTTGCCATGGTAATATACTCAAATGCAACGTTTCTATTGGTCGTAAATTAGTATGGTGCGATTTTCACTACCATTTATTGCGGCAATGAAAAATCATCGTTAATAAATATTAAGAGAGGTGTTAAACAAGGTGACCCTATGTCTTCTGTTCTTTTCAATCTGGTTATGGATGAATTGTTATCTAATACTAATAATTCTCTTGGAATCCCTGTCAACAACATCAATCATATCTCCTGCCTTGCATATGCCGATGATCTTTTAATTCTATCCGAAAATAGTAACAATAGTCAAAGTTTACTATCTAACTGTGAATATTTTTAAAAAAAAAGATCATTAGAATTGAACGTCAATATATGTGCAGCTATTACGGTAAAGAAAGACAAAATTAGAAAAATATTATATTCGGTTACAAAATCTTTATTTTCAATTAATGGCATAAAAATCCCTCAAAAAGGAGTTCACTTTTTAAAATATTTTGGTTTCAAATACAACTTAATGGGCTCTCAAAAACCTACTTTAGAAATTTTAAAACTTCAACTTAATAGAATTTTAAAATCTCCTCTAAAACCGTATCAAAAATTCGAAATTTTAAAAACTTTTTGCATTCCAAAATGGATCTATTCGTTACAAAATCCAAACATTACTAAAGACCTGTTAAAAAAAGCAGATAGATTAATTAGAATCTGCGTGAGAAAAATTTTACATCTTCCCAGAACTTGTTCGAATTCATTTTTACATTGCCAAAAAAGATTTGGAGGTCTTGGTGTTTTTCACTTTTCGTCAAAAATTCCTATTATCATGAAGAGAAGATTACTTAATATCATTGACCAAATTCCTGATGGCCTAATAGACGCTGTTGATAATCGAATTTTTAAATTGAACTCAATGATTACAAATAATTTAAATTCTGATAAAGATGTAGCTGAATTTTGGAAATTGGAACTTGAAAAATCATATTGTGGTAATGGCATTTTAAACTGCAATAACAACTTCTTCTGCAACAATTGGTTATCAAATCCCCCTTATTTTTGGAATGGTGAAACATTCATTAAAGCTATACAATTGAGAGGTAATCTACTACCAACACGAGGCATTCCTTCAAATCCACCTAATGAACGAAAATGTAGAGCTGGTTGTAATAAAATTGAATCTTTATGCCACGTATTACAAGGTTGCATTTTAACACACAATGAACAAATTAAACGCCATAACCATGCTGTTAAATCGATTGTAAAAGCAGCAGTAAAGGAAAATTGGATCGTTCATGAGGAACCTCACATTCGCTTAATTGATGGTTCACTCCGAAAACCTGACCTTATTTTGATTAAAAATAATTTCGGTATTGTATCAGACGTTGGAATTCATTGGGAAGGACCAAGAACATTAGACCAAAGTTATCTTCTAAAGAAAAATTATTATGATAATGTTTGCTTAGCAGCGTTTAAAAAAAAATTTAATCTTGATGAATGTATTGTCTCTCCAGTAATAATTGGCGCAAGAGGTACTTGGTGTCTAAATAATGATGACTTTTTTTCAAAATCAAACATTAACCATTTGACAAAAAGGAATCTTATTCATAACTGCATCAATGGGAGCATTTTTATTCATGGTTTTTTTATGAAATCAGTTTTTAAAAGAAACTTTGATGAGCGAATTATGGATGGTAGAAGCTAAAATGGACAAAAATAAATGTCAAGAACATAATACAATTGCATTATAAATAATTGCTTAATCTTATATCACATTATAATTTTTTTGATACATTTGTAATCCTAACGACTGGGAATTTTAATAAAAGTCGAAATTTTCTTTAAACTTATTTGAATAAAGAACTTACTAGCCTCCTCGTGGCCCCGCTGGAAACGTTCATAATTTGGGGGAATAGTGCTTGCACGAAACCCTCATTTTATAAACGGCTAAAAATTACGCCACCGTAAGATTCAGTTTGAGAAGACCTACTGACAATATCCCAGTAGGCCAGGTAGCTAGGCCAGCCATCAGCTGGCCTGAGAGTGAAGCAGAACGCTACCACGGGGCAAGATCGGGGTAGCAACTTCGGCCCAGCGAGCCATGCTACCCTTTAATCAAAATGCTCCCAACGATTCAAGCGAAGCCTCGGACGAGGGCGAGTATCGGCCTGCTCGCCCGGGAACCTCTCAGAGGCCCAATGATGACGAACAGGCAATATCCCCTGACTACGTCTTGAAGTTGCCGTTTGATGCCAACTCATGTAGTATTTGTCTCAATACTGGCAGAGTCAACTTCGCAGCACTGAGCATTCAAGATGCGATTTCGCATGCGGGCGTGTACCACAAAAGCATGAAGCTACAGTTTGGCTGCAGCAAATGTAGCACGACATACCGTACTCTGCACGCCGCTCAGTGCCACGTGCCCAAATGCAGTGGGCCACCCAACTTGCCACAAGGTGGGAAAACTTGTGAAATATGTGGCAATTGGTTTCAAACCCAACGCGGGCTCTCAATGCACAAACGACACGCTCATCCCATTGCTCGCAATGAGGAAAGAGCAGCGGCAAACGCAAAACCTCCAGCCGCCAGGCAGATGCGTCCTGGCCTTTTCTCGAAGGACGAGACTGACCTGATGATGCAGCTGGAGGTCAGATTTCACGGTGAGAAATTTATTGCCGCATCTATGGCTCCACACTTTCCCAATAAAACGGGGAAGCAGTTAAGAGACAAGAGAGCAGCTCTTTCATATAGGGAAGCAAGAGACCTTTATGTCTCACAGCATTTTGCTCGAAGCCGAACCTGTCCTAGAGACTGAGGAAACACCAGTCCTAGAACAGGTAGACCGAGAACCTCAGGCTGGTCTGGCACCTGAGGTAATCGAGGTCGCCGAAATCGTTGCTCGTTTAGAGAACCCAAAGATTATTGTAGACGAGGCACAGGATGCCCATAACTCTCCACAATGCTCGCTTTGGAGAGAGAACGTGATCAAAGTTGCAATTGACACTGTTCAGCCCAGATGCTATTACAAAGAGCATTCTGACACCGTCTACATGCTGAGAGACGCTCTTCACTATGCTAGTGAGCTGAATGGTCATGTGCCCCAAGCACACATTGACCATATTTACGGCCTAGCAACCTCGCATTTTCAGGGCCGAAATCGAGGAAAAGATGAGCGCCCGAAACGCATGAAGGGGCCGGGGAGAGGTACGCGCCGCGAGTACATTTACCACCGGTCCCAGGTTCTCTTCAAGAAAAATCCAGGCATTCTCGCCAAACATGTTCGCGACAATGTCGACTGGTTGGATATTCCTTCTCAACCAGATGCCGCGGACATTGAGAGGCTGTATAATAAGTTGTGGGGGCAACAACCGGCCATACAGCTACCTCATATGGGAGATGATGAGCCCCAAATCTCTTTAGAGGAAATGCTCAGCCCTTTTTCGCTCAAAGAGATCCGTAAGAGGGCCTCTCAGACTAAAAAGTCATCGGCAGCCGGACCGGACGGTATAACACGGGTAGATGTTTGCCGGAAGGCCGACCACGAAGTTCTCCAACTGCTCTTTAACTTCTTAATGGTATGCTCCAAGCAACCAAAGCAGTGGACAATAAATCGCACAAAACTGCTGCTCAAAGAGGGCAAGGACGGCCGGTATATTGAAAACTACCGGCCAATCACTGTGTCCTCTCTTCTGAGTCGATGGTACTACGGTATCATAGACTCGAAAATTAGAGTAACAGTTCGGTTTACACCCAGGCAGAAAGGTTTCGTAAACGAAGCCGGGTGCTTCAACAATATACACATTCTTAATGAGATGTTACGACACTCAAAAACACGCGGGAATGGCTTGGTAGCTGCAGTGCTAGACATAAGCAAGGCATTCGATACAGTGCCTCATGCAGCAATTAAGGCGGCCCTCAGCCGCAAAGGACTTCCTGAGTATGTGGTACAACTCATAGGAGAGTCTTACAAGGATGTGTACACTACGATATCCTCAAGTAGGGATATCAACATTTCACTCCAGCGCGGAGTAAAACAGGGCGATCCTCTATCACCCTTTTTATTCAATGTAGTTTTTGAACCTTTACTACTGCAGCTGGAGAACCAACCGGGCTATCAAATCAATCGAGGAACTCATATTTCCTCGCTGGCATTCGCTGACAACATGATGCTTGTCGCCAGTACTGTACCACATGCCCAAAATCTGTTAGAAATTACGGAGACGTACTTGGCGGGGTTGGCAATGAAACTGTCAACACCAAAATGTACGTGCTTCCAAACAAACCCAATAAAAATCTCTTGGATTCTAACAGATCCCGAGTTGGTATTGCTTAGTGGCGATAGACTTTCGTGCCTAAATGCCGATAGCAGGTTCAAATACCTGGGAGTCACAATATCCCCTTGGTGTGGGGCTGTTGTGGATAATATTGCAGAAGAGCTAGCTGCAACTCTGAAGCGGGTTAAGAGACTCTCTCTTAAACCCCATCAGAAAACGCTCCTCATCACCACATACCTAGTCCCGCACTACTTATACAGGTTGGTGACGGTAGTGCCACCAATAACTCTAGTTAAGCAGCTAGACCAAGAGCTAAGAGTGGCGATCAGAGAGATCTACCATCTGCCAGAGTCAACCACCAACGGTGTGTTGTACTGCAGCAAAAAAGATGGAGGACTAGGTATTCCGAAGCTACAAACTATAGTTGTGTCAGCTTCGTTAAGAGCTGGGCTACGATTCGCCTTCAGCGACGACCCAGTTCAGCAAGCCCTGGCTGTAGATGCGGGCATGGTAGACCGTCTTCAACGACTTGAATCCGAAAACGATCTTAAATCGTACCAGACTCAGGCCAAGAAAGAACAGCGTGCCTTATGGGCCGCTCAAACTTCGCAAGGTAAGTCAGTAGACTCCCTAACTGGCGATAAAATAGGCAATGCCTGGCTCTTCAAGCCATCACTCCTGAAGCCGTGCAGGCAAATAACTGCACTAAAAATGCGAACGAATACATGCGCCCACAGAGTGGCCATGAATCGTGCAGTCCCGCAGGTGGATCTAAATTGCAGGATGTGCAAAATCAAGCTGGAGACCCTTGGACACATCCTGGGGCAATGTACTCATACAAAAGCCCAAAGAATCCACCGCCATAATGAGATACGAGATCTCATTGTGAATAAAATAGCAGAGCAGGGAGTTACGGTAGCAGTAACGAAGGAATCTTCCATAAGGTTGCCCTCGGGCGGGAATCTGAAACCTGACCTGGTTATTCAAAGCCAAGGCACGGTCCACGTGGTCGACGTCACCGTCCGCCACGAGGATAATGATTATCTCGCACAGGGACGCATAAGCAAGATCGATAAATATAGCCTTCTGCTACCACTCCTCCAGCAAAGTACAGGAGCAATTGCTGGACAAGTCCTACCTATGGTAGTAGGAACAAGAGGTGCGATGCCCAGGAGCACGATTCAGTGTCTCGCTAAACTGGGCATCAAAGACCGAAAGACGCTATTAACGATCTCGTTAATGGCTCTTCGTAGTTCCATCGAAATGTACCATACATTCATGGACTATGATGCACCTCAGCGCCGCAGAGATCGGCGCGGCCCATGGTGGGAACCACATCCCACTTGAGCCCAAACTTATGGCCAAACAGCGACTAGATGCAACTACATGTCTGTACGGTTATGCACCGATTTTGATGCATATCCTTGTCCTAATTTATTCTTAGCATAGTCTGTGTATGTCTTTTCTATGGACTTAACTTAATTAAGTCCATTGCTTGTGCTAATTTTATCAGCATCTAGTCTGCGAGTCGTAAGACTACTCTCGCAAAGTACGTCACGGCGGCGGGCCAGCATCACTGGGCGGCAGCCTCCACGAGGCCTTTCCCGGATAGGCACACACTTTACATGTGCCTAACAAATAGCCGTTACTCTCATGGAGAGACCCGTTTAAGCTAATTTTTCCCCCGTTCGACAAATCCTTTGGCAGAATCACAAAGGGTTTCCCTCTACGGAGGACTGGCCATAAGTGCAAGATAGTAAGGAGCGAGAACTAAAGGGGTTAGGGGAGCAGAGGAGAATGATAGATTACAAATTCTCCTTACCTAGCCCGACCCCTCGTAAACAATAAGTCACCGCACTGACTTCGCGGAAATTCCACTACACTTAGTAGTGCCAACGTAGCCAAATGCCTCGTCATCTAATTAGTGACGCGCATGAATGGATTGTAATTGAAGTAAAAAGACCCGTCTTTCTTCTTTGCCCTAAAGGCTATATGCTTTCCATCTATAATACATACTTTTAACGCATAAAAGTATGTATACAGTTTGGAAAATTCCAAAGTTTATAAAACCCTTCGGATATTTGCTTCCATCTTTGCGTGGTGCTAGGCGTCTAAATAAATGTATTACAATTACTGCATCACTTTTATTAGACTTATTAACTCAAAGATAGATATTTTTCCTTCAATACTTCGTATATGACATTTGCAACTTCTGGAACTGTAATCGAAATACATGCCAATGAGATTCTAAAACTATATTGTAAGCTTGTATATGTTTCTTCTGTTAGTCTTAGTTATTCCTAAGTGACCTGACAAAGGGTCACTGTAATTATTAAATAAAATTTCACCTACTAACTCTTTGGGTACCACTAATAAGTTATCGTTTCCTGTTAAGTTCGCGTTTTTCTTAAAAAGTACACCGTCTATTATGCGAAAATTAGTAGCGCGCTTCCGTAACGCTACTGGTCCCTTTCCTGGATTTTGAACGATGTTTAATAATTCGCGTAAGTATTTGTCCTCGTGCTGCAATTTTTCTAGTTTTTCTTCCTCCATTAGGTATGTTGGTATATAGTTGGCTTCATCTTCGTCTTGTTTGCTCCCGATCTTGGTTGGGTATTAGGCAGTCTACATCTTTGTGTTTGATTCCACTTTTGTGTACGATGGTATGGTCGAGTTCAGATAGTTTTATTGCCCATCTGGCTAGTCGACCTGTTGGGTCTTTGATTGTTTTTAACCAGCATAAAGCGTGATGGTCTGTTATGATTTTGATGTATCTACCATAGATTAAATGTCTCAAATAATTTAGACACCATATTACAGTTAGTCCTTCCAAGTTCGGTTATAGTGTAGTTAGTTTCGGCTTTGGTTAGTGTTCTGCTTACGTATGCTATCGGGTGTGATTTTCCATCTTCTCCTTCTTGAAGTAATACTGCTCCTAGACCCTATTTACACCGTATTTACAGACCGTATTTACACTCTCATCTCGCATCCTTTTTCTGGGTTGAAATTGTTAAATGTATAAGGAGTTGCATACAGTTAGTTTAGTTGTTACTTATATCTACATATATGTTCTCTCTCTCTTTTGTCATACTTATAATAAAGCAGCTCTCACTTGCTTTTAAGCTGTCAAACAATCAGCACGACTAGTTTCATTTAATAGCGCTCTGCTACGATTATCTGCAATCATCCACCTAACTATAACAGGTTATGGGCCCAGATTCGCAACAAGGTTGAAAGTCGGTCGTGTGAGAACAAAACTGTGTTCATATTTTTGGATTTACGCAAAGAAAAGTGCAATTTTTTCTTCTGGAGGCGATATACATGTGTTGTATGGGGCCAAATTGAACAATTGGATTGTTTATTTAGTGTGCATTTGTTGCAAAAATCATTAAAGATGTCGAAATCGTTCGAAGGTTCAATTGAAAAGTTGAAAGAGAGCCAAAATTATCACACGTGGTGTTTTGCTATGAGGAATGTCTTGGAGTTCACCGGTCTAGATGGTTGTACCAGTGATCCAGTAACAGAAACAGACGTGGACAAGCTAAAGAAAGCAAAGGCAAGAATAGTCTTATCCGTAGATGAATCTCTTTTCGTGCATATCCAATGTGCTGCGAATGCTTCAGAGATGTGGAACATTTTGAGGCTCGTTTTCAGAGTTATGATCGACTATCACGGTTTAACTAGAAAAATTGGTTTGTTACGAAAACTAATTACGGTACGTCTTGATGCTTGTGATACGATGTCTGATTACGTAAGTCAGAATACAAGCGCTGCCAATAAATTAATCGGAATCGGGTTTAAAATTAGTGATGAGTGGATTGGCGCGATTTTATTAGCGGGTCTTGAAAACGATTTTAAACCGTTAATACTGGGAATTGAAAGCAGTGGACTGGAAATCACAGGTGACAAAATAAAATCGAAGTTGCTTGATGTTGAGTATGTCAACAAATCGGAGGGAACCAGGTTTTCCTTTCTTTTCCTGGGATCTATTATGAAAAATCCAAATACTCAATTTACAGATATTTATTAACCAGTATACATGTATTTATGCTTGCAATAAATGCATGTATTACAGGAACTTTAATTGGCGCAAGCCTTATGATATAAATTAGAACACCAAGATAAAGTTTATAACTAGGAACTTGGTTTTAGTATAGGCTTAGAATAGTCTTAGATTTAAGTGCTTTGTAAAATCACATGTAGATACACAAATATGAATAAACATTGGTAATGTAAAAAAAATGTAAATGTAAATCGGAGAGAGCTTTCCTTAGCGGTTCGGTTCTGTTCCTGGTTCGATTAAATGTTTTTCGTGCGGAAAAAAAGGACATTAGAGTTTTGAATGCCCTGAAAAATTGAACAAATCCTCTGTTACGGTTCCGAAAGCAAATGCATATGCTTTTAGTGCGCATTGTTCAAATAAGAACAATTCCAATCCGAATGAATGGTACATTGATAGTGGCGCTTCGAGGCATATGACCCCAAATGGTGATTGACTAGTAGATTTAAAGGACTCAGAGGTTCAGGAAATATTAACAGCAAATAATTCCAAATTAAAAGTACTCGGCTCGGGATGTGTTAACGTGCGGATTAACAATCGGGATGTTCAAATAATTAGACAGTGGAGACGAGCCAGAGACAAACAACGATATTTAAATGGATTACTTAATTATTTTGTTACTAAATATTTAAATTTTTATATAAATATACTTTAAATTATTTAATAATAACAATAAACAAAGCAAATTTACACTGAAAAATACAAAATATAAAAACCATCTAGGTAGGTACTATAAAGGGTAGAGCCTCGGGTAGAGCGTTGATGCGGCATATTCAGCCTGCGGCGCTCAAATTAAAAATTCAATATCTTAATAACTATTGCAGATATCGGCTTGATTTGATTAAAAACTTTTGTGATCTATTAGTTACATTTTACGTCAATTATGTATATGTTAGGATCAAACACCGATTTCGGCCAATGGTCGAAAAAACCGACCAGAATGCGTTCTGGCTATTGTCGAATTGCCAAAATGCAACACGTTGCATTCTGGCCGTTTTAAAAAGATTACAACGCGTACTGCATTTTTGAAAATGCCAAAACGCGAAATTGTTGCATACTTCGCATACTGACTTGACAACGGAGGCCAGATCGCGTCCTGGCATTACCACAACGGAGGCCAGATCGCGTCGACGAGCGTTTTTATCATGGCAGCTTGATTCGTCAAATTTCCAGGCAACCTCGTTTTCGTATAAACTAAAAAATATCCGATAGGGCCATAGGGCCTTAGAATAGAGGCTAAACCTAACCTAACCTAACCTAACCTAACATCTTTATTTTGAAAAAAAAAAAACCTTTTTTTTAACTAACCTAACCTTTTAAAAAAAACTAACCTAACCTAACCCCTGCGCAAGAAAAACAAACAAAATCGTAAATCTAACCTAACATAACCCCTGCGCAAGAATAACAAACAAAATCGTCCATTCTGGCAATTGTGGTAATGCCAGGACGCGATCTGGCCTCCGTTGTCAAGTCAGTATGCGAAGTATGCAACAATTTCGCGTTTTGGCATTTTCAAAAATGCAGTACGCGTTGTAATCTTTTTAAAACGGCCAGAATGCAACGTGTTGCATTTTGGCAATTCGACAATAGCCAGAACGCATTCTGGTCGGTTTTTTTCGACCATTGGCCGAAATCGGTGTTTGATCTTAACATATATACAAATTATGTATATTTTAAGTACTTCACCGCATGTCGAAGTTTCCGCTGCAAGATTTTATGAAGTGCTAATACATTAATTCATTTTAGGAAATGTTTTTGCTGAATGAAAAAACTACCGTAAAACGGGGTGAAAAAGAACACAGGGGTAAAAAGAAACAAAAAATGGAAATAAGTTTAAACAAATTGTAATAATTTAGTTTTTAAATAATTTAAACTATTTAAAAAGTGATATACTAAAAAAAAATTATATTTTATGTTGGCAACATTGTCATAAAAACAGCGCGTTTTATACATATTTTATAGCATTTTACTTTTTGCCGCTGTTTGGGTCGCTGTGCGTGGTCGCAAAACTTTGTGTGTATCTAAAGAACTGCGTAAGTTAAAATATTTTCTTATTTGTTTAACTAATTTGCGTATGATATTGTTTCTCAAAAAGTAATTGTTTAATCTTTGAACAATTGCAATACTTTTTAATTAATTTATTTTAAAACTGAGGTAATTTTTAAGGCTAAACGGGGTGAATTGCAACAAGTTTTGCGGTCAATTGAAACACTATATTCAGTGACGTGAATCGAAACAAATTCTGCAATGCCTCGCATTTACAAACCAAACCGAAATAAACGCTACAAAAAACATGCAGCTGAAAAACTGGAAGCTGCTCTTATTGATATTGAACACAATAATTACACATTTCGGGCTGCTGCTGAAAAGTATAATATCAGTTACTCCGTCTTATTCAGACATTCAAAAAGAAAAATGAAGTCGATTGGTGGACAACCCATTTTCTCAAAAACAGAAGAAGAATTATTTGTTAAACATTGCAATACATGTGCAGAGTGGGGTTATCCATTAGATTCGTACGATTTGAGAATGTTGGCCAAACTATATCTCAATAAATCTGGAAGACGTGTGCGCTTATTCAGAGACAATTTACCAGGATTAGATTGGGCAGAAAGTTTTATGAAACGAAACAAAGCACACATTTCGGAGCGATTTTGCCAAAACATCAAAAGATCAAGAGCAGCAGTCAGCAGAAGCATGATTCAAGAATATTTCAACAACTTACGTGTTTCTCTTCATGAAATTGACCCAGCCAATATTATCAATTATGATGAAACAAATTTATCAGGCGATCCAGGACAGAAGAAAGTCATTGTGAAAAGAGGCTGCAAATACCCAGAAAGAGTGATGTCTTCAAGTAAGAGTGCAACCTCAGTTATGTTTGCGGTTACTGGTAATGGAACAATGCTTGCTCCATATGTTGTTTATAAAGCATTACATCTCTACGATACATGGACTTTAGGAGGACCAAAAGGAACTCGTTACAACCGCACCAAATCCGGCTGGTTTGATGCCATTTGTTTTCAAGATTGGATTAAATTTACAATAATTCCCTACTACAGAATGAAAGAAGGAAAGAAAATTTTAATTGGAGACAACTTGGCATCACATTTGTCTGTTGAGGTGGTCCAGCTTCTTCAAGAACATGATATTTCAATGGTCTTCTTACCAGCCAACTCTACACATTTGACACAACCTTTAGACGTTGCTTTCTTTAGACCGCTCAAACTGGCTTGGAAAAACATTTTACTTCAGTGGAAAAAAGGACCAGGCCGTAAAGAAAACACTGTTACAAAATGTGCTTTTCCAAGACTTCTGAAAGAACTTGTTGAAAATATTTTAATAAACGCACAGAACAACATTTTATCAGGCTTTAGAAAAACAGGCATCATTCCCTTGGATCCAGAACAAATTTTAAAAATGTTACCTCCGAATTCTGACCAAACCGAAGAAAATAAAACAAATGAGTCGATCCTTGAATTATTGCGTGAAATGCGCTATGGAAACGAAACAGAAGCTGCAAAGCCAAAAAGAAAAAAGAAACTGAAGGTAACGCCCGGAAAAAGTGTTGGAGGTTTAAATGACGAGTTTGGAGGAAGATATGGAACAGAATAATACTTCTTCTGAAGACGGAATTGTATCTGAGATTGATAACACAGATGAAAACAACATAGCAGAAAAAGATATCTTAAGCAACTCAAACGAAAATTCAGCAGAAGAGAAAAATCTGGAACAAAATGATATTTCTTCAGACGACGAAATTATATTTAAAAACAAAAATATGAACGACATCGTAGAAGAAGTAGTCTTAAAAGACATTACAGAAGAAACTTTGTTAGAAAATTTTGACATTGAAAATATGGAAATAGATTTTCTTGATAACTTTGAACCTGAAGCGTTTAATGCAACCAAATCAAACTGTGATAATTTTGAAGCTCATAAGACTGCTTACGATAAAGATATGCCAAATGTCGGAGATTTTGTTTTAGTTAAGTTTCCAATAGAATCTAAAAAGAACAAAAACACATATAAATTGTACATAGGTAAAGTTTTGTCTTTATCAAACCAAGGTGCAATAACAGGAACTTTTCTTAGAGAAAAAGTTACTAAATCTGATACAAAAATATTTGTATTTCCAGATGTTAAAGATATCAGCGAATTTAAATTAATGAATGTTGTGCAAAAGCTTGATTTAATTTCGAATAGAAGGGGAAACTATGTGTTTGAGTTAAATAATGTAACATTTTAAAAATTGTCTTATCTACTTCCATGCACTACTGGTAGGTACCTACATGAGGTTAGTGTAGGTACCTACCTATTTAGACTATGTATTGTTTTGTTATTACTTAGGTACGTAAGTAGGTAATACTTAAGTACTTTAAATATTTAATGTTTTATTTAAGATTGTTTTATATTTTTGTTCGTTATTTATCAATAAACATTTTCATATTTAATTTTTCTTTCTATACTTCACCAAAACTTCACCAAAAATTCACCAAAAATTCACCAAAAATTATTTTTCTTAATTCGGACTGTTTCCATTTACCCATGTATGTTCTAGATCGAAATATACGTGTTAAACTAACGATGTTTCTTTTTACCCCATATGGAGGTAAATAGAAACAAACCACAAAAAAAATATTAAAAAAGAAACAGTAAACTTTATAAAAATGTAACTGTTAAAGAAGTATTGCCACTAACCAGAATAGAGTTTTCAATTCACCCCGTTTTACGGTAAATAATTTTTCATCAAAAATGCAAAAATTCGAGGCGATAACTTTATTCGTTTTTTTTGTGAAGATCTAAGTTACCAAAAACATGAATTTACAATACCCGCCGCCATGATGGTTTTTCGTGATTTTTGAAGTTCGGTACTACTAAAAAAAGTTTTTATTTCTGATTTATTATGGACAATGACGTGCCCTACAAGATGGTATAGGTTTCATTTGGTTATACTTTGTAATCACTTATCTTCAGAAATAAGCGAGATACGGCAGCGATTTTACTCCACGACTTTGCTAAACTGTCGAAATGAAAGAATTTGCATCATTTGCTATTCGACTTTTATGCTACCGACTACGTTTTTAATTATTTTGTTATTTGTGCAACATTCAGTTCTACTAATTTAAATATAAAAAGGTAAGTGACTTTCCTATTATTACATTATTTTAGTATATATGGTTTAGTGGAGTATTACAAATTTTTTGTGATTATATTTATTATAAGATTTTTTTTTGCGTTTGTAAAATAACTGATTGTATTCTTGTAATTACCTTATATTATATGAATATAATTAATTTAATTATGCATGTACAATGCAATAATAGCTATTTATGCAACCAGTTAGGAAATGCATTTTTTTGTGTAACGAGCGGATTTCTGCGGGACGAGCGCAGCGAGTTCTGCAAAATAACGCGAGTTACACAAAATAGCATTTCCTAACATGTTGCATACAAGATTTTTTCTAATTTTTACAAGAACCTTCTCAAAAAAGAGTTTTTTAAACTTATGATATTAATAATTTAGTGAATTTTATCAAAACAAGTAGGCTTTATTCGGAACTTTTCATCACCAGTTGTGAAATATTTTTCATTACATCACCAGTTGCGTAAAATGTGCCGTTTGCCAACTACAATCGATTTTGAAAAGTCACATTTTACATGCCAAAATTAGAAAAATACATATACGTTCACTTTTTTATTCAACTGTGTCTCAGAAAAAAATCTTTATTGTTTAATATTTTTTTAATTTGTTACAAAAACTTAATTCAATTATTTTTAATATACATACAATTGTCCATAATTCAATTTTTAAATTATTTCTTAAGTTGTTGCTTAGGTTTTTCCGAGGGTTTTCCCAATATATTTTTAATAATCTAATTGATCACAAAACGCACTAGAAGATTAAATGATGCTATATTTTAATAAGGATACCAATTTTGTACTAAACACACAAAATATTACTCAACAAGTTCTCGTTAGATTTTTAAAACATTATAATTTGTTCTAAATATATACGTACCTACGCCAATATGCCGAAAAAAAAAATCGTATCTAAACGACAACTTCTGCGAAATATTCGATTGAAAACCGAAGCATCATTAAAGACAATTAAAGAAAACAAACTTTCAAACGGTGACAACACCAGAGTACTCGCCAGAGTACCACTGTTTGAGTGTAACCCTTCAACATCAGTTTCAATTCCATCAACTAGTAACATTTTATCACCGCCATATGATTTCATGGAAAAAACAAATAATCCACCAAGCCCATTTATTACTGATTGCAAACAAATTATGTTCAAAGAATTTGAATCTGAGTCTTCGAAAACATTTCAGACACCGAAGAAACTAATGACTTGAAAAGTATTTTGGCTACTTGGATCATTAAAAAGAACATTACGCATAATGCAGTAGACGAATTATTACATCTCCTTCATATTCATATTATTACATCTCCTTCATCCCAATCTTCCTTTAACTGCAAGAACACTAATACAAACTCCCACAGCAACTCCACTAATATCATTGACAAATGGAAATTTATACTATTTTGGAATAAGTAGAGCAATTGAAAAAAGATTAAGTTTTGAACTATACCTTTTACAGAATGATTTCACACTGATGAAATATAATTTCACACTAGCGAAAACACACTTCACACAAATGAAATGTAATTTCATATTGACGAAAACAAATTTATCATTTGTGAAAATTAATTTTAAAATAACGAAAACAAATTTCACACAAATGAAGTCAAATTTTACATTAGCGAAAACCAATTTATCAGTTACGAAAATCAATTTCAAACCATTGAAAACAGATTTCACATTATTTACTTATTTAATAAAAAAATTATTTATAACATAAATACAAAATTACAAAACAGTATGAACTCAAATTTAACAACCAATAAATTATTAATTATATTTCTTGTATGTTTTCTTGTTGAAGAGCTGCAGCATAATATCGCTCTACATGATTCGAATATCTTAGTAAGTGCTGTTGTTGAACTTCATGAATTGCTCTATCTGAAATTTCTTCCAAGATACGCATTCTAAATTCATGAAGCGTTAACCCTTGATTATTAGCGCGTCTGTAATTCAATACTTCTTGCATTCTTTCTTGCATTTGCACTTTAACAGAAGATTTGAAACTACTCCATAGCAACTCAATCGGATTTAATAAATAAGAATATGGAGCAAGGCGTACTATTTCGATATCATCTTCGGGTTCAAGCACAGATTCTAGATTTGAATGTACAGGCGCATTATCAATAATAAAGGTTGGGTGCTCGATGCCATCCGCAGTGCAAGTTTCTATTAAGCGACGCAGCCATAGTTTACAGTCATGAGATTTGTAGGACCCTCTTCGGTGTTCAAACGAGATAATTCGCATCGCACACATTGCGCCAATGCAATGTAAATTGCTTCCTTTACAAGCCGGAAGAATTATACGTGCCCTATGACCTATTTTGGATCTACCTTCTTTTCGACGACAATATAGATTGAAATTTGTTTCATCGATCCAAATAAGAGTTCTCCCATTTGCTCGACTTTGCAATATTCGGTTTACATAATCCCTACGCTTGGCTTTGTTTTCCTCATTATTCATATTTACTATTTGTGGTCTTAGTGCCTTAACTGAAAATAATTGCCCGTCCAACCAGTTTTTAATAGTGTTTTGGCAAACTTTAACTTGGAATTCATTGCTTACAAGATCACATAAGCCTTTCAATGTGATAGTAGAATCTTCCTCAATCCATCTAACCAATGCATTGGATATTTCTGGAGTTTTTTTGGAAGAAGCGTTACCACCTTTCTTTTTTGGAAGTGGTTGATCCTTTTTCAACCACTCATAAGCAGTACGAACGTTCACTCCTAAAGCTGTAGCTGTAGCCCGCCAATCTTTGCCTTCTTCATATGCTTTTATAACTCTTCCTCTATCACTAAGTGATATTTTATTATATTTAACACGAGGCATTGCAAATATAATACAAAACTTTGACTCTTACTGTCACAAAATGTCAAATAATTTATCAATTATGTATTAAAAGATTTTTGAAAACAATATGAACTTATTAATTTGAACACTGTGAAATCTGTTTTCAATTGTTTGAAATTGATTTTCGTAGATGACAAATTGGTTTTCGCTAATGTAAAATTTTACTTCGTTTGTTTGAAATTTGTTTTCGTTATTTTAAAATTAATTTTCACAAATGATAAATTTGTTTTCGTCAATATGAAATCAGATTTCATTTGTGTGAAGTCTGTTTTCATTAGTATGAAATTATATTTCATAAGTGTGAAATCATACTGTAAAAGGTATAGATTTTAAAGAAACATTAATTAATTTACAAATCAATATTGATGGTTTGCCTTTATTTTCAAGCAGCGATATTGAGTTTTATCCTATATTAGGTTTATGTAGGGACTTTAAAAATGCAACTCCTTTTCCCATACCAATTTATTGTGGATCTGGCAAACCAAATCCAATAGAAACGTTTCTTAAACCTTTTATTAATGAAGTGAAAGAATTACAAAAATTTGGTATTTTATCCAATGGAAAAAATATCAATTAAAAATATTATTTTTTCTGTGTGATGCTCCAGCACGTGCATTTTTAAAAAACATTTTCGGCCATACGGTCAAGAACGGATGTGAAAAATGTTCAATTCGAGGGCAACGCTTCAAAAGTAGAATTGTTTTCGATAGTTCTGTTATCGGGGAAGCAAGAAAAGATACAGAATTTCTAGACGAAATTTTTCACGAAAATGTGACCAATGAATATCGTCACATTAAAGGAAAATCACCTCTATCAGAAATCAATGTTAAAATGGTCTCTGAGTTTCCATTAGATCCTATGCATCTTGTATTTCTCGGTGTAATGAAACGAATTTTAAATTTTCTGTTATTTGGTGAAAAACCTCACAAAATATCACGTAAAATGATAGACGACTTGAATTCAAACATTTTGCACATACAACCCTATATATCCAATGAATTTGCAAGAAAAACTAGACCTTTAAATTCTGTAAAACGTTGGAAAGCAACGAAATTCAGATTGTTTCTTTTGTACACTGGAGTAGTTATTTTTCATGATATTCTAAACAAAGATTTTTATAACAATTTCTTACATTTTCATATTGCAATTTATATATTATCACATAAATTTTAAAGTAAATCTAAGTTATTACTAGTGGCCGAAAAGTACTTAAAAGAATTTGTGAGTACGGCAAAAGATCTGTATGGTCGTGAATTTGTTGTATATAATGTACATACAGCCCTATTCTATAACTTGTATGTTAATTTTTAACCATCCGTTAAAAGTTAATTTTTAACTTTAAATTAACGGGATTATTCAAATTTTGTATTCTGGAAAACAAATTTTAACACTTATTTTAATTTTTAAAGTGAAGTTAGCTTCAAGAAAGGTTTTTGACCTAAAAGTAGTTCGCATTTATACTTTTGAACCTGTGATCTTGGTGATAACAAAACATAACCTATTAATTCAGTCGAATAGTTTGTCTCAAAAGTAAACATTGTAAGTATCAATTTTATAATGTACACCCACATTATATTTTTATTTGTGAATTTGGAATTTATGCAGAAAATGGCAGATAAAAAGAAAAGAGCTGCCCGAACAACAAAAAAAGCAAATACTTGCAATTGTAAGTTATTTGGAAGCAAACAAAATTGTTTTGGATACCAAACATAACGATATGCGAACAGCTAATGCACTTAACGATTGCTGGATACAGTTGGCTGATGAGCTAAATACAGGAAACATTGGCCCAATAAAATCGATTTCACAGTGGAAAACAGTAATTTTATAAATTATATTCGCGCCTCTTTCCAAGATCAAATGTGTAGTCTCCTCTTTTGTCGCTAGATGTCGCCACGTGTATAAAAGTTACTAAAATTTTATTAGCTATCTCTCTTGCGCATGCAGTACTCATTCTTCTTTTTGGCGTCTAGAAGAAACCACGTGTTTTTTGGTGTTTTGTGTTGAAATAAGTAATAACCTTTACTATTATCCACGAAACAATGTCTTCAAGTGAAAGGGACGACGAACTAGTGTCATTGATGCGAAGCATCGATAAGAGAGTTCGAAAATTGGAACGTAAGAAACGGCATCGTCAGCGTCGCTCCCGATCACCAACACGATCTAGATCCAGATCTAGCCATCATCGTCGATCCCAACATTCTCGTCCTCGTTCTATGGACGACAATTCAGGAAATCGTGACATGTTTGAAGGTAAATGATGTTAGTTTTCGCAGTAATTGTTTTCTCCGTTGCGAGAAACATGCTTCAAATTCTTTCCAAGTTGCTTGGATAAGAAATAACATGCGTAGCCGTGTTTCAACTGCCTATAACGCAAAGTGCAACATGTGTATGTTGCCCTTTGCACAGCATGTGTATGCTGTGGCATTGGATACGAAAATATCCACTAAGTCTATTTCTCCGTTGTGGGAAAAACTTACGTCACTTAACAAAGCCAGTATATGTATGTTGTGCTTTGCACAGCATGTGTATGCTGTGGCAATGGATACGTAGTTATCCACTAAGTTTATTTCTCCGTTGCGGGAAAAACTTACCTCACAATTCCTAACCTCACTGTGGACCAGGAATAAGTGTGTTACATTAAGCCATTAAATTACAGAAAATTCACCCATCGTAAACCAAGATCAGCCAGAGGCCTTTACAACGCCTGAAATTCAAGAACAAACCCCCCTGAATGAGGATTTTATGAAAATGCTATGCAGCGATGTACCTAAAAATGCACAGTTCGCGGACGAAATTCAGCCGGAGGTGGCTCAAATGATTGTAAACCTTGTATCATCTGGTCTGTTGGATGAAACCAAAACTGAATTATTGGTAAAGTATCCTCCGCCAAAGAATTGCGAACGAGTTACCGCCCCAAAATTAAACAAGATTATTGAGCTGGCAGTTGCAGACGCAGCAAAAGCTCGCGATGCAAGGTTGGCAAATTCCCAAACACAACTGGGTACTGCGTTAGCAGCATTGGGAAAGGTTTTATCCTTGCTGATTAAGGAAGACAGGGGGGGAAGCGGTCAGGATGACGAAACAAGCTGGAACCGTAGGTTGTTTGAGCTGGTGAACGATGCTGTCAAAATTTTGGCAGACGTTCACCATTCAGAGTCAAGCTGCAGGCGTAGCCTCCTTTGCATGGGCCTCAAGAAAGAGTGGAAAGATCTATTGGAACAAGCACCTATCACAGGTTTATTGTTTGGTGAGGACTTGGAAGAAAAACTCAAGGAAACGAAGTTATTAGAAAAATCGAGCCTGGAACTAAAGGCGACCAAGTTTCCGAAATCTTTAAACTCGAAGAGCCTGCCTCGACGTCCAGTGCAAAACTATCGCCAAGGCAGGCAGAACATTCGTTCCTCAGTCCAGTACAAGCCGTACCCAATCAAGCAGCGTCAAGAGAGTTACAAGAAGACTCAAGATTCGAGCAAGAAAAGGTCGACGAGGTCGTCCGAGAACCACAACAGAAGCTATCGGCGTTAACAGTAAGTTATGCTGGTAGACTAAGTTATTTCCAAGAAGTTTGGAATAAATTAATTAATGATTCGGTAATTTTGACTTGGATATCAGGTTACAAAATTCCATTCAGCAAGAAACCTTGCCAAATTACCCCTCCTAAGGAACCAAAATGGTCCAAAACGGAACTAACTAATATTCAATCATCAATAGATTCCTTAATACAATCCGGGGCAATTAGCGCCTGCACACCTTGCGAAGACCAATTCATTTCAAGAGTGTTCTTAACTCCTAAGTCAGACGGTTCGTTTAGGATGATCTTGAATTTAAAATCGTTGAATAATTCTATAATCTGTTCACATTTCAAACTCGAAGACCAACGAACGGTAGCGAAGCTGCTCACTAAAAATTGCTATTTAGCAAAAATAGACCTCAAAGACGCGTACTTCTTGGTTCCAATACACCCTTCTTGTTACAAATATTTACGTTTCCAATTTCAAGATTACCTTTACGAATATAGAGCCTTACCATTTGGTTTATGCACGGCTCCACACGTATTTACCAAGATACTCAAGCCTGTGATGAGCCATTTACGTAAACAAGGTCTCATATCCGTAGTATATATCGATGATTTTCTTTTATTCGGAAACTCATACGCTAGTTGCTTAAAAAATGTAGAAACAACCTGTCAATTGTTGCAAAGATTAGGGTTTATTATAAACACTGAGAAGAGTGTTCTCATCCCTTCTCAATCTTGCACGTATCTAGGATTCACTTACAACTCTTTAAAAATGACAATTGAAGTACCCGAAGAAAAGAAACTGAAAATTCTATCCATTCTTAAAAAATTTCTTTCCAGAAACAAGTGCAAAATAAGAGATTTTTCAAGCCTAGTAGGAATATTAGTTGCTTGCTGTCCTGCTGTGAAATACGGATGGTTGTACACCAAGTCTTTTGAGAGAGCAAAATTCCTGGCCTTACAATTGAACAAAGGCAACTTTGATAACTCCATGTCTGTACCCTCAAGTCTTTCATCAGATTTTGCATGGTGGAAAACTCGCCTACAAAATGCAAGAAATGATATAAGAGTCGATAATTTTGCTTTAACTATATTTTCTGATGCCAGTTCCACAGGGTGGGGGGCATATTGCGATGGTGGAGAGGCTAAGGGTCGCTGGACTGACGACGAAAAGCCTCAACACATCAATTATTTGGAATTGCTCGCAGCATTCTTTGGTCTGAAATGTTTTGCAAAAAATTTCTCCCATTGCAACATTCTATGTAGAATTGACAATACCACCGCGATTTCTTATATAAATCGCATGGGAGGGATACAGTATCAAAATTTAAACAATGTTACCAAAGAAATCTGGAAATGGTGTGAGTCACGGGACCTTTTCATATTTGCATCCTATATACGGTCGAAGGATAATGTCGAAGCGGATGCCGCATCTAGATCTCTGTCCGCTAGTACTGAATGGCAATTAGCAAATTACGCGTTTGAAAAAATTGCGACACAATTTGGGGCTCCTGACATTGACTTATTCGCGTCTAGACACAACCATAAATGTGAAAAATTCGTTTCTTGGTCGAGAGACCCAGAAGCCTTTACAATCGATGCATTTACTCTAAACTGGAGCCACTTATTTTTTTACGCTTTTCCGCCTTTTTCCTTAATTCTACGAGTACTTAGAAAAATTATTTCCGAAAAGGCAGAAGGGATTATAGTGGTTCCAGAGTGGCCTTCGCAGCCCTGGTATCCTATATTCAAATCGCTTGTAATCAATGAACCTCTCTATTTCAAACCAAATAGTAAGTTGCTGCTTTCGTTTGACAGTATCCCACACCCTCTTTGGACTCAACTTACCCTGGTATCCGCACGCTTGTCAGGGAAGCAATGGTGATGAAAGGTGTGCCAGCGGCTTCTCTTAACATCATATTAGGCTCACTGTCTCAAGCAACGCTTAAACAGTATGACTCCGGTTTAAAGCGATGGTGGACGTTTCGTAAATCCGATAATAAGTCTATATTTAAGGCATCCCCAGAATCTATACTACTTTTTCTTTCGCATCACTTTGAAAACGGAGCGTCTTATGGTTCCCTCAACTCCTTTCGATCTGCCATTGCACTCCTGGTAGGACCAGAAATCGGGCAAAACAGCCTGATAAAAAGATTTTTTAAAGGCGTTTTCAGACTGCGACCTACAAAACCCAAGTACAACATGACTTGGGATCCAACAATTGTGCTTACCTACCTATCCTCACTAGGACCAACTGAATCGCTGAACCTAGAACAATTAACTCACAAAATGGTCTCACTATTAGCTCTAACAACCGCGCACAGAGTGCAGACAATTGCGTCTATTGATATTCGCAACATGTTTGTATATTATTTAACTTGATGTTTGTAATAAAATGAAAACGCTCTTGTTGGTTGAAAATTGAAAATATGTTTATTTTACTTTCTTGAACACAAGCAAAACGTTCTTGATCGTAGCTGACTTGGAGCTGCAATAATGCCCGTCCACACTCTCTCATACACTCGCATGCGCACGGTAGCTTGACAATACGCCACCACTACATCAGCGCCTTTCGCGCAATTTCATTCAAATTTAAATATCTTAAAACATATTTAACATAAGGCCCCCTCTTGGAAGCCGTATGGGTTACAAAATAGGACAACAAACTAAACTAATGCATATTGCATACAATTTTCAAAAAATGTTTGAATACGAAATGAAATAACAGATCAACGAATATACATATATGTAAGTAAAGTTCCATAAAAAACAAAATTGATGAATGCCATCTTTAGGTTTCATTTGTAGGTTGCTCAATTGGTAAAATGCACAATTTATGAACTGATCGTTTGAACTCACTATCACTTGTTGACACAGTCACAGATCTCACAACGCCGAGGTCATCTGTGTGAAGTTGTGTAACACGTCCCAACTTCCATTTCATCGGTGGAAGATTGTCCTCTTTGATCAAGACGATAGTGTTTGGTTTCAGCTGAACGGTATCGTTTATTTTCCACTTGTTTCTGGTTTGTAGTTCGCTTACGTACTCCTTGGACCATCGAGTCCAGAAATGTTGTACAATTTGCTGAAGACGTTGAAATCTGGACAGTCTAGTCGATGAAATATCTTGATAATCCTGGTCGGGAACTGCCGTTATTTGCTGCCCAAATGAGAAAGTGCGCTGGGGTTAATGGACTGGGATCATTTGGATCATTTGTGAGAGGAGATAGGGGTCTCGAATTTAAGCATGCTTCAACCTGACCAAGAACAGTCATGAACTCTTCAAAAGTTAGTAATGCATCACCCACAACTCTTGTGAGGTGATGTTTTGTGGATTTAATTCCAGCCTCCCAAAGCCCTCCGAAGTGTGGACTCCGAGGAGGAATAAACCGCCAGATTATAGACTCTAGAGCAGACGAATCGGCTATGTTAGTATTATTTTTAGATAGAAAATGACCTAATTCAGCACATGCGCCTCTAAAATTGGTTCCGTTGTCGGAATAAATGACGTGTGGTTTGCCGCGTCTTGACGTGAAACGGCGCAATGCAGCGATGAAGGCCTCTGTGGTTAAATCGCTTATCAATTCGAGGTGTACTGCTTTTGTGGCAAAACACACAAACAAACCTATATAAACCGTAACCTTCAAATATTTTCGAGTTTTTCAATCTCTGATAAAGAAAGGTCCGCCGTAATCTACTCCACAGGTTAAAAATGGTCTTGCCGGCTGGATTCGTGATATTGGTAAATCGGCCATTATTGGATTGGTAAAAGTTGCATTGAATCTTACGCATTTGATGCAATGACGTATGACTCGTTTAACAGATTCCCTGCCATTTATTGGCCAAAATTGTTCCCGAATTGACGATAATGTAAGTAGCGATCCTGCATGTAATAATCGACAATGTTCATGTTTGATTACTAATATTGTAAAGGGGTGATTTTTTGCCAGTACGGCTGGATGTTTCTTTTTAAATTCAAAGTTGCCTTTTCTCAGGCGACCACCTACTCTTAAAATGCCTTGATCGTCTAAAAAGGGGTTCAATGACAATAATTTACTTTTCAAACTGATTGGCGTGTTCTTGCTCAATGATTTAATTTCGCCTGCAAATGCATGTTCTTGGGATAACCTTGTCAGTCGGTCTGTTGCTAGCTTAAGCTCAGGTACTGTCAAATATCCTGACGTTTTGGATTGCTTATTTGTTAATGCATTATCCTTGAATCGGATAGCATATGCTGTAAACCGTTGCAATTTAGAAAATGTTGAAAAAACGTCAAATATGTTAAATGCTGAAGTTAACGCCGTTAGCGCCTTCGAATTCTCCTTTCGAGCTTCGCGTTTTACCTCTTCACGAATCGAGTCGGAATTAATCGACTCACTAATTGGCCAATGCGACTCTGAATGTGATAACCAATCTGGTCCGTGCCACCAAATTGACATATTAACTAATTTGCTTGGAGATACTCCTCTGGATAGCAAATCGGCTGGGTTTTCATTAGTGTTAACATAATGCCAACAGTTTATGTCAGTCGTTTCTTGTATGTGATTGACCCTATTTGCAACAAAGACTTGCCACGATCTAGAAGGTGCACATATCCAAGCTAAGGCTACCATTGAATCGATCCAATAGTATTCCTTATCAAATTTTATCTGAATTGATTCTTTGACCTTGACGGTTAGTTTGGCTAACAATAATGCTCCGCACAATTCTAACCTAGCTATTGTAATTTCCTTCAATGGGGCTACCTTTGTTTTTGCGCATAGTAACTGAGTTGAAATTGTTTTGTCCTTGCTTATACTGCGTATATAAATACATGCACCGTATGCAGATTTGGATGCATCTGAAAATCCATGCAATTCGATTGTTTCAGGATCATTACAAATGACTCTTCTAGAGATTTGTATATTATTTAAATTGCTTAAGTCATCGGAGTATTTCTTCCATTGAGTATGTATTTCGATTGAGACAGATTCATCCCAAGTTAAATTTTGTCGCCACAACCTTTGCATGATTAGTTTTGCAACAATGGTTGTCGGTGATAGTAACCCTAGAGGATCAAAAATTTGTGCGATTTGCGATAATATATTTCGTTTTGTAACTTTGCTGGGTAAACATGAATTAATTTTGTATAGAAATGTATCTTGAACTGATTGCCACATTAACCCTAGAGTTTTAATTTCATTTGTTTGACTTAAATTCATATTTACCTCAGAATCAAGCAATGAATTTATGTTTTCTAGTACTTGTGGTTCATTAGAAGCCCATTTGGATAATTGAAAGCCACCTTTGCTAAGGACGTGAGCGATATCTTTTTGTAAACGGGATACATACTCAATGTTGTCACCTCCAGTTAGAAGATCGTCGACATAAAAATCATTCAAAATGACCTGGCATGCATTAGGAAAGCTATTCATTTCCTCATAGGCTAACTGTCTAAGACATCGAATCGCTAGAAATGGCGCTGATGCCATTCCATAGGTAATTGTGTTTAATTGAAAGGTTGCTATTTCGTCTTCTTTGTTAGATCGCCATAATATTTGTTGTAATGGTTTGTGATGATCACTTATTAATACCTGACGGTACATTTTTGTTACATCTGCACTAATGACCACTCTGTGTTTTCGAAAGCGCACTATCAATGCGAAAAGGTCATCTTGAATAGTCGGCCCTACCAACTGTAGGTCATTTAAAGAGTATCCACTCGTTGTTTTAGCCGACGCATCAAATACAACGCGTACCTTTGTAGTGGTGCTCGATGCTTTCGTTACACAATGATGGGGCAAATAGCAAACTACTGAATTGTTTGGAGTACTATCTACTTTTGTCATGTGACCTAATCTTTGATATTCATCAAGGAACTCTACATATTGTTGTTTTAAGTCGGCCATATTTCCTAGTTTTCGCTCAATTGAATAAAGACGTCGCAATGCAATTTCTTTCGAGTCGCCTAGTTTGGCAATTGAATCTTTGAATGGTATTGTTACGATAAATCGACCGTCATCAGACCTAGACGTAGTTTGTATAAAATGATTTTCGAACTCTTGCTCCTGCTTTGTATATTGCAAAGGAGTCTGAATCTCTTCTAATTCCCAAAATCGATTTAAATTATCATCCAAACCCTTGAAGCTTGTTGCACAATTAACCAAGGAACGACCACTACTTTGCTGAACAGACAAGTTACCTGCGACTATCCAACCTAATTTTGTTTTTTGTAACATCGGCATTCCCTTGCCACATGAAATCTGACCCACACACAGCAAGCTCCAAAATATTTCAGAACCAACTAGTAAGTCGATTTGACCGGGCTGATTGAATAGTGGATCGGCTAATTGAATATTGGGAGGTATTGCGATATGCGATGAATCAAAATTCATGTGTGGAATTGCTTCAGTTATGCTTGGTATTATTAAACATGAAATCTTTGTTGTGAACTTTTGATTGGATGATATCAATGTGATTTCAGATTTTTGGTGAATTTTTGTAACGGATTGACCAATGCCTACAATTGCCAAATCAGCTTTTGTGGTTCGAATACTTAACTTATCGTGAAGCGATTTTGTAATGAAATTCGACTGGGACCCTGAATCTAGTAGAGCCCTGCACTTGTGTAATATACCGTCAATATCTGCGATAAGTACATTGGCTGTTGGCAACAAAACTTGACATAGATTTACTGCTGTTGCTGAAATTTGAGTTGTGCCTACTGATTCGCTCGTATTGTTATTAGATTCTGGTTGGTGTGCGGGAATAAAGTTTGGCAAATGAAGTAACGTGTTATGACGCTTATGGCAATGCCTGCATGAACCCGATGTGCACTCTTTAGTTGGGTGACTACGCTTAAGACAATTAAGGCATAGTTTTAGTCTCCTAGCTTCATTAATTCGATCACTTGGTGTCTTAGCTAGAAATTGTTTGCAGTTAAAAATCATATGCATTTCAGAACATACAATGCATTGCACGGAATTTGTTGCTACATGTACCTTAACTTTATTAAAGACACGATTTTTTGATTCTGGCTTGTCATTATTTATTGTCTCTAGAATTCTACAACGAGCGTTTAAAAATTTTGTTAACTGATTTAAAGTAGGTATATCATCGCCATTCTTTTCTAACTCCCAAGCCTTACGAGTGAACATATCTAATTTGTGAGTTATGACATATATCATTAGTGTATCCCATTGTGACACGGGTTGATCTAACACTTCTAGAGCTCTCATGTGTTTTGATACACCATCGATTAGTTGTCGTAATAAACTGTGTGATTCCCTTGTGAGACTTGGTAGATCAAATATGGCCTTAACATGATTGTTAACTAACAATGGTTTGTTTTCATATCGCTCTTTTAACAATTTCCAAGCGATCTTGTAATTTGCTGCTGAAATTTCTAGTGATTTAACAACTTCGGATGCTTCGCCGATTAATGATAGTCTGAGATAATTGAATTTTTCAACGTCTGCAATGGTAGCGTGATTGTCGATCATTGAGTCAAAAGTGTCTTTGAAAAATAACCAATCCGAATAATTACCGTCAAATTTTGGTAGATCTAATTTAGGTAGCTTAATGCGAGTTGAGAGGCCTCCGCCGCTGCTATGCGTTTGTACTGATGTACCACTATGAATTGAATCAGCCTCTGTATGCGCACTAACCGAACCGTCATCAATATCTAACTGCACGTCTGGGATTAATTTTCTTGCTTTAGCTAATAAATTGAAATACAAATCCTCAAATTCGATTAATTTTGTTTCGTTTTCCGCGATAGCCTCCTCGTCATCCACGACTTCGTTCTCGATTAATGTATGAACCTCGTTATACGTATCTAATAGCCTTTTTGCCTTGTCAATTCGATATTGAAGTTTAATAGTATCGAGTTCAACTAAATCTAAACCGTTTAAATACGTTTCAAAGCGGGTCAATTGCCCTTTAATCGCGCCTCGCCGCACATTTAACTTGGCCAAAGCCATGACTGTTCGATGCCGAATTGCAGCAATAAATGATGAATTGAATAAAAGGAACAGAAATGGAAAATGTATTTGGAATTGGAAGCGCACTCACCTGATGAATGTATGCAAGATGGCTGTTCCTTTGTCTGAATGTGGTTCGGCAACTGAATTGATTTGCCGATGGATTCTTGATGATCGGATCAACTAGATCCGGCTCGAAGGACCAAAATATGTTTGTATATTATTTAACTTGATGTTTGTAATAAAATGAAAACGCTCTTGTTGGTTGAAAATTGAAAATATGTTTATTTTACTTTCTTGAACACAAGCAAAACGTTCTTGATCGTAGCTGACTTGGAGCTGCAATAATGCCCGTCCACACTCTCTCATACACTCGCATGCGCACGGTAGCTTGACAATACGCCACCACTACATCAGCGCCTTTCGCGCAATTTCATTCAAATTTAAATATCTTAAAACATATTTAACACAACATAAGACAAACGACCGAAGAAGTTGACATAAAAATCCCAGCTACTCTGAAAACAACAGGACCAAACAGACCCCAGCCATCACTGTATCTACCATTTTTCACCAACAATCCGAATATCTGTGCTGCGACAACGATTTTACACTATCTGCAAGAAACTGAATGTCTGAGGACACCTGAGGAATACCAACTGCTGCTAACATTTAAGAAACCTCACCATGCTGCTTCCACTCAATCCATTAGTAGGTGGATAAAGAAAACTCTTCAGAATAGTGGACTTGACATCAACATTTTCACGGCACACAGCACTAGGCATGCTGCTACATCTGCCGCTGATCGAAATAATGTCACTATAGACCTAATACGAAGTAAGGCTGGTTGGTCTCAGGACTCAAGAACGTTTGCGACATTTTACAAACAACCACTAGACAATAACTGCACATTCGCAACAGCTGCGCTAAATATACAACCTAGTGTGGCACCCTAGCGTTCTCTCATGGGTATGATATGTGAAACTAAATATCTGTAATGCTCTTATTATGGTTCGCCAATAAAGTTTTTTAATACTGTTTTGGCTCTATCCAATTTGTTGCATTCGCTTTGAACATCTACACATTTGATCTTGGAAAGAGGCGCGAATATAATTATAAAATTAAACGAACTTACCAAGTGAAGTTCTATTTTAATTATATGAAGCGCCTCTTTCCAAGATCACACACCCTCCCCTACCTAAGATGGATAGACCTACCCCTTAGATGCAACAAATGTTAGACTTCAAAGATAATGAGTACTGCATGCGCAAGAGAGATAGCTAATAAAATTTTAGTAACTTTTATACACGTGGCGACATCTAGCGACAAAAGAGGAGACTACACATTTGATCTTGGAAAGAGGCGCTTCATATAATTAAAATAGAACTTCACTTGGTAAGTTCGTTTAATTTTATAATAATACTTAAAACGTTAGTTTCATAATTTTGATGTAGGTTGTATCAGAGCTAAAGACAAATGTAAAAAGAAAGGCCAGAGATATTTTTGTGAAACAAAATATGACTGGGGGTGGACCTCCACCGAAAGCTCTTTCCGATGTAGAAGAAAGATTATTAAAGACTAAAAAATTTAACTTCTTTGTTATATAAATTTTTAATTATTTTTATATATCTCAAACCTAACAAATATGAACTTTTATCCCCATTTAAAAATTTGATTCCAGATGTGTTCGAATGCTTGATGTAGCCCAGATAGCTGCATCATGTGTCGATCCTGGTACGATCCTTTTCCCAGAAAGCACAAAGTTGCAAAAATCTAAAAGTAATATATTCTTCTGAAAAACGCAAAAATTTGGCAAAAATCGATTCAGTTGAATATTTATTCAACTGCATCTTTATGGATTTGTATTTTTTTGTATAATCATTACAAATACATAGATACTTATTACTTACTTTAATATGATTTGGGATATATGTATTTCGGTGGCCTCTGTTCAAATGCGGTTCTAATACTCTAATTAAATATCTCACGGCTGGTTTTGATAAGCGAAACAATCTCAAAAAAGTAAACTCAGGCAATTCAAAAGGATTACTTGTATCTCTTAATGTTCTGAGACCTCGTCTTAAATTGACTCTGAGAAAATCGAAGAAAAAATTTAAGAATAAATTTAAATTCCAATAATTAATTTATTCGTTTGAATATTTTTAATTCTACTTACATTTGTTCCCTTCTTTCCACCTCATTTAACAATATTACAATCAGTTGATTTCCCATTTTGATGGAGGTAACTATGTTAACAACGCGTTATTTTTTTAGAGGTAGGTATCAATGTCCCACTACTTTTTAACAAAGTTTTGTTAAAAAAGTTAGCTGATCCACTAATTTTTTAACAAATTTGATTTACAAAATACGAGAAACGTTTAATCTATGACGTTAATATTTTAACAGACATTACTGCTGTTAAAAATTAACATAAAAGTTACAGAATAGGACTGATAATCTTTTACACCTTTGTGGGGATGTTAAAAGGTATGGGTGTATAGATAATTTTACTTGCTTCCCATTCGAAAACTATTTGGGGCAAATTAAAGGGAAAATACGTGCGAAATGTAATCCATTACAGCAAGCAGCTAGGTGGTTATTAGAAATTGAAAACAATTGGCAGCCCAAATCTCAAAACATAATCAAACCTATTCACAGATATGATGAAATTTTCAAATTTGGCAAGCAAGTTTCTTATAAGTGCAAGAAAATAATTGACGAAAACCAGTCAATTTTTTCAATTTCAAAACCAGATAATGGCCAGATAATTTATAAATTAATTATTTATAAAAAAAAATATTTGATAAATGAAATACGATTTGCCGATAATGATTTTTTTTGCGAAATGGCTACTTTTAAATGTTTATATGATCTATATACTGCACCTATAGAATCTTCAAAATTAGATGTATTTTTTGTAACTAATCTTGAAAGTTTTTCCATAAGTACCAACATTAGAAATTTAAGAAAATGTGTTTTATTGCCCCACAAAAATGGTTTTGCTGTATTTCCGCTTTTGCATTCTAAGTGATTAATTGTCCATATTCTAGATAACATTACCTTTTTATTTATTCCATATAAGAAAATAATTTCATTTATTTTCTACCCAGATGTTTGTAATGGTGGAGTTTGAAACAAAAGGAAAAATTGAGCTAAGTATTTTACCGAAAAGCTGGTTGTTCGACAATAATACGAAATGTTATTGGCCAGTGAGTGGTGGAAATTGGAAAGAAATTATAAAGAATGGCGATCCAATACCACCAAAAACTAAAACTAAAATTTTCTCCTCGCTGCGTAGAATAGCATACGAATTTACCACATACGATGAATCTGAAAATAAATTGCATCTGAAAATAACTGAAAATAACTGATGACAGAAATGAATCTGAAAATAACTGATGACGTCGATCGGATATGTATCATCAGATGCTGCGGGAAGCTCTTCTGAAAGCACATCAACGACGGTTAAAAGTTATGAACAAGAACAACCAATAATCACTACAAATGAAAACGAAACAACTGCTTCTGCATATATTCATAGTGGTGAGTTGTTCCAATGTATATGAATCAAAATATTAATAAAACATTTTAATAGGCGAAATAAATGAAATTATTTCTTTATTAAAAAAAAATATTGGTAACCCAAGAACAACATTCACTTGAACTTCAATCCATTAAAGCGGTTATAAACATTCAGGGTGCAGAAACTATTACAAGACCAGATGATTGTCCAGATTTCCCTGTGAAAACCATTAAAGAATTTGGTATGTTGGAAGGATTTATCGAAGCAAACGATGAAAACAAGAAGTTTTTGGTAAGAAACTTTTTCTTCTAAAAGAAACCACTACCAAAAAAAGCTGTATGCTGGGACAGAATAAAAAAGAAACACTACGAAGTTGATTGCCCACATATCATAAAAGAATATAATCGCCACATGGGGGGCGTCGATTTAATGGATGGGTTATTGAGACGCTACCACATCAGAATGAAGACACGAAAATGGACTAATAGAATATTTTTCCATCTCGTTGATGTTGCAATGGTGAATGCATATATTCTTTACCATAGAATTCACCCAAACACGGAAAAAATTGAGCTTCCAGTATTCCGAACCAACGTGGCTGAAGCTCTTTGCTTATGTGGTACTAACCAGACAAACGACCAGTTGATTTTTTTAAGTGAAAAATATAAGAAATAAATAAATAATTAATTAAAAATAAATAAAATAGAATATATATAATGTCGTCAAGAAAACGCAGCAAACAAGCAAATTACATTATTAAAAAGCGAAAATTAATAAAGTTAAATTCTGTTATTAATGTTCAAGAAGTCAGTTTAAGTTCCAATGAATCAGACACTAATATTTCTCAAAATAATGATGTAAACGAAAATATAATTGACGATAGCAGCAATACAGTTAATCTTGAACATATTGAATATACAAGCGAATTATGTCAGATTCAGTCAAGTTCAACATTAGCAGATGATTTGCGATACTAGGCTGTTAATTGTAAAGTAAATTACAAACAAATTGATGATTTATTGAAAATTCTAGTAAAGCATCATACTGATTTGCATACTGTGCAAAAACCTTTTATTTGGATCAATTTATTAACGAAATGAATAATTTAAATCAAAATGGTTTTCAACATCAAAACATAACGTATTTTGTTACAGTCAAATCTTTTGTGTGTGATGCACCTGCACGTGCTTTTGTTTAACGAAATAAAGGACCACAATGGTTACTACTCCTGTGAAAAATGTACAGTAAAAGAAGGGAGAATACAAAAATAATAAAATTGTCATGTTTGATTTTAACGCTTCAAAACGAACCCACGAATCATTTCTAGCGCAAAGTAATTATCAACATCATGTAGGTATTTCTCCCTTACTAAACTTGCATAACTTTAATATGATTGAGGGTTTTGAATTAGACCATATGCACATGGTATATTTAGGAATTACAAAAAAATAGCTCCATTTATGGATAAAAATAAGAAATACAGAACATTCTCTTCCGATGAGAGATATAAATCGCATTAGTGAAGCTATGATTCATTTAGCAAAATATATACCGTGTGAATTTCAAAGAAAGACTCGCAGCCTAGTAGAATTCGATAGATGGAAGGCAACTGAATTTCGTATATTTCTGTTATACGTAGGCCCAGTTGTTTTAAAAGACGTGTTGTCAAAAAAAATATAAACATTTTTTGTATTTACATTCGGCAATGACTATTGTTTCATCTTATCATCTGATAAACAAATTTGGAGAATTGGCTAACAGATTGATTTTAAAGTTTGTAAATAGCACTATTAAACAATATGGAGAAGAATTTATAATCTACAATTTTCATTCTGTGGTTCATCTGATTAACGATGCAGTTACTAACAGTAATAGTTTGCAGAAGATTAAGTGAAACCGAATCAATTAGCAATGAATTTTATAAACATCAAAGTAAATTTAATAATCATTTCTACATAATAATTGTAGTCTTATAAATAGTATTGTTAATATTGTTTATAATTTTTGTACTATCCTGAAATAATAATAAAGACGTATATAATTTCAAAATTAATTTTCACAAAAGTTTTTCTGCACAAATTACAAGTATAGAGATGAATGGCTTTAAAATTTACCCAAAATTATTAAAAAATAGTTATGTTTTTTTAAAAAATGGCAAAGTTATGCAAGTTAAACAAATCATTGAAAATTGTGATAACAACGTACAATTTAAGGGTTTCATTTACTAAAAATATACACCAGGGGCCCTATTTTTGCGGCATGTGATCAATCACCGGTGACCGATCACTTTACTATCACATCATCGAAATTTTTTGACCCTATTTTTGCGGCCAATTTTTCACCCGCGCGCATGCGCATTATATCCACTTGCTCTAAGCGCCAACTTAAATTAGGTATAAATATGAGCGCTACGTTTTAAAAGTAATTAGTTCTTTACTACAAGCCTAATAATATGTCGAGTCCGAATAACGAGCGAATTTTGAAACGTGGTCTCAGTGTGGTTGATAAACAGAAAGAATTATTGGTTAACTACATGAGTAGTAATCCCCAATCATTATCTGGAATGTTCAGCGCATCTTTCTCAAAAAAAGATGCTAAACAAAAATGGGAAGAGTTGGCAGCCGAGCTAAATTTAGTGGAAAATGGAGCCACTAAATCTTGGCTGAAATGGCGTAAAGTAATTTTATCCACTTTCGTTGAATATCGACTACTTTTGGTCACCAAAATGAGTGAGTAAAGTACTACTTTTAATCACTAGTGATTAAATAGTATATTATACACCAAGGGTGTGAAGTAGATTTTCTAGCGCGAGCACAGGTTCATATCCCGAGATGCGCAGCATCGAGGGATATGATAGTGCGAGCGCTAGAAAATTTTTCACAACCGTGGTGTATATACTATTTTTTGCACTACTAGCACGTCTAGTCCGCAGCGCCATTGACAGTTGACAGAAGAGTAAATTCAATTGTCGTAATAGATTGTTTGATTTTGTTTAAATTGAAATTTAAATTGAATTTCTATTAAACCGCTATTAAAACTGTTCGAATATCACAATTATTTATCATTAATATAATTTTGCAACTTCCAGAACCAAAAAAGTGCGCACTAAATGTACCATTGGAAAACGCCCAGTGAAATTGTAATTGATAGTTACATAAGTTTTAAAAATTAATTTTACTAATTTACACAACAATTTCATTGCTTAAATAGTATCAGATAAATTACCTACAACATAGTGATTCTTTCTGTATAACTTTCTTTTTAAATTCTGCTACGGTGTTATCAGAAATTCGAATTATGTGTTTATTTACCCCGGGGTTGTGAAACGAAATTTCACAACCTCTCACCGGCATAGGTAGTGAAATTAAACTTCTCAGTCTGTTAATCAATATCATAAAGTCGTGTTCTATAGCTAGTAGTGTAAAAAAATATTTAATCACTCATGCATTGACGTTTGACATATTATCTAGTAATCTATTCCCAATGACATTAATTATTTAAATTACAACTTAAAAGCATTCACTTGCATATTAAAGTACAATTGCAAATATTCTAAATCTATTACAGTGACATATATTTTAATTAATTTTAATTTGGTATATAACTTATATGGTGCAAAAACTATAAAAAAATGTATTAGTTTAATTAGATAAAACCTATTTTTTGGCAGAAATGAGCTAATAACTTTTTTTTCATGTTAATTAGCATTGTGCTAAGAATTATTATCCACTTATTGTAATATATTATAATATATTACTGTATTTCCATTGCAATATCTAATTTGCTATATTACTGTATTTCCATTGCAATATTAATTCATTCAATAATTTTGTTAATATGTATGGTTTTATTTTCTACAAAAGTGGATAAAATCAGGTTTAGCACACGTGAGCAAAGTCATTTAATCACACGTCTGATTGGGGCCCTCGCCTACGGCTCGGGCGCCCAACATTCAGACTAGTGATTAAATGATGCACTTTACTCACTTGTACTAAAAATAGCTATTTTTTTTATATTTATATTTATTTTATATTTATATTTATTTTATATTTTTCAATTTTTCTAATTTATTTGTTTTTTTATAGACTTGGCAAGATATGAGGTCTTCATCTGTGAAGAAGAAAACGTCATTCACCAGGAGTTCCAATTTAACTGGCGGTGGTCATCATCCCAAGGATGAACCCAACGATTTGGACAATACTATTATTGATATTGTTAGTCCAATAATCGTTGACGGCCATCCTGGTGAGGATGAAACAGACATTTATTACTACACGGATGATGATGATGATGATGATGATGATGATGATGATGATGATGATGATGATGTAAGTTTATATATAATTTTTACAATATTTGTGATATTAAAAAAGTGTTTATTTTTGGTTTAGAACGAAACTGCACCTTGTGTAAGCCAACAACTATGCGTTGCTGGGCCTTCAGGCTTAGCCGCAACAGCTTCGTCTTCTACTGGAGCTGAGGTAGGATCAGGGACCGGATCGAAAATCAACCCACCGTCCAGAAAACGCTCAAGAACTTCAAGGGAGGTAGAAAGATTGAAAACCTCCCACGACATGGCCGAACAAATGTTGAAGATAAACGAGACGAAACTAGAATATGATATGAAATACAAAGACGAAAAACTACAAATAATGCGGCAGCAACTCGAAATATTCAGGGAAAACTGCAAAGTTAATAAAAAAAATTGAACCATCTTGAGTGAAATAAAAGATGATCTTCTATGATGTTATTTATGTTTTAATATATTTTTTATTATTGTATTGTTTTGTTTTATTGAAAATAATTATTAATAATTTAACGTTAATAACATTACATTTTTTTTTATTAAAATATTAATTTTTTATATAAAATAATGATCATTGCGGATTATTAAATTCTTCTGAAAATTTCATTCGTATTGAGATAAAGGTATAATAACTCAATGACACTAGTGCAAGCTTAACATAAGTATATTAAAAAACAGCTCAAAAGTTGAGTGAAATTATAATGCAATTAATTTTATCATACGTTTTATCATACGTCAATTATAAATTCGGATCGTTTGAATTATGTTTGTGCTTCAAATTTGAGCAGTTATTTGTTCCAAGAATCTTTTCATAATATTTACTCAAAGTGTATTTTATTGCCTTATAATAACAAATTATTTGCAATTTCAATGTTGCATACAATTTTATAAAACAATTTTTATTTTGTAAGTTTTTAGGAAATAAGTTATTATATTTTTAACTAAATTCTGTAAATATATGCTATAGCTACAACTAATGCCTATATTATTTATATTTCTGGTTAGACATGGTTTAGTGTAAAAATACCGATGAAATTTGGTTGGGTACAAGTCAATAAGTTTGTTTAAATACATATTGCTATCGCCGATATTAATAAATGTATTATTGATTTGATTAGATACAGGAAATAATGTTCGCGGGAGGTGAAACTCTTAGGCAAAAAATTTTGTACATTATAGGAAATTCAGTTTTCTAAAATAATATCCGTGCTAGCATGTACAGTTGATTTAATAAATCTGTGGTACAACTTTTTAGGTGTGTAAACGTAAAATAAAATGAAAATGTGAAATTTAATTTTAAATAATATGTTGTACTACAGATTTATGAAATCTACATTTATACTATTTTGGCGTGTACACAATCATAATATATCGGTATATTTACACTCGTTTTACACTAAACCATGTCTATATAATATTTAGTTTATTTTATAATAATAGTTTGTGGTGACCATTTTCTGATTTTGTACGATACTTTGTTTTTGTTATATATAAGTCGTAGTCTCAACAGAATGTAGCCTCTACAACCAGCAATACAGTGACACATCACGTTTATTTACTAATAAGTTTATTTAATTTAATTATATATTAGTTGTACTCTAATTAGTACTGTTATTACTGGTCTGTGAGTTTTTTAATCGGCTTTTCACACACGTACTGGTTGATTGTGGTATTTAGAAGATGAACATTAAAAGTGCCGGCGATGATCCTAACCTGAAAATCGATCACCTTTCCTGCAAACACTGCAAGAAGAAAGTTGTGAAGCCTGTTAACTGTGTTGTCTGCGTTGCCAGTTTCCATCCGGGTTGTGCTCATCAGGCGAAAGTTGTCAGGGAGAGTGACACCATTAAATGTTGCTCAGCTGATTCTCCTGCGGCAAGCAATGCTTCGAAATCAACCAAATGCGATCCTTTTGTTTTTGGCAGACAAAATCCAAAACGTCCTCGATCTGAAGCGGTTTCTCATACTATTGACGACATCTATGCGTTACTTGAGATGATCCTTGCCAAAAATGATTCATTGGTAATGAAAGTGGAGTCGCTGATGGAAGAAAATAAGCAAATGAAAAAAGACCTACAGTTATTATCGAATAAGTGCTGTGATACCTTACCATCGGCACTAAATATGGATCTCCCGAGTTCTAGTGGCTATGCAACTGCTGCTAAACAGAATAAATCACTTGCACACTCGATAGTCGTTACACCAAAAGATGTAAAACAAATAACTAGTATCACGAGGAACGATTTGATGTCTGCGATCAACCCAGTCACTTCGAAAATACCACTGTCGAATGTTCGCAATATTTAGGAGGGAGGCCTACGGATCAGCTGTACTACACAAAAAGACTTGAAAGAACTTTAAAAAATTGCGTCTGAAAAACTTGCTGAGAAGTACGATATAAAAAAATCCTCAGAATTAAATCCACGTATTCGTATTGTTGGAATGTCGGAAAAACTTGATTCGGATGTGTTAATTAATTATCTTTTAGTTCAAAATGCAGATATTTTTAAGAATGACACTTCTTGTAAGTTTATTTCAATTCAGCCTTTGAGAAACAACAAAGCTGCTTTTCAAGCAACCATTCAGTTAGATACTCATATGTACTACAAGGTGATGTCTGTTGGTAAGGTATTTATTGGTTACGATTATTGTACTGTTTAGGATGCTGTCGACTTAAAACGCTGTTTTAACTGTTGCGGTTTTCACCATATGGCTAAAAATTGCAAAAGAGAGGTAGTGTGTCCCAAGGGCTCTGAGAACCATGCTGTCAAGGACTGTCTTAATGACACCTTAAAATGTATTAATTGTGATTTGTTCAACAAGCGCTCAGCTGGTACTACTGACACTAATCATGCTGCCTGGGAAATTAATAAATGTCAATATTACAAAAACTCTCTTGAAAGGATTAAGTTTAATATGGTTCTGTAGCAATCAGAATCATGTGATAGTTTGAATGCTTTTACATCACCGTTATTATGCTACTATCAAAATGTATGGGGCTTAAACACCAAAACCAATATGCTTCACAGCAAACTATGTGAAGCTGCTTCTGATTATGATGTGGTTGCTTTTGTTGAAACGTGGCTTTCTGATTCTGTGCGAGATGTTGAATTAGTTGACTCTCATTTATTTACGGTTTTTAGAACTGATCGTAATTTTGCTGCCACCAACACTACTAGAGGTGGTGGTGTTTTACTTGCGATTAATAACAAATTTAGTGCTAGTCAACATGATATTGAACTTCCTATTGATATTAGAAACATTGATGTTCTAGTTGTAAAAATTAGTAATTGTCACTCTCTTTCATTATATATTATAGTATTATATGTCCCACCTAATTTAGATCTTCCTAAATATGACCTTCTTTTGAAACTATTGCATCTTTGTACTACATTTTTGATAATAAGCTCCTTATTCTTGGTGATTTTAATTTACCAAACTACACTGCTCAACAATTGACGTTACACACGTTACACCAACATACACTGCTCAACAAATCACTGCTTTAAATTTGAAAATATTTGAATTTAAGGCAATTTATGAATTTTATTGATAAATATAAATGTGTAGAGGTCAATTTACTTCTATTATATTATAAAAAAAAAATATTAAAAAAACTATAACACTGATTTTTTTTTAACTTAATATTTCCCATTCTGTCTAAAATTTAGTATTATTTTTTAAATTTAGTATGATTTTTATTTAAAGTATGATTTTATATGCTTATGAAGTAAACAGTTTGCTATGAATTTCTTCAATTTTTATATTCAAATTATTAATTAATTTTTTTCGCAATGCCTCAAAATCGATTAGATAATATTCAGTTTGAACAATTGGTGCGTTGGTTAAACGAAGGTTTATCGCAGCGAGATGTTGCGTTTCGTTTGAATGTTTTGCAAAGTGTTGTGAGTCGTGCATGGAATCGATTTCTGGCAAGGTAGCACAACTTGTGCCCATAATCGTTTTATTGGTCTTACTGCAAGAAGACCTCCAATATTCCCAGCGTCAAGAATAAATTCTGTGTTTCATCAGGCTTCTGGAGTTATCATTTTAAACCAAACCATTAGAAGAAGGTTGCATACATTCGGTTTAAGAGCTAGAAGCCGTGCATCGGACCTAGGCTTTTCTAGGGAGCATTGGGCGCGGCGATTAGCATGGGCGCTTTAACACAGGAATTGGACTAACGAAAATTGGGCAACTTGCCTTTTTACAGACGAGTCAAGATTTCGTTTGTACAACTCAGATGGTCATGTGCTTGTGTGGAGTAAATTGAAACAGTACGCCAACTCAAAATATGAAAAAAAAAAATCAAAATTTGTACCTTTTAAAAAATTTTGTATTTTTTGGCGATTTTTTTTTTGATTTTTTTGATTTGTAGATTATAAAAAAATACACATTGGTGAATTTTTTCAAATTTTATAATCTTACGATAGTATCAGAAAAAAATGAAAACAAAAAACACGTATTTAGCCCTCACGGCTATAGTAGTGGGGGTTGCAGTCCAAATATTTGGGAAAAAAGATTTTTCTACGTGCCCTATAAAAAAACTGTTTGGTAAATTAAATTGAGCCGGGGGCACTTTTGACATGCTTAACGGGCGAGGGCCAATTTCATGGTGCCAACAGCATCTTTTGGAGGAGGTTCAGTTTGTGTGTGGAGTGGTAATTGTTTAGATAACCGCACCGACTAATTGTTTGAAAAATTGTACAATGAATGCAGTTCGGTATCGTGACATGGTTGTAGATCCAATTATTGTACCATTTGCGGGTGCAATTGGGGAAGAGTTTATGCTAATCGACGATAATGCTCGCCCTCATTGTAAATGATGAGCGTATGGACTGGCCAGGAATTTAGCGTATGGCCAGCCAGATCACCAAATATAAACTGCATTGAGCATTGTTGGGCCTATATGTCCAGGCAATTAAGTTTGCTGAATGAGCATCCCTCACATTTAAATCAACTGGTAATTGCGTTGCAATACATTTGGCAGAATATGCCGCTAGATTTCATCGACCGGTTGATTTTGAGTATGTCTTTAAGGGTACATACACTCTGCAGACAACGAGGAGGGCCCACACGGTACTAATTTTTTATAATAAACTGTTAGTTTTGTAAAAATAAACAATTTTCATAAAAAAAAAATTTTTTTTAATTTTGTTTACTTTCACCATTTTTGTTATAACACGTTTTCAATTAGTCTGAATAATTTTTTTTACATATACAATGGTTAAGTATGCCTAACAGATTACATAACTAAACTTGGTTTAGCAAAATTTGTAGCAAATAAAAATGATCCACTTCAATTGTTGAGCAGTGTATGTTGATACCAGTATTTCAACGTCTGACAGCAAAACATTAGCAATGACTAATTTCTCTTCTAGGTTCAATCTTGTTCAGTACAATAATGTTCTAAATGACAACCGACGGTTACTAGATCTTGTTTTGTTTAATGATGATTGTAGTGTTAAAAAAGCTGATGACGTCTTGATCTCAACTGACGTCCATCATCCACCTTTACTAGTCAGCTTAAACGTTAATTCTGAATCTAAGCGATCCTTTTCACATGTACCTGCATCACTATATAACTTTAAAAAAGCTAACTTGTTTAATCTCTATTAGGATATGTTTAAAGTGGACTGGTCTTTTTTGGAAAAACTAGACAATTCCAATGTTGATGTTAATGTCGCAGTTGATGAACTCTACGGTGTGCTAACTTCACTGTTTAACGCACATGTTCCACTCAAAATACAAACAACCAAGTTATATCCCCCGTGGTTTAATAGCCGAATAATATCAAAAATCTCATTGAAAGCAAAAACACGTTTAAATTCGACACAAACATGCAGTTGACCTCGCAAGATTTAAGCAGCTTCGCTCTGAAATTAAGACCGAAATTCGTAAAGCCATATAAAGAATATTTACTTGAAATCAATAACACAATTAAATCAAACCCCAGCAACTTTTGGTCGTTTGTAAACTCCAAAACACATAAGTCTAGCATCCCATCGAGTATGAACTATAACGGGGCTCTGGTGGATAATCCGCTAGCAATTGTCAATTCTTTTGCCAATCACTTCTGTCAAGCCTTCTCTAAAAGCACAGATGTATTGCAGTTAACTGAGTCACCCTATACAACCAATGTAATAAACTGGACGAAAATAACCGAACATGAAGTCATTTGTGGAATACGTGCTATTAAGGCAAATATGACTATAGGACCAGATTGCTTTCCAGCATTTTTTATTAAAGATTGCTCTTATGTTCTAGCGAGACCGTTGACAATCATATTTAATTTGATACTGCGCCAGTCTCAATTTCCAGAGAAATGGAAAATATCGCGTGTTCAATTTTCAAAAAAGGCAAAAGAGATGACATTAGTAATTACCGTTCAGTATCGATAATTTCAAATTTTGCAAAAGTGTTTGAGTTTCTGTTCCACAAAATAATATTTTATAATGTCAAAAACATGCTGACACCAAATCAACATGGTTTCATGCCAGGACGTTCTACTATTACTAACTTAACCTGCAAAACTCAATTTATTAGTGAAACCTTAGATTCGGGTGGTCAAGTTGATGTAATTTACACTGACTTCTCCAGGGCCTTTGACTGTCTAATACATTCACTTTTGCTCCATAAATTGGATTGCTTTGGATTGTCTAGATCTTTGCTGAATCTCGTTAAATCTTATCTATGCAATAGACAGCAATACGTTCAATGTGATGGCCACAAGCCGAAATTATTTAAACAAACATCACGTGTTCCACAGGGCTCTATTTTAGGTCCACTATTTTTTAACATTTTTATTAATGATATTGTGGCTAATATTAGCTCTAAGCATCTATTATACGCAGATGACCTGAAAATTTTCAGGTCTATCAAGTCCAATCATGATTGTTTTTTGCTGCAAGACGACCTAAGTAGAATTCAGTCTTGGTGTGAACAAAACAAGTTAAGTTTGAACCTAACTAAATGTATTGTCATCTCATACTCTAGATCACGTAAACCTGTTCTTTTCGAGTACATGCTTACAAATAACGTTCTGTTAAGATCTACTGCTGTTAAAGACTTAAGAATCAACTTCGACACTAAATTAACTTCTGTGCCTCATATAAATACCACAGCTGCATCGGCCTTCAAACGTCTTGGGTTTATTATACGTAACAGTTCCGACTTCTCAAATATTGAAATCCTTATGTTATTGTACAGATCATTGGTTAGATCAGTTTTAGAATACGGTTCCTGCATTTGGTCCCCGATACACAAAGTTCACATTGTCTCTCTCGAAGCGGTTCAGCGCCGATTCTTAAAATTTTTGTATTTTCGCTCCTCTGGTGTTTATCCAGATAGAGCTATTCGTAATACCGAGCTTAGACAGCGTTTTGAGTTTGATAGTCTTGAAAGCCGTCGACAGTTTTATCTAGTCATACTTCTCTAGAACACCGTCAACAATCTAGTCGACTGTCCTGAACTTATCGGCAGAATCACATTTCAGGTACCAAGGCTAGCTAGCAGATCTCACAATAGTTTCTATCATGCTATTCCCAAATCGAATATACTTAAAGCAACTCCAATATTTCAAATGTATCAAGCTTTTGCGCAAGTTCAAGGCGTCTGTGATATTTTTTATTGTTCTAAAGCTGAATTGAAAAAATCTATTTTAAACTTTCAACTTATTATTGTATTTGTCATTATGTGTTGTCCTATTATGTGTAGTTATTGTCAGATTACTCTGTTTTGTTATAATCATGATTTAACTGATCTGAGTCTCACCTCACCTCACCCTACAACTGGAGTTAAATCTCTGTTGGGAGTTGTAATTACTAAATAAATAAATAAATAAATAAAAAAGAATGTCTTGGGATATAGTGGTTTGGGACTCAGACAGTTCTTGTAGCTTTGTGCCATCATCGTGGGCAGTTGATGAACAGAAAAAATTATATTTATGGCCAGCAAACGCGAGAAAATCAAAACTAGATAAGTTAATTCAACAGTGCGAACCACCAACATCAAAGTATTCGTTTTTTGAATGCACTGCAGTATTTAAACAAAGTACGGATGATATACTAAAAGCTGAAGACTTAGTAGAAAAATTGTGTTACACATCAAATCTAGAATCTGGTGACGATTCTATGTGTCCTCGAGAAAAGGCAAAAGTAATAACTGAAAGGCATGAAAACAATGATAATATATTGAATAATAATAGCAATAAGTCTGTTGACAATCACTCAAAACAACATAATGGTATGTAAATTTATTCAAAACCTATATCTCATTAATTAATATAATTTAAATTAAATTTTAAGATATGGAAAATGTGGCTAATAAACAATATGTCGATTTATCGTTTTGATTAAAAGACATAAAAACTACTCTAGATGAAGTAATTTTGCGATTAAAAATTTTTCATTCTGACGAGACCCATTTAGGAGTACAGCAAGCACCGTGGCCATTGCAAATGCCTTTAGATACGATGGAACTTATAATCGAAGCAGAAGAGCTGCTGACCGAAAAAGAAACCGCTTTGGTAACTAAGTTTAATTATAATTTTAGTTTATTTTGGTATTTTTAAATGTATTATTGATTTGATTAGATACAGGAACTAATGTTCGCAGGAGCTGAAACTGTTCGGCAAAACATTTTGTACATTATGCGAAAACTATTGGGAAAGCAAGTTGCAATGCAATATTCAGGGAAAGGCAATAAAGGAAAGTTGGCTTTTTTAAAAACAAAATTGGCTGATATTATTATGAGTACGTATTCCACTTAATGCAAAAATGTCTAAAACTTGATTTTATGTTTTAAAAACTTTAGAAACCGTACGAAAACGATATTCGGAAGCAGGCCCGGATTGGAGCGGCGAGCTACCGAGCTAAGCTCGGTGGGCCGATCTTAAAAGGGCCGGACGGGCCGAACGTAAAAAACTCACACAAGCCAAACCTAAAACAAACGGCCAAAGAGGCCAAGCCAAAACAGGACCTGATCCCTGATATCCTGCAGATATCATTATCAGATAGTTACATTTCAATGTGTTATTGGCCGTGGCCGTCAACCACAACAATGAAATTATAGTAAATTTTTGACAACAATTAACTCTTTTAGGGCCGTATTTTCAGTTCGAGTTAAAGTGGCCGGTAATCAACTGACACTTAGACTGAACAAAATTAAATCAAGTTTTGTACAGTCTTATAGTGTCAGTTAGTTATCGGCGACTTTAACTTGTAGTAAAAATATCGGCCCTTAGTGCAGGCTGCCTTAGTGTGTCACATTTCAATTATATGATTCGATAATCATCAACATGATTTTTTTTTTTAATTACAACTGACTGGTAGCCAGCTTTGTTAAAACAAAGCTATATAAGTTTTTTTTTTTCAAAAAAATTGAAAAATGTTAATGAAATAAATTATATACTTTTATTATAAAAAAAAATTGTTAATTTCCTATTCCTATCATTATTGGCAATCCATATTTCAATATTCGTCGATTTTAGGAATAAAGTAATAGAACATACAGCACAGCACAACTTGCGTTATCCTCAGCTAACTACTGACTTGATGCAGGGCTCGGTTTATCAGGAGTAACCTAGTTCAATTCATATATTGCATTTTTAATGTTTCCTTAATTTTTTTCGCGCGTGTACGTGTACATTTAATTTTATTAGTTTGTGTTGCTGGATAGTGGTTTTTGTTATTAAAATGAACAAAAGAAAATCGAGTGTTAAGGGTGGAGCAGAAAAATTGAGAGACAAAAAAAAAATGAAATTAAAAGAAGAAGCCAGTAAATGTAAAACGTTAACTGAAATGTTTTCCAAAGTAAGTTTCAGATGCTTTAAAAAGTTATTTGCTATTGGTTGAAAAATTTCAATTAACAGCATAATCAAAATCAAATGCAAAATTACATAGTGCAAATACACTTTTAGTTGACTTTAATAAAATGAAATAATATTTTTAGTCCATCGGTAAAGAACATGTTGAAACACGTATGACTTCAGGTTCTTGTTCTTCATTTATTGACGATGTAGAAATTGAGCGTAATGACGCTAATAATGAATCGTTGCATTTGGATGATATTGAAATGACAACACCAGACAACAAAAATGAAACAACTGAGGTACTTACTTATACTTATGACTGAAATAGCATAGATTATTGTTTGAAAATAATAAATTATTCAAAATTCAGAAATAGTATATTAACTAAAAAATCTGTAAACAATTTTTTCTATTTTTTAATAGGTTGTACAATATGATAGTTTGGAAAAAGAAGAACAACAACAAAGCAAAAATGTGTATCACAACAATGTTACCTTCGAATTCGAAACTATTGAAGATGATGAGCAACAGTATTTTGTACAACCTGTAACGCATTTAAATTTATTTTTTAAATACCATCCAAAGCAACCGCTAGAAAATATAGAGTTCAATCCTCAGTTGGCATATTATCAAAAACATAAAGATGGATCACCAGACAAAATTAATAGATTATGGCTGACTTATTCAGATAATGAGAAAAAGTTTTTTTGTACTTTTTGCTTAGCTTTTAATAAGGAAAAAATCGATTTATTCTTGGTTCTGGATCAAGAAAAGTGGACAATCCTTATGAAAGGATCAAAGAACATGAGTCTTCATTGACCCATTATAAATGCGCTGAAGCATATATGATGTGGTCAAAAAATGTAAACATTATCGGGAAACTACATCTTAAAAGACGAGATGATGTGAAGAAAAGAAGGGCCATTTTAGAAAGAATTGTCAACACCGTAAAACTCATTGGAAAAAGGGGTCTTAGTTACAGAGGTGCTAAGGATGCTGAAGCAGCATATACATTCAATAATCCCAACTTAGACCATGGAAATTTTTTAGAGATTATTCTGCTTCTTTCCAAATACGACCCATTGCTCGAAAAACATATAAATGAATGTGGAAAATTAAGTCTTCAACACCAGGCAACGAAAACACACAGTGGTTGTGGTACCGGTGCCGGAAGAACTGGGAATTTTGTGACATTTTTGGCCAAAACCACTGTTAATTATATTGTTGAATCAATATCAAAACTGATGAAAAAAAAAAATATTTGATGAAATAAAAAAAGCCGGTATGTTTAGCATTCAAATTGACAGCACACAAGACATCAATGTTCATGACCAATTGTCAATAATTGTCCGGTTTGTAACTGATGAAATTCATGAACGCCTAATTACGCTTCAAGTTTGCAAGTCAAGTACCGGAAAAAATTTATCAGATATAGTTTGCAGTGTATTGACTGAAAATGGCATTGATTTGAATAATTGTATAGGCAATTCAACTGACGGAGCAGCTAATATGCAGGGTCAGTATAATGGTTTTTCGGCATGTATGGACAAAGTGTCTCCTGGGCAAGTTCACATTTGGTGTTATGCTCACGTATTAAACTTAGTTTTAACCGACACCACTAAAACATGTCTTGATGCTAATAATTTGTTTGGTTTGATGAATACTTGCGCCACTTTTGTCAGGGAATCATATCTGAGAATGAATGTCTGGGAAGAAACAAGTAAATTCAAAATCATAACACCCATAGGAGAAACCAGATGGTGGGCAAAAGATAGATGCCTGACAAAAGTGTTTGGTTCGTATGGTAATCCCCAGAATTCTCTGTTCGTCAGTTTAGTGGAAACTATGGAAGAAATTTCCACTTCTACCCAATTCAACAGCGATGCTCGTCATAGGGCAAGTTCGATTTTGGAAAAATTAAAAAGTTTTGAAATTTTATTGACCGGGCATATATTTTTGAAAATATTTTTAAGCACAACGCCTTTACCGTTGTATTTGCAAAATAAAGGTTTAAGTTTACAAACTGCCTTTCAAATGGTGAAAAAAACATTGGAAACTTTAAAAAAACCAGCTCGTGATTTTGAATCTGTTTTAATCACCACTGAAAATTTTGTTAAATGGGCTAATGCAACACTATCAGAGAATAACAGCGACATTTTTATAAATGAATATTTAATGGAAAAGAGAATTTCTCGAAAAAAATCTATGCCTGGAGAAAAAGCCCGAGATGAGCCTGTTTGCGATGCAACTGACAAATTCAGAATTAACGTGCATAACGTCACATATGATCAAGTTGTAAACAGCATTGAATCAAGGTTTGTAGCTAATGAAGATTTACTTAGTGATATGTGTTGGTTAGATCCAAATTGTTTTGAAAATATCGTCTCAAACTCCATGCCAAAATGAACTTTTGAGTATATGACAAAAAAACTGAGGAAAATCAAAGAAATTGACCACTTTGTTGTGCAGGATGAACTAAAAGATTTTGCGAGCAAATGGGATTCAATTAAAAACATGTCTGCATTTGGTTCAAAATTACATGATGACGATGACGAAATGGATAATGAACAGCAAGATGAAGACGCACCAACAAAGCTGATTGAAAAATGTAATGAGTGCAAAAACTGCGCAATATGTTGTTTTTCTGTATTAACACAGTACAGATTGCATACAGTTGCTTACAACAATTTGTATCTTATATACAAATACGTATTGACTTTGTCGTGTAGTCAGGTTCGTTGTGAAACAACATTTTCCAAATTAAAATATATTTTGAATAGATTGAGAAACTGTCTCTCTCAAGAGAACTTGGAAAGTTTTATGCTTATGTCCATAGAAAAAGACGTATTGCATGAAATCGAAGAGGAAAACGTGATTGACGATATTTCCAAAAAAAGTCAGAATATGAAAAATTTATTGTCATTTTAAATTTAAGTGTTTTATTTTTTTAATATTAGAGTATAGAATTTAGTTTTGTAAATACTATCGTAATAGTTTTGTATTGATTTGGGTTGGTAAATTTTTGTAATAATAGCAAATCAAATATTGACGGTTTTTTAATGCTAGATAATACATTTGACCTTGAAATTCCTAAAAAAATCTTTACTATCACTATCTTTTTAAATATTTTTAAAAATTGTTAAAGGCCGATTTCTATTGAAGCTCGGGCCGAAATAAGTCTCCTATCCGGGCCTGTTCGGAAACATCAGATATCGATATCTGCAAATTTATTAGTTTGCATTTAGCAGGCGCCAAAGACTGGGAAGGCGGGGCAAAAAACAGAATGAATAAAAATTAACCGATATGGTTGATAAGCTTATTATCATCAATATTATAATGTTTTAAATTAGTTGGTTTATACATATTTTTGTAATATACAGCGTGAATAGAAAGTAGTGAAACATGGCTATTAAAAAGTCTTGTTTCACTATTTTGTACTCACGCTGTATAATAAATATTAGTGTACCTATTGATATTAAACTGTTTTTAGAATAATTTATATTTTTGAATTTTTAATATTCAATAATTATAATATAAACAATAGTATTTTTATGTTTTTTAATTTTAACCGTTATTATGTTTTGTATTTTTAATATATGTTTTTTTAATATTAATATAAAACTATTTTAGAATTTGTTTTTAATATATTTAATCGGTTGACTTGTACTCTAATATTTTTATTATTGTTAGTATTGGTATAAAACTATAATTTTTTAGAAAGTTTTCTAATTTTAAGTTTTTTTATTTTTGTATTTTTGATATATTCAATAATGATTAATATATAATACTATATTTTTTTAATCTTTTCTAATTTAATCGTTATTATGTTTGTATTTTAAATATATTTTTTAATTACTAATATAAAAGTATTTTTTTAAATGTTTTCTAATTTTAAACGTTTTTATGTTTGTATTCGTTTAATTTTTTTTATGGTTGTTATTTTTTTTTTATCGTTTAATATTGTTTGAAATATTTACGCAGAAATGCTTTTGTTTAAAATGTTTTTTTAAATAAATATATAAAAACAATTTACAGCAGCGTGGTTTATTTCTATTTAAACAATTATACTCAGTTCATATTCGTATATTATTTCACGGATGAATTGCTAAATGTTAGAAATTCTGGTTTCTGTTAGAATATTTGAAACAACACAATATATTACATTTCGGTGATTCTGCTAAAATTAAGCATACGCGAATTAAGAATATATTGTGCCAATAGTATTTAAAATAAATGCACAGTGTTTTAGAAATATTGTGAAATAATAGTACCATTATCGTAAAATAATAGTATGGATGTTGTGAAATAATAGTACAAATATTTTAAATTAGTAGTACCAACGTTGTAAAACAAAAGTATCAATGTTGTGCAAGAACAGTATCAAGGTTGTAAAATAATAGAAGGAATATTTTAAAATATTATTACAATATGTTATTTTCACATAATTTCAATATTTTATTACAATATAGAATTCAATATTAGAACAATATGAAATCGGGTACACATTTTAATATTTTTACAACATAATCGTGTTGATATTCATTTTTTTATCAATTCTAAATTTCTACTAGGCAATATTACAACGAGTTCCAGGTATGAATAATTGCACGTGTAAAGTGTTTGTTCTGTACGTTCGTTTTCGTTTCGTTTTAATTATTTTATTGTATGAAGAGACAGAGAGAGATAGATTTTTTGCTAAACATTCCTAGTTTCGAGAAGCGGCGAATTTTGTGTTTTTGCACTGTTTTTGGCGTTCGAGCGTTCACGATCGTGGCCAGCGGAGCCGCTCTCCCGCTTTGACCGTCAACGTTCCGCAGTTCGCTTTTGCTATTCGTTTACGCGCCGTATTACTCGCAACTCTTTCGATTTTTTTGCAATTCGTTGCATTTTACCACGAGGCTACATCTCTCCTCTCGAAATTTCCTTACATTAATTTTCACTACAAATTTTCCTCTTTCGCTTTTACCTTCCTTTTTTCGCTTCGCTTTTCGCATCCTTTAGCTTCGCTTTTCGTTTTGTCGCACCTCCAGGACGATCACCATCGAGACCACCGACAACAGCCACCGAGCCAAAGGTAAGTGCATTTTCGCTATTCGCCGTTTTCTCTTTTCGCTTATTTTAATTTGGTGCGAAACCGATTGAACTTCGCATTAACAGTGTTACTGCTGGAACTAGTACCACGACTCCTGCAATTGACCAAACAAGCAAAAAACAAAAAATATCAAACGGCGGCTATGACTCCGATTATGACAAAAACGACGAAGCTTCAATTAACACAAACAAAAATTTAACAAAACAATTGCTATTACGACAAATAGAACTGATAAATGTTCAAGAACGTTCTGCTTTAGCCCAATAAAAAGCCGCAGCTCAAAACTTTTGGTCTAAAAATATGTAATAACAATAATATTATTTTAATAATTGTTAATCTTTTCTAAAAAAAAAAACAATAAAAGCTATGTTTAAATTTTAATATGATATCTCGAATTTTACATTTTTTTATACAAGGTGATTCAAAATAAGTATAAGTTTAAACTTATAAACTAGTCGATTGAACCATTTATAAATAAATACATCATTAATTATTTCTATTATAAAGCACAGTTGCAATTTCTTCACGGTACTGTATACCACGTCGTCGAATAGCAGCAACATTCCGTTCTTGAGGAGGAGGAATGAATACTTCCTCCACATTATACAAAGGATCAAAATCAACATCTGGATCTTGTATATACTTAGCAAAGTTATGTAAAATGAACCCTGCTAAAATATATTGACAGACTCTCTCAGTTTTGAGTCTAATTGTATAATGCAACATTCGAAATCTTCGTTTTAGTTGCCCAAAACAACGTTAAATTCTACAACGTTCTGTTTTGTGTCTGTTGTTATAAAATATTTGAATTGGAGTAACTGGATTTTTAAATGGTGTAAGCAACCATGGTGTTAGTGCATATCTCTCATCACCCAGTAAACATACCCTTTGGTTATTTTCGGCCATTCCCGAATATATTGGAGAATTATACCAAATACGGCTATCATGAACGGAGCCAGGCCATGAGGCCTCCATACTTGTAAACATATCTTTGGTATCACAAGTGGCTTGAACATTTATTGTACATACTCCTTTTCGATTAACATACTCATCACCGTGAGTATGTGGTTTTAATATTTTTATGTGCGTACAATCTATTGCCCCGATAATGTTGGGATCAAATTTTGTAACTCCCATTCATCTCTGGCAGCAATCAATTGATCTTCATTATTTGGAAATTTTATCCAATAATTTTTTTTTTGCACAATTGAACACGAAACTTTTTTTATTATTTTTGAAACAGTTGTTTGATGAAGTCCAAGATCGACACCCACTCCCATTTGGAATCTTGGATCACCTATTGTAATAAATTAAATTTCTAAACCTAAAAATTGAAGAAAAAAAAACCGAGAACAAAACAATTTACCCAAACTTCTTAAAAACACTTCCATTTGCTGAATATGAGACAAGCCTCCACCTCGAGTTTCATAACTTTCTTGTAAAAATTCATTAGCTATTAGGCAAAGATTTTCTTGGCTAAACCTTTAAAAATTGTGAACCTATATTTACTCATAATTATTAATAAAAAATTGTTAATTTTTACCTGAACATGTTTCGATAAACCGAGTCATTATTGTAATTTCGTCTTGTATTATATAATTTAACCATTCTATTTGCCATTTTAGAAAACACTACTAGTTGTAGCAAGTAGAGAGAAGCTAGTGGAACCCAGCTTCTCAAAAGCGAAGCAAGTTCTTCGTTTTAGTTAAAAATATGAAGTAAGATACTGGGTAGAGTAAATTCTTTCGTCAGTAGTAAACACTACGTCAATTTTCTACTAAATACTCCTAGCGGTAGTAATTTCCGGAAAATTTGAAGAAGAATTACTTTAAAGTGCAGATCTTACTTCGCCGGAGAAGAATTTACTAGAAGTATTTTCTTCTTTTTTAAAGCATTAGCAAGTACTTCGTTTTTATTCATACCACCCATTAGGCCATATTTATAAAAATGAAGCATTTATTTTAAAATAAAAGGTAGAAGTAAAAGGTAGCGCCAAGAAACAAAAGGTAAAAGTAAAAGGTTTTGCTTCAATTTGTATTTATAAGATTTACCTTTTCCTTGTAAGCAAATATTTGGATAAAAAAAGGAAGAGGTACAGATTTAAATTAATTCGTAAATATTTTACGATAGATTATACTGTTTTTGGTGTTGTATTGCTTCAAACATTGTATTTGCGAGTACTATATTTCTGCAGACTTCGTATTTATATACAATTAAAAGTTTAGATTAGATTTGAAATGTCGGACGAAAGTGATTATAGTGAGGATAGTGAACAGAAAACAGAAGCTACCAATGAAATGATGTTTATTGCTGAAAAGTTTTATGAAAAAGGTGAATAATATGAAAACACGTCTGAAAAAGAAGACAGATAAGAACAAAACAGGAAACAGGCGCATTCGCCTTTTGCCCTGGGAAAAAGTGATGTTGGACGCCATGAATGCAGATATCAATCCTGTACTGAGTCGGGTTCCAGGTGAGAAATAATTATGTATATGTTCACTATTATTATTCTATACAGAATGTTTTTATAACAAGTGTGTAAACCATTAGCTGCACATTGTCCTAAGACTTGCCGTTCAAATGCGATTTTATGAATGAATACTTTATGAGTTACAAATGATTTAATTTGACCAATAATAAAGCTACATTTGTTCATGATTCTCTCTATTCCAATAAGAATTACAAAAGGGACGATAATAACAAATAATTTATAATATGGAAAAATAATAAATCCACTTTATGATTGGTCAACCTAAATCGCTTATAACTTAAAACGTATTCAAGCCTTAGCTTAGACCGTATTTAAACAGCGTCTTAAGGAAATGCGTTAAAGATGCAGTTAACGGCTTCGCCATTTGTTATGAAACACCTCAAGCATTTTTGGCGTTTAATAACTATTACTGGTCAATACGTTAGGTGCTCTTGCTATTGGAGTGTCAACACTACAAACTTCCCAACTTACTCAAACGGCTGCCCGTATGCCAAAACCTCATGGACTTCAAATAGATTCGTCTGAATTGGCAGATATCGGAATTCAATCAACACTGGTTGAAGAAGCAATGAAAAAGAAGAAGCCTAAAGTACCACCAAAGCCGAGAGTGGTTGATGCTGAACCAGAAGAGTCTGACGAGACAAGACAGTTATAATATTCAGCTTCAACGATTGGTTTTAATTGAGCAACTGAAGGTGGCTCGTCTTCAGCAGGAATATTTCAACGCCAAGATTCAGAAGTTGGGCGAGACATCCAAGAAAGAAGAGCCGGTCAGGTATACTGTCGAGGAAAATCGAATTTATCAAAATTTAAATTAATGAGCAATAAAATTAATGAGATCTGAAGCATGGTAATTTAATAAGAATGAAATAAACATCTTAAACAATTTTGAATAGAATAATTAAAAACTTCAAAATAATGCATATAAAATAATATTTTAAATATTTAAATAATTTCAAAATGCAGGTTATACATTTTCTGATCTATAGGGTAATTCAGAACAGGTGGAGGACTCGGTAGCTGGATGTTCTTTACATTATTCTAAGATTATTTGTTAGAATTGTAGATCAACATAATGATAACTGTGAATATAATGCTATATGCGCCATCTGTCGTTTCTAAGTGTAAGCTTGGCAAAATGTACTGCGCACGCATGTCTAAGCAAGTGTAAGTCGAACCGACACACTTCTAATTATAAAGTCGCCATTCTTGTAAGATTATTACATTAAAAGCTTTATTTAAACGTAACAGTTCTTTGTTGTACAACCAGAATACCATAAACTCTGCTTATTTACAACAGGTTATGGGCCCAGGCAACTGATTTCTGTGCATTTTGGGGTTTGTAGTTTATACTCGGTGCGTTGTAGACAATCGGTTCAGAGTGTTTAAAGAAAAGTTAAAAATGGCAGTTAACTACCTTAACAGTGTGCCAAAGTTGGTCGGTCGCGAAAACTTTGCGGAATGGTGTTTTGCAGTCGAAAATGTTTTCGTACTAGAAGGACTTACAAAGTGCATCGATAACACAGAAACGGACACAACTTTGCAAGTAAAGGCGAAGGCAAAATTGATTTTGACGCTGAATTCGTCGATTTACGTGCACATCAGAGACAAAGATACATGTAAAGATGTGTGGGATACTCTCAAAAAGATGTACGAAGACAATGGATTTGCAAGAAAAATCGGACTTTTGCGTACGTTGATTTCACTCAGATACGAGAACTGCAGTTCAATGGAAACCTATGTGATGCAAATTGTTAAGTTTATATTGCGCGCCAAATAGGGCGGAGCGAGAAAAGAGGGCGCTGGAAGTCGAGCAAGGAGAGCGCACGCATCATTGTAAAAAAAATGATCAATCGAACATGTAAAGAGGTGACTCTTGTTAATAAAGTTTTACGAGAAAATCAATTTTTAATACAGTCCACTACAATAAAAGTCGAAAAAACATTTGGTCCAAACGAGCCAGATTGGAACTCAAGCTGCAGACAGCAGTAAAATCATCGTGGCGAGACACAGGCCGCAGATTCATCAACGAAACCATATCGCATCGTGGCCAGACACAGGCTGCAGACATCTTGAAACAGCAACAGTTTATCACCGGGTCCAACCAACGTCAGTGAAATCGAGACAGATCACGCCAAAATCAAAAGGGTGAGTCCATTCATTCCATATCTTCCTTTCTCAATTACAATTTGATCGGTATCGTGTTTGAGACAGTAGAGCGCGTGTTTAACTAAAATTAAGTAAAATGGCGGAAGCAGAATTAAAAACTGCAAAAAACAATCGCAAACAAATAAAAAAGACGTTAACGAGAGCAAAAACGCATTTTTTAACAATCGAATTAGAGTCACTCACTGAGAACATTGTTACGGATTTACAAACTCGGTTAGAAAAAATTGAGCCATTGTATGATGCATTTAACGAGGCCCAATCACAAATCGAAACATTAAGTATCATTGACGAAATTGAATCCGAGCAAGAACGAAGTAGTTTTGAAAATAATTATTACGCGTTAATAAATCAAGTAAAAGGCGCTATAAGACAGTTCAAGTCCCGCGTAGAAGTAACGAGTTCAACGACACAACAGTCGTCGGCTACCTCTGCGATTGAGCAGGCGATGAAACAATTTAAATTACCCTCAATTGATTTGCCTACATTTAGCGGCAATTTTTACGAATGGGCAGAATTCAGAGATTGCTTTAATGCGTTAGTCAATCAAAATTTACAATTGACAAACTATCAAAAATTTTACTACTTAAAAAACGCGTTAAAGGGAGATGTGCATAAAATTCTCGCAACTATTCAAGTATCAGACGAAAATTATCGCATAGCATGGGACTTACTAAACGAACGTTTTGACGTAAAAGAATTAATAATTCACAGCCACATGAAAGCTATTTTCGAATATCCGTCAATCGTAAAGGAATCACACGTCGAATTACGCAAATTAGACGATACAATAAAACAGCATTTACGATCGCTAGAAACAATCGGTCAACCAGTTGCAAGTTGGGACACCCCTATGCTTTATTTAATTGTGGCAAAATTTGATCAAAAGACACAACGCGAGTGGGAATTATTTAAAAAGACAAACGAAATTCCGAGTATGACAGACATGAATAATTTTCTTAAGCAAAGAATCAAACTGTTAGAAAAATTATACATTGATCATGGTGATAAGGTAAAAAGGGACACCAGATCAAATTTGCGCACATTTTCAAGCGAAATAACTGAAAAATTTGCTTGTTACAATTGTAAAGGCAATCATGCTATATTTAGATGCGAATCATTTTTAAAAATTGCTCGAAAAGAAAGAATCGATAAAATTAAAAGTTTAAAATTATGCATAAATTGTTTAAAGCCAGGACACAGCGTAACTAACTGCCCATCATCGGGATCAGGTTGTCGCATTTGCAATAAACAGCACAATTCCTTATTACACATTTATCCAGAAAATAAAAATAAACAAGCGTCATCGGACGCTCAAGCTGGAGACAAAACCAGTAGCTTCGCTGGCACTGGCGGTATAAATCAGGAACCTCGCATGCAAACTTTACTATCTACCGCGTTAGTCAAAATTCAGGACTACATAGGAAACTGGCATAATTACAGAGCATTATTAGACAGTGGATCACAAAGTAACATGATTTCAAAAGAATTAGTGCAAAAATTAAAGCTGCCTAGTCAAAATGCAAATGTAACGGTAATCGGGATCGGTGCATCTCACAGCCCTGTAGATGCAATCGCTGAAATCACCTTTCAATCGCGTTATAACGAGTACACTTCAACAATTTCTTGTTTAATAATGCCAAAAATAACTAACAATTTACCAGCTGTTTCAATACCCGAAAAAATTATTAGCATTTCGCCAAAATTTAAATTAGCTGATCCATATTATGACACGTCTGGTTCAATTGACTTATTGCTCGGCTCAACTATTTTTTGGAATCTGATACAAAACGGAAATGTTCGTATAGAAAATACCGAATTAACCATGCAAAATACCATTTTAGGATGGATAGTAGCTGGTCCAGTTCCCATGTCAAACAATATCAACACAATTTTATTTAATTGCTCGACCACCAATCAAGAAACTATTAATAATGAACTTAAAATTCAATTAGAAAGGTTCTGGAAATTAGAGGAGCCCTCGGTAGAAGGTCAACAATTAAACAAAAATTATTGCGAATCACATTTTGTAAACACTATGAAACATGAAAATAACAAATTTATCGTCCAAATTCCGTTAAAGAAAAATTTTGAAAAATTAGGTTCTTCCCGCGAAGTTGCTAAAAATAGATGTATTTCACTCGAGCGAAAATTGATACAAAACCCATCGTTGTATGCTGAATATTCAAAATTCATGCGCGAATATTTAGAACTCGGACATATGACGGAAATACCCGACAATACAGAGTTAGATCAAACAATTGAGTACTTTATTCCACATCACGCCATTACGCGCCAATCAAGTATCACTACAAAGACGTAGTTTTTGATGCTAGTATGAAATCATCAAGCGGGCTAAGTTTGAATGATGTTCAACATGTAGGACCTACCATTCAGAATGACATTTTTACAATCATGTCGCGTTTTCGAATTCATGAATATGTAATGACAGCGGACATTTCCAAAATGTATAGAATGGTGCTAATTCAGCCAGAGCAAAGGTCATTGCAAAAAATCTGGTGGCGATTTAATGTAAACGAAAAATTAAAGGCGTACGAGCTTAACACGGTAACATACGGAATGGCATCCGCACCATTTTTAGCCATTCGCGCTCTAAAACAATCAGCCATAAACAATAAAGAACAATTTCCGATAGCGGCAAGTGTAATTGAATACGATTTTTACGTCGATGATTTAATTACCGGATGTAACTCAAAAACAGAATTATTGCAATTACAACATGAGTTAGTCTCAATATTAGCAACTGGTAGTTTCGAACTAAGAAAATGGTTATCAAACATACCAAATTTTGGTGAACAATTCAAGGTTAATAAAAATGTAGAGGCAAGTATTTTACCAATAGGCGAAAACGAGGCGTAAAAAACTCTGGGCATATTGTGGAACGCGAATTCAGATGAATTTGAATATGCTACGAATAATATATCGCAATTTGAAACTGTAACAAAAAGAACAATTCTGTCAGTTGTATCACAAATATTTGATCCTTTAGGCATTTTAGGTCCGTATATTATTTGCGCCAAAATATTATTACAAAAACTATGGCAGTGTAAGGTAGAATGGGATGAAGAGTTACCAAAGGGTTTAGTATTAGAGTGGAAGGCATTTATTAATCAATTAGAGTTACTTAATAACATTTCAATTCCAAGAAAGGTGACAATTTCAAATTACATTTATATAGAACTGCACGCTTTTGCAGACGCAAGTGAGCGTGCATATGGTGCCGCAATTTATATCAGAAGTATCGATCAAAAGCATAATGTGTTTTGTCAATTATTAACAGCCAAATCGAAAGTAGCCCCAATAAAGAAAACTACCATTCCGCGACTGGAGCTTTGCGCCGCATATGTAGCTGCGCAACTTGCCAGTCGAGTAAGGGTTGCTTTGAAAATAAATATCAATAACTTTTACTATTGGACGGATTCCACAATCACCCTTTGTTGGATAAAGGGTGAAATATCAAAATGGAAACCCTTTGTAGCAAATCGAACAAATCAAATCCAAGAATTATCAAAGGTGAATCAGTGGTATCATGTAGCAGGCAAAGAAAATCCAGCTGATTTAATATCACGTGGTACTACTTTAGCAGATTTAAAAGATTCAAAGATTTGGTTTCAAGGTCCTAGTTGGCTCAGCAACTCAGAATTTACGCCCTCACCGTTTACATTAAGCAAATTAGATGATTCAATACCAGAACAAAGGGTAACTGTTCATTGTAGCATTATTGCAAGTGAATTCATTGACTTCAATAGGTTCTCCTCGGTTAATAGATTAATTAATGCAATTGGTTACGTGCTTAGATTTATTGAACGATCAAAATTTAAAGTGCCAAAAATTAAAACACAAGAAACTTCCGCTCATTCGTTTGACAATTCAATTCATCTTAACGCGGAAGAAAGAGCTAAGGCTCTAGTTGTTCTATTGCGACTATCGCAGCAACAATCGTTTAATGACGAGCACGTCAGTTTGCTAAAAAATAAACCAGTAATCAAGGGAAGCAAATTGCGCAACCTGAATCCATTTTTAGATAAACAAAACTTAATTCGAGTGGGCGGTCGCTTACAACGGTCAAATCATGAATTTGATAGAAAACACCCTATAATTTTATCAGCAAAACACAAATTTACTATGTTGCTTTTAAAAAACGAACATAAAAAATTATTACATTGCGGCCCTACTAACCTATTGGCATCATTTAGACATTTATACTGGCCTATCGCCGGTAAGGCAGCAGCAAAGGCTATTGTTCGTGAATGTGTCCAATGTTTCAAATGTAACCCTCCCCAGCCTTCACCACAACTAATGGGTAATTTACCCGCAGATAGAGTAAACGCCGCATTTCCGTTCTTTAACGTTGGATGTGATTACGCTGGTCCATTTCTATTACGCGATCGCAATACTCGAGCAAGCCGAGGTAGCAAATTAATTAAGGGCTACGTATGTCTCTTTGTTTGCTTAGCAACTAAGGCAATTCACATTGAAGCAGTCTCAGAACTAACAACAGAGTGTTTTATTAATGCACTAAAACGCTTTATAAGTCGCAGAGGTAAACCAAAAAATATTTACTCTGATAATGGTAAAAATTTTGTGGGAGCCAACTCGCAATTGCAAGCTCTCTATGATTTTTTTGAAGATAATAAAAATCAGATTCAAAACTATTTCGTTCAGGAACGAATTCAATGGCATTTCATACCAGCAAGGGCTCCTAATTTTGGAGGAATTTGGGAGGCCAATATAAAACGAGTAAAGTTTCATTTACTAAGGGTTTGCGGGGAATCTCATTTAAATTTTGAAAATTTTACAACAGTACTGTCTCAGATCGAATCCGTTTTAAATTCAAGTCCTTTGTGTCCGTTAACCTGTGATAGTGAACCCGATCAACTCAATCCCTTAACCCCTGCTCACTTTTTGATAGGCAGACCTTTGACTGCCTTGCCACAACACGACGTCACTCAAGTTAATGAACACCGATTAAAGCAGTATGAAAGACTACAAGCCATTGTACAACATTTCTGGAAGCGCTGGCACTCCGAGTACCTTGCTGAGCTACAAAAACGCACAAAATGGCAAACGGACATCCAATCAAACGAGATTTACAACATAGGAACGATCGTTCTGTTGAAGGAAGATAATTATCCTCCTCTGCAATGGCCCATGGGAAGGATCACCAAGCTTCACCCAGGCAAAGACAACATTGTGAGAGTGGTTAGTGTTTGGTGCAAAGGCAATATTGTGAAGCGTCCGGTTTCAAAATTAAGAGTGCTGCCGTTACAAGAAAAAATCAAGAACGCTTAAACATTTATTTATACAAATATGTTAATTGTTTTTGTATGTACAATTTCTAGTATAAGTTAAGGTTTAGTTTTAGTATGTTGAAACTGTTATTTCAAGGTGGCCGGCATGTTAAGTTTATATTGCGCGCCAAATAGGGCGGTGCGAGAAAAGAGGGCGCTGGAAGTCGAGCAAGGAGAGCGCACGCATCATTGTAAAAAAAATGATCAATCGAACATGTAAAGAGGTGACTCTTGTTAATAAAGTTTTACGAGAAAATCAATTTTTAATACAGTCCACTACAATAAAAGTCGAAAAAACACAAATCATCGAAACTTCCAGAAAATTGAACAGAGCAGGCTTCAGAATTAGTGAAGAATGGATTGGCTCATTATTATTGGCGGGACTACCAGAAAAGTTTGCTCCCATGATAATGGCAATCGAGCACTCAGGTATCGAAGTGACATCTGACAAAATTAAATCGAAACTTCTCGACATGGAATCAGAACATGATACCAGAAAAGCAGGCAGCGCTTTTGCCGGGAAAGCAAACTTTAAAAATATTCCGAGAGATGGCAGCACAGGAATAAAAAGAGATAAAAGCACAGTGGTTTGTTACAGATGTAAGAAAATGGGTCACTGCAAAAGTCAATGCCCCAATTCTGCAGTAAGAATCCACAACAATGGAAATTCCATGAAGAATGAGAACCAGAATGCTTTCAGTGCGGTTTTTCTCAATGGTGACTTCAGTGAAAGTGATTGGTACGTCGATTCTGCAGCAAGTTATCACGTAACTAACAAGGAAAATTGGATGAAGAAAATTGGAACAAGACAGTGAGGTTAAAACAATAACTGTGGCAAACAACGAGAAACTAACGGTGAAATGTTCGGGTCGAATAGACATTTGCACAGCTGTTGCTAACCACAAGTTTGATGTTGTTGTAAACGATGTCTTGTTGATTCCAGAAATCTCTACCAATTTGTTATCGGTTGCACAACTCATTAAAAACGGAAACAAGGTTGTTTTTAATGAGAAAGGTTGTCAGATCTACAACAGTGCTGATGAATTGATAGGATCTGCAAATTTAATCAACAACATTTACAAACTCAACTTATCCAAACCAGTCGAACATTTTGTGGCGGTCACAGCGAGTGCGCAGGTGTGGCATAGGCGCTAGGGCACGTAAATTATAAAGCCCTTTCTCTTACAAAAAATGTCATACATGGTTTGGACTGCAAGGATAGTTTAAATATCAAGGAAGTTTGTCAAGTGTGTTGCGAGAGGAAACAGTGCCGACTACCGTTCAAATTCACAGGAATTAGAGCAACGAATGCTTTGGAAGTGATTCATGCTGACTTATGTGGTCCAATGGACGTGTGTTCGCTTGGTGGATCCAAATATTATATGATTTTGGAAGATGACTTCATCAGAATGTGTTTTGTATATTTCTTGAAGAACAAGGGCCAGGCATTTGAATATTTTAAGGAATTCAAAGCATTTGTGGAAAATCAACAAAACAACAAAATTAAGGCGTTTCGCTCAGATAATGGGGGTGAGTTTTGCAGTTTAGAATTTGAAACTTTTTTGTCGAAATATGGAATTGTCCATCAAAAAACTAACCCTTACACTACACAACAAAATGGGATGAGTTGAACGAATGAATCGTACTTTAATCAAGAAATCACGCTGTCTTATGTTTGATGCTGGACTTGATAAGCGTTTCTGGGCTGAAGTAGTTAGCACTGCTGTTTATTTGCGAAATAGATCAGTGGTGGCTGGCCTGGATACGACTCCGTTCGAAATGTGGTTTCAACGAAAGCCTGATGTCAGCAACGTTCGTATTTTTGGAAGTGAAGTTATGGTATTGATACCTAAGGAGAAAAGGCAAAAATTTGATAAGAAGGCGAAGAAAATGATACTCGTTGGTTTTTCGGAAAATATCAAAGGGTACAGGTTATATGATCCTGAGAAGAAATTAGTAATTACAAGTAGAGATGTTGTGATTAAAGAAAAACCATTGCCTATATCAGAAATTTTTGACTTAACCTCGAAGGATGAAGAAACATCAGTTTCAGTGGGGGAAATGAAGGAAAGTGATGACTCAACAATTGAAATATTTCCTGATAATTCAAGTGATACTGAATATGAGCCATCGGAAAATACATCGACAACTGAATCAATATCTGAGATCACTGTCCCCCGTAAATCTGAAAGACAAAGAAAGCCCACAAACTTTAATAATTACGTAACTTACTCGTGTCAAACTGATGTCAACGTAGAAGATATTCCAACGAGCATAGCTGAGGCACTTTCAAGGACAGATGCTGATGAATGGAAACAAGCCATCGACGCAGAGTTAGCATCATTCGACGAAAACAATGCTTGGGAAGTAGTGGACAAACCAAACGATACAACAATAGTGAAGTGCAAGTGGGTATTTAAAAGGAAATGTGACAGTGAGAAAAATGTGAGATATAAAGCGCGTTTAGTGGCAAAAGGCTTTACACAACAGGCAGGAGTAGACTACGATGAAACATTTTCACCAGTAGTAAGACATTCTAGTTTAAGACTATTATTTGCATTATCTGTACATTTGAATTTGAATGTTACTCATCTCGACGTGACAACTGCTTTCTTAAATGGCTCATTAAAGGAAACTGTTTATATGACAATACCAGAAGGTTTGAACAAATCAATAAATAAGAATCAAGTTCTCAGATTGAAAAGAGCTATTTATGGACTAAAGCAGTCGTCACGAGTTTGGTATGAAAGAGTAGAATCGGTGTTAACGAATTTAGGTTATGAAAAATCGAAATATGAACCATGTATATATTTGAAAAATCGAGATAATGTTAAAACGATCATAGCCTTGTATGTGGATGATTTCCTCACCCTTTCAAATTGTAATACAGAAACAACAATTTTAATTAAGGAATTAAGCTTTAAATTTAAAATTAAAAACCTTGGTCAAGTAAAGCAATTCTGAGGAATGCGAGTAATTTTTGATGAAGACAATGGGTCAATAAGTTTAGATCAAGAGCAATATATAGAAGAATTGTTATTTCGTTTTAATATGGTAGACTGCAAATCTTTGAGTACGCCTATGGAACATAATTTAAGACTAAATAAAAGTGATGTGATTGATGAACAACTTTTTCCTTATCAACAATTAATCGGAGCATTAATGTATATAGCCGTACGCACAAGACCTGACATTGCATTTTGTATTAGTTATCAATTGTCAGTCAGTCAGTTTAACAATTGTTATAATGAATCACATTGGAAATGTGCCAAGCGTGTTTTAAGATATTTAAAGGGCACTAAAAATCGGGGTTTGATTTTTGTTAAAAGGAACACCATGGAATTAGAGGGTTTCACGGATGCTGATTGGGCAGCAGATGTCAATGACAGAAAGTCCTTTACAGGATATTGCTTTATGCTTTCTAATTCCACAGTGTCTAGGGAAAGTAGAAAACAGGGTTCAGTGTCGCTCTCTAGCACTGAAGCTGAATATATTGCTATCTCAGAGGCGTCTAGAGAAGCTATTTATTTGAGCAATTTGATTAAAAATCTAACTGGAAGTAGTGAATGTATAACACTGTTTAACGATAATCAAAGTGCACAAAAACTATGTATTAACCCAGCATATCATAAACGTTCAAAGCACATTGATATAAAATACCACTTTGTATGAGAGGCAATTTCTAGCAACCTTGTTAATATTAAGTATAAGAGAACCGATGATATGCCGGCTGATATACTCACTAAGAGTTTGAGTCAAATCAAACATGATAAGTTTTCAAATATGTTAGGTATTAGAAATATTGAATAATATCTTGATCTAGTGGGGGTGTTAGAATTGTAGATCAACATATGATAACTGTGAATATAATGCTATATGCGCCATCTGTCATTTCTAAGTGTAAGCTTGGCAAAATGTACTGCGCACGCATGTCTAAGCAAGTGTAAGTCGAACCGACACACTTCTAATTATAAAGTCGCCATTCTTGTAAGATTATTACATTAAAAGCTTTATTTAAACGTAACAGTTCTTTGTTGTACAACCAGAATACCATAAACTCTGCTCATTTACAACATATCAGTGTTAAAACGATTGCTTAGGCTTTAATAGTTAATTAGTATAATTAGTTTTATTAGGCTTTAATAATATTTTTTACGCAGGGTGATTCGCTAGCTCAGCGCCAAACGCGTTAACACAATAACTTGTCGCTTAGCTAAAAAATCACCCTGTATATTTTATTATCTGATTTTAGTTTGTTCCTAGGATACCGCATTCGTATACTAGCAACAAACAAGAAAAGCAACAAAATAGATTAAAAATATTATTAAACTTTGTGATTGGTCCACCTCAATAGTTTATTATTCAAAAACTATTGAAGCCTAATATTTCGTTTTAACACTAATGGTCTTAGGATAATGTAAGAAACATCCTCTTGACGGGTCCTCCGCCTGTCCTAAACCACCCTGTATACTACAAATACTGTGAGTTGTTAAAACTTGTGAATGGTGTGAATTCTTCTTCAACTATTGTCTATTGATCCTGTTAGAAATAAAAAAAATAATTATTCAGTGCATGTTAATTTTATAATATTGTGAAACTCACCCACCAATGTTCCTATTATAAATGACATGAGAGAATTCTTCTCGCCGTGCTTGTCCTTGTCTGCGAATAGTCGCCGCATTTTCTTCCTCCATATGTGGCAAGTCTTGAGCTGCATCTTCTTCTTCTTCTTCTTCTTCATTTTCAAAATCTGCATCTCCTAAGTGCTTAGCTATGTTGTGTAGCACAGCACATGCAACTATAACTTTTGGGATACTGGAATGTTTAACTCTGCATCCATATTTCAAAATAGGGAATCGCCGTTTCAGTTGTCCAAATGTATGCTCAATTACAACTCGCTCTGATGTAAAAAGCCTATTGTAAGCCCGCTGATAATGTTCGTGGGAGTTGGAGTAGGGAGTCATAAGACATGGCATTATACCATAACCACTGTCTCCTAGCAAGATAGCGTTTGTGGTATTTTTCATAATTTCACGTGCTGCTGAATTTTTCCATATCCGAGAATCATGAACTGATCCAGGCCAACTTGCATCAATACTAGTTATAATATAATTTTGATCGCAAGTGGTCTGCACATTAATACTAGTGAATCCTTTTCGATTTACATATTCGTCTCCAAATTCAGCTGGTTTTTCAATACGAATGTGGGTGCAGTCAACAACTCCAATAACTGTTGGGAAATGGAACCTGGTCAACCCTTTCTCTTTGGCCTGCATGATCATATTTTCAGTTGTTGGGAACCAAATCCATTCGCCGGCATTTGCCACAACACGGTCAAGCACCTCGTGAAATATTCTGGATACTGTAGGCTGCGTACATCCTAATTCTTCACCAATTCCGCTCTGGAAACCAGGGTTTGCACAATAACGGAGAAATATTTTCATTTTCTGCACGGGTGAAAGAGCTGCTCCACGTGTTTCTAAATCTTCTCCCAGAATGTGTTCCGCCAACCACACCACATGGACCTCTTCAAATCGAAATAGGATTTTAAAATTAGATTCGCGAGGCGTACGTCTTGGTTTATAATATTTTCTTGAGCGTAAATGCACAACATCGGCCATAATAAACACTGTAACCACACACTTAATCTTAAATTCCAATTAATCACACTTCCAAACTTTAACATTGAGATATAGCACGGAAACCTAGTAAAAAATTAACATTTTTGAAAAAAAAGTTGCTATGGACTAGATGTATTTTTTTAGAAGCAAATCCTCCAGTTTTGAAACAAATGCTTTATTTTATAAATACCTAAAAAAAAAACCATTTACTTTAAAGCAAACCCTCTCGTCTTGAAGCACAACCTTTTCTTTCACTTTTTTTTTATAAATGTAAAGCGAAGCAATTCCTTTATTTTTTGGAAGGTAAAGGTATTGCTTCTTTTTATAAATATCACCTATTGTCTACACCTAGGAAGCAGGATAGACCACCAGAGTCTATCAGAAATGAGCTAGCAGGAGAAATGGGTCGATGGGCAATCCAGCTAGCCGAGCTAGGTTAGCAAGTCTTTTTAAACAATAATCTGCAAAAAATTCTTGTTAACGCCAAAGGCGTATTTAGAATATATGTATTTGAATTTTTGGCGCAAAACGCCAAGAACCGTAATTATGGAAGGGGATGTGGTGGCTCGTCACAGGATGGAGAGCGGTAGCCATTATTCTAATCATCGACACAGTAACCTCAAGACGTAATTCTTTTGTTAGTAAAAAATCGTTCTGTATACATTGAATAAGTTATTGGAATTGTATTTGCACATTTAAAAATAAAGAAGTTGCTTTTTCGAGAGCTATTCAATAATCATTTGGTCCTTCGAGCCGGATTTATAATCAATCCGATAAATTACATCTCCACGTGCTCATCACTAGAAGCCTCATTCAATTCGTTCCAAGAACTCTTCAATACAAGTACACGATGCTAGGTACTGTATGTGATCTCCAAAAGTGCAGTGAAGAAGAATCGCCTAATACATAATAATCGAAAAACGCATGGTAAAGTTGGTAAGCAAATCCTTTCTTCCTTTCATTGTTGCATGCATTTCAACGCAATTTAATTCGGCTTCTATTTGGTCGGAAAAATACAGCTTAGCGTATTATTCATTATCGCAAGCATTTTTTAATTATTCGTTGTGTAATACAACAGAATTTATAGGTTACAAGTAGAATCAATCTGCTAACTATGACTGATGAGCATGAGCATGATCGCCAGAGTCAATTGACTGGCCTTAGAAGGTCCCGCGGTAGAGTCTTAGCTTCATTAACGCGATTCGAAAAATTCTTACAGGAATTTCAAGATACACAATTTGTTGAACTGAAAACCCGAGCCACAGATATACAGCAAATAAAAGTCAAGCATGAAGAAATTGTTAGTCAAATTGATGATCTAGCTATAGAAGACGGGAAGCTGATTGCTGAACCTTTAATAGTTGAGTTTGAGAATCGTTTTTACGCAGCGTTGAGAAATATTTCTGTCATTTCTGAACGACTCAATCCGCTGAGCACTCGAAGCTCAAATTCGGGTAGTACACATAATGTATCCACAACCAGCAATGAACCATCTAGTCATGTTAAGTTGCCTACTATTAAAATTCCTGAATTCGGTGGTAGCTTTGACGAATGGTTACAATTCAAGGATGTATATACAGCTGTCATTCATACGCAAACATCAATCGGCGACGCTCAAAAATTACAATATTTAAAATCATGTCTTAAGGAAGAGGCAGCTAATATAATCGCCTCAATTCAAGTTACTGATAATAATTATCCTATTGCATGGGATTTGTTATGCGAACGTTATGATAACAAACGTATTATAGTCAACAAACACATTCGTGCAATTTTTGAACTACCACCGGTCGGTAAAGATACACATCTGTCTTTGCGTCGCTTATTAGACGGGTTTAATTGCAATTATCGTGCGCTGGTGACCTTGTCAGATTCAGTTAGACATTGGGACATGATATTAATACATGTCATAAATACAAAATTAGATTTTGCTTCAAAAAGAGAATGGGAAAATAGCTTAACTAAACCAGATCTACCAAAAATAGATGAATTTTTAAATTTTTTAAAACATAGAGTAGCTTCACTTGAAGCAGTGTTTTCCGATAAGCAAGCAACAAATGTACAAAGGCCTAGCGCAACAGTTAAAATGCAAAGAACAAATTCACTGCCAGTTGTTAACTCACAGAATTTCAACGTTCGTAAATGTTCAGTATGTAAAGCTGAGAGAATCATAAATTATATCAGTGTAAAACTTTAATCGAGAAGTCAGTGGGCGCGCGTATGGAAATTGTCAAAAGGGTACGAGCTTGTATTAACTGTTTAGGGTTTGGTCATCAAGTCAAAGATTGTCGTTTTAAAGGCTGTAAAATTTGTAATTTAAGGCACAATACCTTATTGCATCAAGATTCAAATACGGGCAACACTAGTTTTCAAGTAGAATCTGAAACAGTTGAACAAAATTATTCTGAGCAAGGTCAAGTATTAGCTTCGGTGATGTCAAACAGCTACGCTCCAGTGCTACTCGCAACAATCTTATTAAAAATTAATGGTAAAGACGGAAAACCTATTTTGTTTCGAGCCCTATTTGATTCTGGGTCACAAAGCAATTTTGTAAGCCAAACTTTGGTTAACAAGTTAGACTTAACAATAAAAAAGGTCAAGTTAAATGTATGCGGAATTGGCGGTATCAATCAAATAGCTAAAGCCGCAACCACTATATTGGGAAAGGCAAGCGCCAACGATTATGCTAAAAATATAGATTGTTTCATTTTGGATAAAATAACCGGAAGTCTACCATTGACGCGATTAGAAGTAAATTCGTGGAACATCCCTTCAGATTTAAAATTAGCTGATGGAAAATTTTATGAGCCCTACGAAGTGCATATGATAATAGGTGCCGGAATTTTCTGGGAAAGCCTGCGTCAGGGGCAAACTAAAATCGGTGATAAAGGATTGGTGTTACAAAATACAGCTTTTGGTTGGATTATTTCCGGAGCATTGCCAATCCAATCAGTTACAAATACAGTTTTAGACACAACTTGTAATTTATCCATAACCAAATCGCTGGAAAAATTTTGGAAATTAGAAGAGTGCCAAAATATAGAATACTCTAAATATAATGCTGAAGAGGAAGCGTGCATGATACACTTTAAAGAAAATATCTCTAGACATTCAAACGGAGCATTTATTGCTAAATTACCTTTTAATGATAAAATTCGTGAGTTAGGCGAATCATATGAGTTGGCAGTCAAGCGCTTAAAAAGTTTAGAAAGAAAACTGGCAAATAATGTCGAAATATCGCTACAATATCGCGAGTTCATGAAAGAATATAAAAAACTAAATCATATGTCAATCATATTAAAATCAGAAGTAAAGCGTGAGTCATATTATATGCCACACCATTGTGTGTTGAAAGAATCGAGTTTGTCCACTAAATTGCGAGTAGTGTTCGACGCGTCAGCAAAGACATCGACGGGTGTATCGTTAAATGATGCTTTACTAAAAGGTCCGTGCATTCAAGATGATTTGGCATGTATTTTATTACGATTTCGAAGTTACCCAATTGCATTCACTGCAGATATTTGCAAAATGTACCGTCAAATACTAGTTGATAAAAATGATGCCGATTTTCAATTAATTTTGTGGCGCGATAACCCAATCGATAATATTCAAATTTTCAAACTGAACACTTTAACATATGGCACTAAACCTGCATCATTTATAGCGACAAGATGTTTAGAATATTTAGCTGAATTAGAATGTAAAGATCAACCGGAATTAAGTAGAATTATTACCCGCGATTTTTATATGGACGATTTGCTCAGTGGTGCGAATACTGTATCTGAAGCACAGGCTCTACATGCAAATTTAATAAACATTTTAAGTAAAGGAAATTTTGAACTTAAAAAATGGCGATCTAATTCTTCGGAAGTGTTGAGAGAGTTGGAAGGCTCTGAAGATCCTATGTTAATATTAGGAAATCAAGACGGTAATAGCAATGCAAAAACTTTGGGAGTCAATTGGGACTCATCTGCTGATATGTTTTGCTACAATATAAAGGCAGATACTATGCATGGAACAACTAAACGGGCAATTTTATCATCGATTGCTAGCATTTATGATCCTCTCGGATTATTAGCGCCGGTTATTGTACTCGCGAAAATAATTATGCAAAAACTCTGGCAAGCTAGCCTAAATTGGGATGATAAAATTCCACAATCAGTTCAAAATCAATGGAAACAGTTTTACTTGAATCTAAGTCCGGTTAATGAAATTAAAATACCTCGTTGTTTAGTAGCAAATGAGTCTAAATTTGTTGATTTTGTAGGTTTCGCGGACGCGTCTGAAGTAGCTTACGGTGCTTGTGTCTACGCGAGATCAGTATCCGAGAATGGTAATATTTCATGTAAATTAATCACAGCAAAATCTAGGGTTGCCCCTCTTAAGACCATTACCTTGCCGAGACTTGAACTTTGCGGTGCTGTATTATTGGCAGAATTGAAAGATAAAATACAAAATTCGTTACCTATCAAATTCAGAATTTTTCTCTTCTTTTCTGTTTCCACGATAACTTTATGTTGGATTCAAAGTGCCCCGCGATCGCTTAAGACCTTTGTTGCTCATCGAGTATCAACTATACAAAATTTAACTGAAATTCACGATTGGTATCATGTGCCTACTAAATGTAATCCTGCGGACTTTATTAGTAGAGGATTAGAACCAAAAAGGTTACTAAACGAGAGTATGTGGTGGGATGGGCCAACTTTTTTGCAAAGGGAGCCTATAGTCGCTACGCCAATTTCAAAAATCTTGATAGAGCATTCCTCATTACCAGAAGTAAGAGTTTTGCATGCAAATGTTCAAATTTCCGATGAGCTAGGAATCAAAATTTCTCATCCTTAAATAAACTGATAAATGTATTCACTTATTGTCATAGGTTCATTAGCATAAAATTAAAAGGACATAATTTGACCGGTTTATTATTTTTTTTTATTTATTTAAAACGGGACTTGCCCAAGAAAACTTATAAAATCGAGTACTTACATAACATACAAAAAATACAGAAATTACAAGTAGAATGGATTGTAAAAAACGGACAAAGTGTAAAAACAAAGTGTAAAACAAGATACAGATATTTGAATAAATACGATACAGTAAAGACATAACAAAAAGGTACAATTACATCGGCAAGGATATATGTTTAAGACGAGTAAGCGTGGTGTTAAACACATCAACATCCCCAGTAAAAATAAAATTAGCATGCTTCGAAATGCGATTTATAGCATTATGGTCAGCAAAATTGGTTCTGTGTGATTCAATGCCAAACGTAATATTCGATCTCAGTGATCTAGAGGGTACGTGTAGTTTAACCAGTGCAAGCAGATCAGCACAATCAATAATGCTGTTCAGGATTTTGAACATTAAAATTATGTCACATCTAATTCTACGTTCTAAATTGAACAACAAGGGACCAAGATGCGATCCCTGCGGTACGCCAGAGGTAACAATTATTTCATCAGATTGAAAGTTTTTAATACGGACAATTTGCCTACGATCGAACAAGTATGATTTAATCCAGTTTAATAATTGCCCACTAATACCATATGATGCCAGCTTATCCAGAAGAATACTGTGAGAAACCTTGTCAAAAGCCTTAGAGAAGTCAGTATAGACCGAATCGACTAGTTTGCCATTTATCAACGCGTGTGAAATATAATTTTCATATATTAATAGATTTGTGACTGTAGATCGTCCTTTACAGAAACCATGTTGTGATTTCACTATCAACGAACAAAAAGCTTTTGACAAGGTATTCGTCACAAGAGACTCAAAGACTTTTGGAATCACTGACAAAATAGAGATGGGTCTGTAATTCCGAACTAGTGATTTGTTGCCAGACTTGTGGATTGGAGTAATGAATGATATCTTCCAGATATCAGGTAAACTACCATTACAAAGAGACTTATTAAATAGAATCCACAGAGGTCTAGCAAACGAGTAAGCACACCTATTCAGTAGTACAGACGGAATCCCATCTTGACCAGGGTCAACTTTGTTGGCATTTAACTGGTTGAGTTCATGAAGAACTTCTGAAATACCTATACTTAAATTCGAGTAGTTGTTAAAGTTGCCAAAATTATAAGTACGTTGTTGGCTAGCTAACTTATCATCGTAAACAGACGCAAAGTACTTTCCAAACATATTAACAATAGCAAGCCCATCTGAAGCATGGTCATCATCAAGAGTTACCGATGAGGGTATCGAATTGTCGCTGCGCAAGTCTTTTATATACTTCCAAAAGTATTTCGGACATCTACTAATTGACTGCTCCACACCAGAAACGTAGTCAGCATAACATTGTTTAGCCTGTAATTTACACAATACCCGCAGTTGTTTAAAATGCAAATAATCGCTATCAGAACGAGTAACTTTGTATCGTCTATGAGCATCACGTTTTAGTCGAATATTACTTTTTAGTGTCGAATTGAACCATACAGGATACTTAAAGCTATTATTAACTATTTTCGTAGGCACAAAATTATCAAACAAATCGAAAAGCAGCTGGTAAAATATTATGGTACATTCGTGAATATCTTTGTCAGTGAAAACAGTGTCCCAGTGGATGTTCAATAAGCTGGTAGAAATGCCATTAAAATTAGAATGTTTAAAATCGTAGCAAAATTCTTCGGTGCGTAGGTGGTCTATAAGTTGAGCACCTGTTGGAATCGAAAATAAAAGCGGGGGATGGTGCACATCACAAGTGATTAATTCGTCTAACGCTAGTTTAGTCACAAGGTTATTGCAATTCGAAAACACTAAATCAAGAACAACGTTATTAAGATTGCGCACAGAGTTAAGTTGAAACAAGTTCAAAAACGAAAAGGTTTCGATTAGTGAAGTAGCGTTAGGTGTGTAGTATGCAGGATCAATCCCAAGCTCATCATTCTTCCAATCAACACCAGGTAAATTATAGTCACCGAACAGAAACGTGTTACAATAGCAGTATTTTTCCATGCACTCTAGTACAGAATCACTATGCGCCGTGTACATGCTTTCACTCGACCCAGGAGGTAAATACAATGCGCAAAATAGGTACGATTCGGAGTGATATTTTATCAAAATCCATTGTTCCTCCATCAGGAGACAAGAATTTGGCGAAGTAACAACCAAAAAGGCAATATCCTTACGAATTAAGAACATAACGCCACCTCCACGAGATTTACCAGTATATTCAACGTCGCGGTCTTTTCTAATTATGTGGTAATTAGTAACATTAAACTCTGAATTATCAAAATCGGAGTTAAGCCATGTTTCTGTGAGGATAATTATGTGAAAGGAACACATATTGATCGCTTGGGATAAAGTCTTCATTTTGGTACGTAGACCGCGAACGTTTTGATAGTAGACAGTTAAGTCTACTTTACCTCCATTGGCGTTGGAACCTTTTGAAAATTTGTTGTCGGGTGTAGTGGCGTTGTAGTCTGTGCTTGATCCACGATTTCCGGAGTTTTCGGAGCCGTCTTCAGTTCTTTTTGGAAATCGGCATAATTGTTTCGGCCGAAGTTGAATCGCCTTACAAAAACACCTTTTGGCCAAAATTCGGCTTTGTTTACCTGTTCGTAACAGTCCTGACGTATTCCCATTTTGAAGGATTTGGCCGTACCTCTAACTGGAAGAGCTTCAAGTACCTCAACAGCATCCTTGTCAGTAAGTTTCGATAAGACGAATTTTTTGATCGTTTCAACATCCACTTGATTGGCGACCTTGCCGATATAAAGCCACATTCTACGTGGAGTAGCTTGAAAGGCATCAGTTGCTGAAGTTGATGCAGTACCCTGTGTATAAGACACTTTTCTTCTGCGACGTGGTAACACGGTTTGGAAAGAGTCACCAGAGGCATTTCCAGAAGCGATATTTGCAAACGTAGGCCCGACGAGAAGTGTTTCGTTGCTGCTGCTGCTTTGCTGGTTGCCAGCGCTAGGAAGATTCGAATGGTCCGACTTCGCACCCAAACTTGGTGTCGTGACCTTTGCACCGTTTCCAATCGAATCGGAATGTGTGCGCGCTCGAGGAATTTTAGCGGGAACAGCCTTGAGAGGAATTTGTAAAGAATTCGGCTTTGCGTTGATATTTTTATTCGCATTATTCTTTAGTGTGGAGATTTCTTTGTGCAGTTGCCCGGTTTCGCTGACTAATAGGTCCATTTTGGTGCTCATCGAATTAATTGTGGTCTGCATAATATCGTGTTTGTTCACCAGCATTCGAACCAACTCCACCAGATCCTCGATGAAGTCCTTTTCGTCAGGACAATCACGCTTCTTGGTGGGATTTTCAACGGCTTTAGTGAGTAGTGAATTAGCCAAGTGACTTAAATCATTGATATTACCTAGATCCTGCTTATTTTGATCTTCGGGTTGAATGACAGTTTCGGAATTCAGGGCAGATTCCGCCGTACATTCCACACAACACCAGAAGTTGGATTTCCCGTTGATTTTCATGGCGGTAAGCTCATCCAAGGATAGCCCAGCACAAGTATAGTGGAAAACACCAGCACAATTTTTGTTGCATTGAATGCTATCGTCATAACGATTAACACCATTTTTGCAAGACGCACACTTGATCGCCATCTTGGCGATGTTGAGGAAAGATTATCTGTAAAGGAAAGACAATTTACGCTAAATTCTTTGATTAGATATGTACAAATGATCAATTTCGCTGAAGATAGAAGGTTAATATTAAAGGGAATTAAGTTACATAAAAAAAGCAAATTATTATCTTTAGATCCATTTTTAGACGATAATGGGATAATGCGAGTTGGTGGTCGGTTAAATAATTCTCAATACGCTTTTGAAAAAAGGCATCCTATACTATTGCCCAATCATTGCCATTTAACATTATTAATTGTAAGAGCCGAACATGAAAGAATGTTACACATAGGGCCACAGGGTTTATTGGCTTCGTTAAGAGATTCCTATTGGCCAATTGCTGGTAGAAATATCACGAAAAGGGTGTTCAGGGAATGCGTTAAATGTTTTAGAAGCAAACCAACTGAACAGAGTCCAGTTATGGGTCAGCTACCAGCTGCTCGTCTCACTGCTTCGCGTCCATTTTTGACATGCGGTATAGACTTTGCTGGACCGTTTTTGTCGCGCGATCGTAAAGGCCGAGGTTTCAAAAAGATAAAGGTGTATTTCTGTCTATTTGTATGTTTTGCCACGAAGGCGGTACATATAGAATTAGTAAGCGACTTGTCTGCGGAGGCTTTCTTGGCTTGTTTAAGGCGATTTGTAGCAAGGCGTGGAAGGTGTACGCACATTTACTCAGACAATGCGACTAATTTTAAAGGGGCAAATAATGAATTGTCCAAATTACATAAATGCTTGATTCAAAATCAGTCATCTATAGCAGATTATTGTACTAGGGAAGGGATGAATTGGTCATTTATTCCTCCCAAATCGCCTCATTTTGGAGGGATATGGGAGGCTGGAATCAAGTCCTGTAAAGGTCACTTGAATCGCGTATTGGGTAACGCGTGTTTGACGTACGAAGAGTTTGCTACAATTTTGACCCAAATAGAAGCTTGTTTGAATTCTAGACCGATTAGTCCACTGAATAACGATCCAAATGATCTTAACCCTCTTACTCCCGGTCATTTCCTAATTGGTACCGCTCTAATGTCTTTACCCGATCCTGATTTAACTAACTTACCAAGCAATAGATTATCTCGTTATCAAATGCTGCAGCAATTGTATCAGCATTTTTGGCAACGATGGAGTAAAGAATACGTGAATGAATTACAACAAAGAGTGAAGTGGAGACAATCATCTTCGGACATGAAAGTCGGCGACATCGTTGTCATCAAGGAGGATAATATTCCACCACTCTGTTGGGCACTCGGAAGAATAGTAGAAGTGTTTCCTGGCAAGGATGGAGTAGTTCGGGTAGTGAATGTAAAAACTTCCAAGGGGAATTATCGCAGAGCAGTAGCAAAAATTTGTGTACTTCCTATTGACACTTGATAAAATAAGTTGTTTTATTTACATAGTTTAATATCTATATGTTTTTTATAAGTATGTATTGTTAACTTAGTTAGTAGTTAACTTGTAAGTTTCGTTAATTTTGAAAATGTATTTTTCAACGTTGGGAGTTATGTTAACGCCAAAGGCGTATTTAGAATATATTTGAATTTTTGGCGCGAAACGCCGAGAACCGTTATTATGGAAGGGGGTGTGGTGGCTCGTCACAGGATGGAGAGCGGTAACCATTATTCTAATCATCGACACAGTAACCTCAAGACGTAATTCTTTTGTTAGTAAAAAATCGTTCTGTATACGATTGAATAAGTTATTGGAATTGTATTTGCACATTTAAAAATAAAGAAGTTGCTTTTTCGAGAGCTATTCAATAATCAATTCTAAAAAAATTTGAACTAACTATAAATGTTTGAATGTTTAAAAATAGTCAAATGTCATAAAGTTTATCCAAATAAAAGGTAGCATTATATAAAGTCAGTAAAAAAAAACACAATAGAAATGTAAACAATTAGTATAAGTTTATAAGAAATTCATGTTAACCTGTTATGAGAGGAGAGTAAATCCCTGGGATGTATACATCCAATTTAAAAATTTTGATGAATAAAGTTTTATATTGTCACGCCCTGGGGTATATTTTTGGGACGTAGCCGGGCGCGACGGGTCAATATCACAATTTTAATAAAAACAAGAGGAATTCGAATCAAAATAATATTTTTATTTTCTACTTACATGGTTGCACACTTTAATCCTATGGGCAGCGGTCGGGCGGAGGAGGCTCGCATCGTCTTTTCTTGTCACTTTGTTTTCTCACTCGAATCTTTCGTACAGGTCTGTCCCTGTACTTGTCGCAAAACGAACTAACTCCAATTAGTTTGAAAACTAATTAGAATTCCGAAATCGCTAAGTCAGCGCGGCGATTGACCCATCGATCAATCGCTGCGTCGACTTCCGCTCGCGGTTCAATTGCCCCGAGCGCGGTTCAATTGCCCGGCGATGCTGATCCGCGTTATTGGTACTATCTCAGCTATTGATGAGGTCAATAGCTGAGTCTTCGTGACATGTCTCCTCCTCGCGAGCGCTGGACCCACAGTGCTAAAATTAAAGGACATATAAATCATAATTAATACCTAATAAATTAACCGCCAATGTTTGGTACCGCTGCGGTTGTCCCTAATTAAAACGACACAAGAAATTTTTTTTACTACCGCTACACCTATACTATTTTCTACATTATTCGTCTAATTAGCTGAGTCTTAATAACGAGACGAGATTATCGCGCTACGTGCTCTTTTGATAATCAAGGTGTCTGATTACTTATTGGACCGTCTTATGCTAATTGCTGAGGAGATGCCTCATTTCCTTGTCAACCATGGACTAATACACAGTCAGTACTTGTATTAATATATTAAATATTTAACTATTCTTATTCTAATATTTTAACTCTAATTCTAATATTTTTAATATCTAACTATTCTTATTCTTATTCTTCTTTTTTTTTTTTTTTTAGCTCAATATTCAAAACTTGATCGTCGTCGGCTCTGTTGAGCAGTGTGCTCCGGGCCCGGCGTCGGCCCGAGCAGAGGCGGACTTGATCCAACTCGGGGGGGTGACTCCAGCTCCAGCGTCCAACTTGGAGCTGTTGGAGGAGTCCGGGGTGTTCCGGGCCCCTTCAAGGGGTTCATCCCCTCGTTCGCCTTCCAGCGAGGGAGCTGCAGTAGGGCCCCAGATGGCCACCCCATTGCCGCCCCCCTGGGACCCTTGGGCTCGTCCGTTGGAAGCGTCAGCCTTTCTTACTCCGTGGATGCCTGTTTGGCACCCTTGGGTCCGTCCATCCGACCCCGCGGAGGTGCCGGAGACATCTACCCGGCCATCCTCATCACCAACTCCGTGGCTCCCTTGGGTCCGTCCATCCGGGCCAGCGGGAGTGCCGACCAACCCCGAGCGTCGGTATTTCGTGAATTCCCGCGTTCGCTGTTGGCGTTGTGCGGGGTATGCGTGCCGCCGGCGTAGGTGCACCGGGCGGCCCGTAACATTTTGCTCCCGGTGTGGCCTCATCGGAATTCAGTCGCGGCACTGTCGCTGCCCCCTTCGCCCGGATGCATGAACAACAAAAAAAAAAAAAAATTGTTATTTTTAAATCTTTAATATTATTGTTTGACTTTAATAAAAATTGTTTGACTTTGTTTGACTTTAATAAAAATATTTGTTATTTTTAAATCTTGAATATACTTTGTTATAATTTAAATCTTTTCAATAAAAGCTTATATATATACACTGCTCAAAAGTGAAAGTGTCACCCCCTAAAATTTAGACTGTCTTTGAAACGTAATAACTTTGGAAACCCACAACGGATTTTAATTCGGTTTTCGAAGTTCGATTGCGCCATTCCTTATTTACAGGTCATCTTGGTATGAAATTTCAAAAGTCCTAAACATTTTTTTTACATGATGGTATATAAAGCAGTGTAAAATTGGTCTGAGTTCAACCATCTCCCGTTGGCGTAATAATTTTTTTTTATGAATTTTAATGAAAAAATCTAAAAATTTGATGTCTTATCTCGAGATGGTTTTGAGATTTTTTTAATTAAAAGCCTAACGACGAAGAGGTAATTATTTTTAACACCAAATGCATTTTTACCGTAAGAGTGGTCACAGCTTTGTTAATTTTAAAGATAAGGTCATGCAATTGACCACAATTATTCTTTGCACTGGTCTTGACAATTTCAGATGGAATTCGCTTGAATTTATAGGTAAAGAGTCGACAATAATTTTTTTTCTATTTTTTTGGAAATTTCAACAACAAATAAATGATATAAAACTTCAATTTTTTTGCTTAATACATTGTTTTTATTGTTTTTAATAAAAAAATCTAAAAGTTTGATGTCTTATCTCAAAACAATTTTGAGATTTTTTTAATTAAACATCTAACAACGAAGAGGTGAATATTTTTAACACCAAATGCATTTTTACCCTAAGAGTGGTCAAAGCCCTGTTAATTTTAAAGATAAGTATATAAAATTGAACACGATCACTCTTTGAATGGTTCTTGACAATTTGATGTGCAACTCGCTTCAATTTATAGCTAAAAGATCAACAATAAAATTAAAAAGAAATGTTATAAAACAATTTTATGTTATGAAACAAATTGAAATGTTATAAAACACAATTAAATGTGTTTATAACACACAATTAATGTTATAACACACAATTAATATATATATATATTAATTGTTGTGTTTTATAACATTTCAATTTGTTTCATAACATAAAATTGTTTTATAACATTTCTTTTTAATTTTATTGTTGATCTTTTAGCTATAAATTGAAGCGAGTTGCACATCAAATTGTCAAGACCCATTCAAAGAGTGACTTTGACCACTCTTAGGGTAAAAATGCATTTGGTGCATATATATATATATATATATATATATACAGGGTGTCTCACCTAAGCCGAAACGGTCGATATATGACAAATTTATTATTTTAGAGAAAAACTATAAATGCAATAATGTATTGTTGTAAAAAGGCAGGTTTTAAAAATATTTACAAACTTACAGGGTGTCCCAGTTGAGCAAGGCACCATCGAACTTTAATTTTTTTAATGGAATGATATATTTTTTATTATGTCATCATATTGGTCGTAATATCTTCTATCTTTTAATACTATCTGCATTAACCAGCGGTTTATAATTTTTGAGATATACATTTTTTTTGTAAACAAACGACACTTTTTGTAGTTTATGAAACCTATTGGAACTTATTTATTTTTGATCGGAAATCAATAAAATCTTGTCAGGTTGACTATAAAGGATGTATCTCAATGATAATTATAAAATAAATAAGACACGATATACAGGGCGCTTAAAACTAGTAACCAAACTTTTAAATATTCAAACATAAATTTCGCGGTTTTTTTAAATACAATGCTATATTTTTTATAACTGCATTAAACGTAGATTATAATTCTGCACAAAATAATGTAAATCGTTCCTAACTCTATTTTTCAGTTTATGAGATATTTGAGTTTTAATAAAGTTAGCAGATTAGCTAGGTGACAAAAAACACAAATTCTCAAACGCTAAGTAGGAGCGGGACACATATTCAAGATAACACTTTAAAATTTTACCTCAGTGAAGTGAAAACAAGATAATTTGTTAGCAATGAAATTTACAAACGAAGAATTAATACATATGGTTTACGCTATTGGGGAAAGTGATAGAAATTGTTTATTAGCCTCAAGAATTTACGCAGCCAAATATCCAGAATCGCGTCACCCAAATGAAAATGTTTTTCTGAGACTTCGCGACCGCTTCGAAACCAATTTAAGTGTTGCATATCCAACTAGAAAGAAAGCGAAAACTGTAACGTCTGAAGAAAATGAATTTTTAGTATTGGGCAGTGTTGTAGAAAATCCACACACCAGTGATAGACAATTAGAGCGGGAATTAGCTATAAGCAAGTCTTCAGTGTGTAGGATTATTCAGCGGCACAAGTTTTATCCATACCACACCCAGTTGGTACAAGAACTCGACGAAGAAGACTTTCGAAACAGACTGATTTTTTGCCAGTGGGCTAATAATAAAATTATAGAAAATCTCGCGTTTTTCAACCAAGTGCTTTTTTCTGATGAGGCAACATTTCATAAAAATGGGCACGTTAACCGGCACAATTTCCACTATTATGACACAAAAAACCCGCATTTTATATGCCGTTTGGATCATCAACATAGATGGTCACTTAATGTATGGGCAGGTATATTAGGAAACCGGATAATTGGCCCATACTTTTTTGATCAAAATGTCAATGCTGTCAATTATTTACATTTTTTACGCACTATTCTGGAAGAGGAATTTGATAATTTACCATTAAATTTATTGGGAAGAATGTGGTTTCAGCAAGATGGGGCTCCTCCGCATTACGCTATGGCAGGTCGTGATTATTTAAACCAAATATTTCCGAATAAGTGGATTGGTAGAGCTGGTCCAGTACCGTGGCCGGCTAGATCCCCAGATTTAACAAAATTGGATTTTTTTCTATGGGGATATGTCAAAGAAAAAGTTTATCAGACCAGTCCGACTACAAAAGAGGATATGAAAACCCGGATTCGAAATGCTATTGGTGAAATTGACATAGGAATGCTACAAAGTGTAAATAATTCTTTTTCAAAAAGAGTTCGAGTTTGCATCGCAGAAAATGGCGGTCACATTGAACATGTTCTGAAGTATTTACCCTAAAAATTACATATTGTTTGAAACCTTGTGTAAGAAATAAATAAAAATGTATAAAAAATCAACTTAACTTTATTAAAACTCAAATATCTCATAAACTGAAAAATAGAGTTAGGAACGATTTACATTATTTTGTGCAGAATTATAATCTACGTTTAATGCAGTTATAAAAAATATAGCATTGTATTTAAAAAAACCGCGAAATTTATGTTTGAATATTTAAAAGTTTGGTTACTAGTTTTAAGCGCCCTGTATATCGTGTCTTATTTATTTTATAATTATCATTGAGATACATCCTTTATAGTCAACCTGACAAGATTTTATTGATTTCCGATCAAAAATAAATAAGTTCCAATAGGTTTCATAAACTACAAAAAGTGTCGTTTGTTTACAAAAAAAATGTATATCTCAAAAATTATAAACCGCTGGTTAATGCAGATAGTATTAAAAGATAGAAGATATTACGACCAATATGATGACATAATAAAAAATATATCATTCCATTAAAAAAATTAAAGTTCGATGGTGCCTTGCTCAACTGGGACACCCTGTAAGTTTTTAAATATTTTTAAAACCTGCCTTTTTACAACAATACATTATTGCATTTATAGTTTTTCTCTAAAATAATAAATTTGTCATATATCGACCGTTTCGGCTTAGGTGAGACACCCTGTATATATAATTTTTTTCATTCCCTTATTGCAAGTATCATTATACTTAGATAACTCATTTAAATTAAATTAAACTAAGCATTAACCTATATATATATATATATATATATATATATATATATATATATATATATATATATATATAACTACTTAACGCCACCTTCTGCCCCGAGTTCTCATCTCACTTCGCTTTCCGACTCAGCTACACGGCTACCTTTGTTATTTTTCTTAAGCCTACTTAAATAAAATTGTCGTTTACATGTTGTACTATCCTTATATTAACTAAAATCATACACATATTCCCTAAAAATTATCTTACCAAAATGTCTCTTATAGGAGTATTATATCGAAATATCCTATTAAGCTGTTAGTTTTTTGTTTACCAGGCAAGAACTCGCTAATAATAAAACCAATTACATCCTACTACCCCTACTATATCGAGAACTATCCTACTTTATCCTAACAATATCCTTATGCATTGCCCGAGTCCCAAAATGTTGGTGCCGTATCCCGAATTCCCCCGTTAATATGTTATTATTAAAATTATTTTTTTTTACTCGTATGCAACTTTTAAAACACTTACTTAATTACTTTGTTAATCACTTATATAATTCAAACATTTAAGTTTTCCGCGATCGCGTAACCTAGTCTAGAGCATTGATTCTGACCACCATTTACTACTTATTTCTTTATGTAGCAAACGATTGTTAGTCCAATCCCCTGGATTTCGACTACCTCACAATAGGTCCGTCTAGTCTTGGGCACCGAAAGACCAGACGTTATATTACCCGTTAGCCCGTGTCACTTCCATGTAACACCAAGCTGACTGCTTGTGCTTGGGACAGGGATCTCAGGTCTTCCTCTTCTACGTCTATTCTAATTCTCCTCTCTAACCTCTCTTCCGACCTGCTGATTCTTCCTTCTTCTTCGTAGTCTTCCGTCCTTCTCAAGTGGTCCAGGGACGCACTTAAATTTCTCGTTTTGGGGTAGGCCCTGGTCGGTTCTTCTTTATTTGTCTCTTCACTCACCGTTCTTCTTCCACCCTCTGGTCGTAACTTTGCCCGCGATTGAACAAAGCTCTGTTACGGTTTCATTTTGGCCTCTAGCATTTTTGGTTCCATGATCCCTTTTTATCGTCTTGTAACTAGAACCGGAAAATACTAATTAGTAATAGTTAAAGTTTGGTTAGAAAGTTAGTATTTATTTGAGTACGTACCGTATGTTAAGCCTGTAACAGAAGTTTGTTGTGGCGCCGGAATGTGGGCAACCCAAAATACTTTTACAATAATTATATTTAATTGTCGCTAATAAATACATTTGATATGCTTGTTGTGTTCATTTATATCGAATAATTAGAATTGCGATTAGTAAATTTAGTTATCAATGAAGGGTTCTTAAAAATGGAAAATTGTTGTGGCAATACGCAGGTCAGGAACCCTACCGGGAGGAAGAAGAAAAACAACAACGGCGAGTAAGTGCAAGAAAAAAACGTGTGTTTGCATTCCGGATTAAAACAGAGGGTTTTGTTCCTATTTCTTTGGACTGCTGATAAGGACTTGTTGATTGGGTAAGTGTTATTTTCTTACTGAGCATTCGTTGCTTGCATGCCTAAATTAGCGTTGATGTGATGAGATTGTGAATTGGCCGGACCAAAAAGGGTGAGGTTAGGTATGCCACTCGCTGACACGAGTTACACCCCGATGGTATTGATAGATTGATCCAGGCCAATTCGGACAGGGGTTATCCGTCCGTTTTGCTGTAAGCCTTGGTGTGTTATATTACATTGAGCCCGCGTAGGAAATCCACGGGGCTTAAGTTTGTGTGCTGTATGATATACAGGGTGGTTCATTAATATTTGGGGCAACACTACTTGGCTATCCAGTGTGTTCTGACCTCGGTCAGTGAGTGGGTTGTAATAATGGATGTATGTATCAATAGCCTCATTGTAATGTATTCAATGCTCACATTGCCTTAAATTTTAATGTTTCAGATCGATGTGTGAAGGTCTGTCCACCCGCTTAGAGGCTATCTTCTGACAAGCCTACCGATTTCAGGTTACCACGATCTCCTTTTTCCACTTCCATATCTCCGTCCCATTATTTCATTAGTTTCTTAAGGGTAGTATTTGTGAATAATTGTTGGTTTGTTCTTTGTTTACTTTGACGAACAATTTATTTGAGTTGTACGACCGTGAGAGAGTGTCAGAGGTCAGTCGAGTCGCGAAATGAATCTTTGAACCCCACATGACTTGCAGTGTTAACTAGGCCAAAAAGACCCTAGATTCCTACGTATATTTTTCGTAGTTTGAGTTGGATTGTTCTTTCCTCGTTAGATCGTGGTAGACACAAGTTGCCCCTGCGAGAGTAAATATAATTTAAGATAGACACGAGGCGCAGAATAATTGAAGTAGTGCTTTACATCCATTATTGGTTGATGTAACCATTTCACAACGTTAGTTGGATATAGATGATAAGGCTCTACTTACGTTTAAGAAGCGTTTCTGATTTTGTCTGATTTTGCCGCAAGCACCGCAAGTCGGGGTAAGTGCAGTTTCATTACCATACTTTCATTCCTCTTCCATACTGACGACTCTGATATTCACTCTAGTTGTGCGGCAAGTAGTACGACCCATATTTCATATTTGGGGCGAGAAACTTGGAGGTTGATAACGAGACCGATCCAAACTTAAGTGAGGTTAGAAGACCATTGGAAATAACCCATTTGCTGGAGTACTACCCGATTTGTGGCAGGAGTAATCCTTTTGGATTGCCGAATGTCCGAGTATTTGCCGGGACGACCATCCAACCTTTTATTGACCGCCAATCACGCTCCGGACCGACAGCTAAGTGGAATTTGTTTAGATTAGTTGGGACCGTCAGTCCTTTCACATAGAGTAATGAATTAACGGCAATATCGATTTTAAGAGTTGTACTCACTTGTAAACGTAGAGTAAGGTGCACTTTATTACACGGAATTCGTCACTTTATACACTATTAATTATTGCATATAAGATCGCAAGAACACTTACGCAGTCGATGTCAAACTTAGCTTATACGATGTCAAGTTACCGCGACCTCGCGAGTAGGGGAATTGTAAACAAGACTGTCTAGGTGGGGCGCGTTCGTTTATAGGTTCTGTCAACTCGTAAAGAAAGATCAAGTTTCCATCATTTTGAGAATATTGTCACATTAATATCAGAGATCATTATATAATTGTGAGTTATTAAAGTATTGGAATCCATACGTTGGGAATTTTCGTAATCATAACACCATTTATTTCCCGTTTTAAACTCCGGGGGTTTAACTAAACTAAGAGGGGTCACAAAACGGGTGGCGCTCTTTATAAATTAGACCCACACCACTCACGATCGAGCAGCAGGGCTCTTAGTTTAGAAATACCCCTACGACCCAACCTCTTGGCGCATTTGGAATTGCCCGGCAATTCTAAATGTGACAAATTGGCGCCCAACGTGGTTTTTTGTATTTTTTTTTTTTGGGCCTGATTGATCTTTCTTGCGTTTGATTTGTTGTTGTTGTGCTACATATCGGGTAGTATTTTGTTGCGTTGGGGGGTTATTTTTTTTTATTCCCGGTAAGTTTGCGTCAGGAAATCGGGCGACCCAATTTTGTTTTGGGCAGCCTTATTTCTTGTTTTTAACGAGAACTATTACTGAGCAAGAATTCACAAGTGCTATCTGGTATTTGCCTTCCCTTTGGTGTTGTTTCCCTTTCTGTTTTTTTTGGGTGGAGTGGGGATTTGGTTAAAATTTCGCCATGGAGATTAACCGATTACTCGGCGATGAGGTCGCGTATAAGTTAGGAGTTCGGGGTTTGCCCGTTGCGGCAACGGTAGCCGAGAATCGCACGTCACTACGCGCGGCTTTGCGAATAGAACGAGAAAGCGGTGCGACAAGTAGATTCACAGCAACCTTAGATGCGAACGCGGAGCTATCCAGTTGTGATAACAAGTAACAAGAATTAGTTCTTGCAGTTCAGGACTTTGACTCAAACAACAGAGCCAATGAATTTAAACGGATTAATAGCCGGTTGGTACATGTCTATGGTCGGTTAGGTCACATTAGTGAGACTTCAGAGTTGAAAAACTTACCTGGTAAAAACCAGTCATATTATCAAAACTATGGAAAGTCCCTACTATAAATTACTTCATAAGACCAACCTCTATTCTTCAGAGTTTATCACTATCTTTGGAATTAATGACCCTCATTGGCGAAAATCTGGAGAAAAAGAAAGGGAGACTAGTATGAGACACGATATGTGCTGCGTGCTACTGTGCAACTTAGAGATGAATCCAATATTACAAAATTTGGAGTCCATATCCAACACATATAAGAGAAAGAGAGAAGATGACAGTGATTCCACATCTATCGACCAATCCAAGAGATTCCAACCTTTGGCACATTCAAGCATAAATTCTCAGGCTGGACCGTCTACTTCTACACCGATGACATCAAGCACTAGTACCAGTGGAAGCTCACATTCCGATATTCCGGATGACCCCGAAGACCTGTACAGGTTTTGGCTTGTTGAAGGAATGTTGTAACGAAGCGTTTTCCCATGCTTCGCTACCACGAGCGATTACGAATACGACCGATCTGGAAAAACAAGTTTAATTAATTAATTAGACGATATGTTACAAGTTGAGAACTTGTATCCTTACCAGAACCCTTTACCGATGACCAGATAATTGATTGCATCACAATCACCTTGATTCTGAAACAAAAGAAACCGTTAATTATGAATAGTAATTAATTAGTTAGACTTACCGCAATGAAATCCGCATCAGCCGAAGCGCATTTTCAGGCTCTTTAAGCCCATGTAGCGGCTGCGTTTAGCGTACTCCGCCGGGTATGAGAGGCGCTTAAGCAACGCCCCGAGAAAAGTGGGGAGAAAAGCGAGGAAAGACAAGCAGTAGAATCCGAACCGTCAAAACTCACTCATGTCATATAAAACACATATTTTTATTTGCATTGTTATCGATTAATAAACACATTTGAATACTTACCGATTGTTATTAGTAGACGAACATTTAATAAATGCTACAGTGGTGACCCCGACGTTCCATTTAATCAAAGCGTTATTAGTTGTGCTAATTGTGTCCCGCGTTTGTTCTGTTCATCATTTTCACCAATACCAATGGAGACTCTACAAGCTGAGATTCGTGCCCTACAACAGGAAAATGCACAGCAACGCGAAGTGAATCGTGTCGCTTTTAAAGCTCCTACATTTTGGTCGTCAGATGTCGATTTGTGGTTTAAGCAAATCGAGGCACAATTCGAGCTCTTGAGAATTACCACAGAGCGAACTAAATTCAACCACCTCGTATCGGCACTCGACAAGGAAGCCTTGAAGCTGGTGGCAGACGTTCTTCGTTCCTCTACGCCCCCGCCTACCTACGATTTGCTAAAACAGGCGCTTTTGACACGCAGTACCGATACCGACGAGCAGCGATTGAAGAAACTTTTGTCAGGTATGGAATTAGGAGATAAAAAACCGTCCCAGCTATTGCGGGAAATGAAAGCGCTGGCAGGAGAAACACCACACGATGTAATTCGGCATCTGTGGTTGCAACGTCTTCCTGTGTCAACGCAAGCAATCCTACAGGCTACTACGAATCTGAACCTTAATGAGCAAGCTACGATCGCCGATAAAGTCGTAGACGTAACTCAGGTTCAAGTTTTGTCGTGCGAGCAACGTCCGACCTCGTCAGCTGATCGCAGTCAGAACTTTGCCGCCCTCGCATCAGAGGTGGCCGCATTGCGTCGCGATTTTTCCGAGTTCAAGTCAGACCGCCCGCAATCTAGTAATCGCTGGTCGCGCGCACGTCGTTCGCCATCGCCAGTTCGGGATCAACGACCTCGCTCACATTCGCGCAACCGTTGGGAATCTCCTGAATGGTGCTGGTATCACAACAAATTCCAACACAGAGCTACCAAGTGCCGTTCACCATGCTCATTTGACTCACAAAAAAACTAGAACCACGGCAGTCACTCGCGGCTTGTGACTGCCATAGACAAACACGCCGTTTATTTCTGACCGATACAACTACTAAAATTCGCTATTTAATCGACACCGGAGCGGACGTTTCCATCATACCACCGTCAAACCGCGACAAGCGCAAGCAGCCCGAGCGATATCTCTACGCTGCCAATAACTCAACAATCGCTGTCTACGGTCAACGACGGATCCAACTGGATTTTGGGCTGAAGCGCATGAAAATTCTCGATCGTTCTTCATTTCTGCCGCTTAACGCATCACCTTCTCCATGTAACTTGGACCTACCAACGACAATCAGCGCGGTCAATCCAAACGATTTGATTGGCAAGTTGTTAGTAAAATTTGGCCTCAACACCGCTCCAGTGCATGCGGACTCTTCGCTGGTTCAACATAATACTTTCCATCGCATCGAAACAACAGGACAACCAGTTACTGCCAAGCCACGACGTTTGTCTTCAGAAAAATTTTTGTCCGCTAAGAACTATATTCGACCATTTGCACTCATTCGCTCATCCTGGACGAGCGGCTACAGTTCGACTCATCAAGTCTCGCTATTTTTGGCCACACATGTCTAAAGAAGTCAGCCGTTTAACAAGGAATTGTACAGCTTGCCAGCGCTCGAAGATACATCGACACGAGCGGACTCCGCTCGCTCGTTTCCAGGCTCCCGATGAACGTTTTGCTTGTGTACACCTCGATATCGTGGGACCACTACCTCTGGCAGGAGATTTTAAATATTTGCTAACTTGCATCGATCGTTTTACTCGATGGCCGGAGGCCATCCCGTTGGCAGACCAGTCAGCCGAATCAGTCGCTTACTCTTTCTGGCAAAATTGGATATCGCGCTTTGGCGCGCCTACTCACATCGTCGCTGACCAAGGTAGGAACTTTACTTCGAGTTTGTTCTCCGCGCTGGCTCGCCTTATGGGTGCGCGACTACAACACACTACCGCTTATCACCCACAATGCAACGGAGTGCTCGAACGTTGGCATCGCACGTTAAAGGCAGCCTTGACTTGTCGCCTCCTCAACACCAACGATCCTTGGACAGATCATCTTCCTGCCGTTTTGTTGGGACTACGCACCGTCGTCAAAACAGATCTAAACGTTAGCCCCGCGGAACTGGTTTATGGCTCTACGTTACGACTTCCCGGACATTTCTTTCAACCAGTTTCCCAACAATCACCTTCTACTGAGTACGTGGATCGCCTGGCGTATTCGCTACGTATTAACAAACCCGAAGCTCCAACTTGGCACAACAACCACATTAAAGTGTTTAAAAATCCATTACTCGACAAATGTACACACGTTTTCTTACGTGATGACGCTGTGCGACCACCACTGGTACCTGCATATACTGGACCTCACGTTGTTATCGACAAGTCAAGCAAGAAATTTACCATAAGGACTCAAGGTAAAGACAAAGTCGTTTCAAGAGATCGGTTGAAACCCGCTCACACAGACGCCGATTATTCAACAAGCACCCCGACAAGTGAATCACCTCGATCGGAACCACTAATACCTCAACCGACTACACCAAAGAAGCACGTTTCTTTTGCGCACCCTCTCATCACGATCTGCAAACCCCCACGTTCTTCAGTTTCAGGGCGCATCATCAAACTGCCCTTGCGATTACGCGATTGATCGTGCGCGAGCGTCGCACTAGGGGGGGGGGGAGTACTGTAGCGGCTGCGTTTAGCGTACTCCGCCGGGTATGAGAGGCGCTTAAGCAACGGCCCGAGAAAAGTGGGGAGAAAAGCGAGGAAAGACAAGCAGTAGAATCCGAACCGTCAAAACTCACTCATGTCATATAAAACACATATTTTTATTTGCATTGTTATCGATTAATAAACACATTTGAATATTAGTAGACGAACATTTAATAAATGCTACACCCATTACAGAATTAGCACGTGATTGCGTTAATTACAGCCGTTTTGGAATTAATTAGAATAATTCCCGATTCTCGCCTTTATGGAGGTATGTGGAGTTTTTTCTATAAATCCACATCGATAGCAAAACCGTCGTTTTGGCATAAAAAAGACCTCCGCAAAAGCCGTGTGCAAAAGCAACTCGTTTCCTGATTGGTCAAAAGTATGGTCATCTGCTGTTTTAACCTCGTTGATGACACCCAAAGGTGGTTGTTTTTGCGAAAATTTTCAAACTATAAAATAGAAAATCGACTGGTAAAAGCAGTTCAGTTGAATGCCTAGTTGCTATTCAACAACAACGTTAAATTCAACATCACCGCCGACACCAGTTCAGAAATCATCACCAGAAGCCAGCCCCGACGACATCTCCGAAGCCGTTCACCAGCTAAAAATGACGTAAGCTCGCTTTCCATTTTGCCCAAAAATAATTACAACAACACAACCTGCTAGACTCACTTTCTTCATTAAATACACGTATTCACTATTTGATTATCCTTGCTGTTATGTTTAACTTCACTTGTTTTGTTTTAATAAATAGTCACCGTAATTTCTAACTTATACTTGTATTTTCCTTTCGAACCCTGTCGATAACTTCGGCTGTGGAACTACCCCCTTGAGAGTAAACTCTTTAAAATCTGGCGCCCGAGTAAATAATACATGCATTTTTCCACCAGCGGAAAAAACAGCGTCACAAGTGGCGCCCGAGCAGGGACCGTTTTTGATTTCACATTGCTATTAATTTGTTATATACCGTTTTGATTTCACATTGCTATTAATTTGTTATATACCGTTTGATTTCACATTGATATTAATTTGATAATTACCGTTTTGACTTTACATTTTTATTATTGACCACTGTTGTTTGCCCATTGCTATTCATTTTATTGACTGTTGTTGATTTCACATTGTTATTAAAATGTTCTATACCGTTTTGATTCCACAATTTTATTATTGACCACTGTTGTTTGCCCATTGTTGATCATTTTATTAACCGTTGTTGAATCCATATTGCACTGATTGTTAAATTCCTGCTATTTTATATAGTGGCACATATGGTTGAATTTCCGCTGTACTATTGAATTTAATGTTGATGATTGTCGCGTTAGTATTGAGACGAGTTCTCTTTAACCGTATCGAAACCCTAAACCACGTTATCCGAATACTTGCCCAGCAATTTGGTAATTAACCACCGTTAATTAAAGTAAACAAGTACCATTGTGACGAACGTACTCCGTCGACAGAGCCAAGCAAACTGACGCGCAGTGCCGGGGGTACTGAGAGAGATCGCGAAAACGAATCCAAACGATTCATTGGTGACGTAACCTTTTGTATATACCGGGTCATAGGTGTGCTGTATACAGAGGTAAGTCGATAGGACAATCACCCTCCCTCTCCGTCTAAACCGTTTTCACCCTGCGCGGTCACTTAAACACTTGCCCAAAGTGCACCTGGAAACAGTCCAGACGGAAAACGAATTTTCCGAGGAAAATTTTGCACCGTTTGACCTTACTGCGTTTGTTTCACCCTTTCCGCCAAGATTTGGGTAGGGTTGGTTTATCCCAAGTTATTTTCAAGTTTTCCGGGAAATTTTTTTCAATTTTCCGGAAAAATTTTCCTAATTTTCTAAAAATTTAAATTTTTTTTCCGCCGCATTTTCCGGAAAATTTTCCGATAAATTTTTTTTTCTCACCTGTTTTCCTTGTCGCATTTTCCGGGAAAATTTTCCGATTTTCCGAAACCCGGATTTCGTTAAAAAGGATCCTCTTTCTTTTTTTAAAAAAAAATTTTTTTTTTTCTTTTCTCACAAATTTTCTTCTGTACAACATGACTGAGAACGTTACGGGTCTTGAGGGCCTTCCTCCAGATCAAGCCACCGGTGGTCCGACCGATGATGAAGATGATCGGGAGATACGATGGACATATCCTTTAAAGAAATCCGAATTAATTAACGAATTGCAAATCCGCAGTTTACCGACTCATGGCACCGTTTCCGCCATGAGATACCGGTTAATTAGATTTTTGGAGCCGTCGGTGTCTCCCATGCCGACCACCGCCGCCCCAACATTTCCGTTACGCGTGCCCCCTGTTTTAACCACCGCCTCGACTGGTTTACCACCGCCCATTTTTTCCACCACACTGGCGCATCAAGCGTGGTCCCAATCCAGTGGGATTGGTGGAACCGTTTCAAGTCGACCACTTGCAGTCGATTTTTCCGGGATCGAGTGGATCCGACGGTGGAATATCCATTTCAATGGTACCACTGATCCCTTAGAGTTTTTAGACCGAATCGAGGAAATGCGTACTATGTACGGACTCACGCAGGCTCAACTTCTTGTGGGGATGCCTCACCTCCTCCGAGAGAAAGCTCTAACGTGGTTTCAGTTAGAGCAAACGCGTCTCGGTACTTGGAATCAGTTCTGTGACAGTTTCAACCGGTATTTCTTACCGGTGGACTACGCGAAATGCGCCTGGGAAGCCGTCCGCAACCGCGTCCAAGGTACTCGCGAATCCAGCGTCGCTTATCTCCTAGACATCCGGATGTTACTGCAACGCATTGGCGGAGTGTTGTATATCATTCGATTCGGAATTAAATGAGGAATATATGGTAAAAATTTCATTAAAATGTGTCGGCAATTAATTGAGAAAATTAATTAATTATGATGCAATGTTTATTATTTTAACGCGCCCCTACCAACAAAAGTCTATTGCTAGACGATTTCCTTAACTGAGCAAACTTTTCACATACACCATTCGATTCGGAATTAAATGAGGAATATATGGTAAAAATTTCATTAAAATGTGTCGGCAGTTAATTGAGAAAATTAATTAATTATGATGCAATGTTTATTATTTTAACGCGCCCCTACCAACAAAAGTCTATTGCTAGACGATTTCCTTAACTGAGCAAACTTTTTCACATACACCATTCGATTCGGAATTAAATGAGGAATATATGGAAAAAATTTCATTAAAATGTGTCGGCAGTTAATTGAGAAAATTAATTAAATATGATGCAATGTTTATTATTTTAACGCGCCCCTACCAACAAAAGTCTATTGCTAGACGATTTCCTTAACTGAGCAAACTTTTCACATACACCATTCGATTCGGAATTAAATGAGGAATATATGGTAAAAATTTCATTAAAATGTGTCGGCAGTTAATTGAGAAAATTAATTAAATATGATGCAATGTTTCACAAGAAAGTTTGCTCTTTTTTAAGCGAGCAATTAATGAATGTATGCAACCATCCGGTATCCGTTATTGCTAAGTTCACATTTTGAGTAGGCTTTTTTGCAACAATTACAAGTTGCATTAGGACTACTGTCAATCTAACTACATTTTCTTTGATAAATTCATCTATTTCTAGAGATTTTAATTAACTGAACCATTATGAGGTATATATCAGTCGATTCCTAATTAAATATTTAAATATAGAATACAATGGTATTAATTTTATTAGAAAAGCTTCTCTACAAATTTGGTGCAATTTAAATATGATGCAATGTTAATTTTTTTAACAGTGCCCGTCTACAAAAGACTATTGCTGGACAAATTGGTCAACTGAGCAAACATTTGGCATAATTCAGATAATTAATGAAATGTAATGCAATGTTTAGTAGATTTCAATAAGTAGTTTCATTTTTGAATGTTACTGTTTTCGCGCCATGTTTTAGCGCCACCTATTGATTCGCACAGTATTAAAAAAAATTTGCAGGAGATTAAAAAAAAGAATTTAATTTAACATATTTAAAATTCATATTTTTTGTTTTAAATAAAATTATGTTAACTCATATATTTGGAAATAATTTTTTTGTTACTGAAATAATTTAATTCCAAACAAAAATAATATTATAGCGTATCAAATGGTAATGGCTATATTATAGCGTATCAAATGGTAAAATTTATTTTACTATTTAAAGTAAAACGGCTTGCCATAGTATACCCTATTTTCTTTTTTTATTATTTTTTTTTTTTCAAAGGCTGCGTGCTAATTACCTCTTTTCACTGAGCTGAGCTTCAATAGAAATTACACGAATACCACTACCATTATTATTTCATTTCTTAAAACATTAATTTTTGTGCTATCGTGTTATTGTTATTTTGCTCAGCTCGTTGCGGAGACCAATTTTAACGCAGCTTTCAGGAAGTGGAGAAATGCTTTTACGCACGTTGTACGGGACTCGACCCCGTACAATTATTATAGTACGGGGTAATACCCGTTAAAACTCCACTCCCTTGCATACGGACATTTTCCCGTTTAGCTTGAAAGCGAGTTAGCAATTAACTTCAGGATAATACAAATACAAACTATACTCACCACTTTTGGATTTGGATTGAAAACATTGCAGAAATGTGTATTTTGATGGCGAAAGTCAATAAATGTTGTTGTTCTCAAATTGTTCGCATTTTAACACTTGAAATAATTGTAGCATAGAAAGCAGTAAAAAAATCGAGATGTATCATACTCATTTTGTATCTGTTCAATTTCATGTATTTCCGTTTTGTCTAATTTGGTTTGATTTTGTTTTATTTGATCTTTTGATTTATACACACAAGCTGTATGGTGCCATCGAGTGCAAAATTCACATTGAACCCACAAAACTTTGTCCAAATTTTTAAAAGGGGGATTTTTTGACTGGCATTTAAAGCAAATATTATTGTCTAATTTAACACTCTTATTTAAAAGCAATTCTAATATAGCTCTTCTGAATATTTCTGGTTTTTCAGTCGCTAAAAGATCACTTTCATTTTTTATCAATTTTTGCGCAATTTGTAAAATGATAGTGCCACAATTGTGTTGATCAATTTGTTTTTGATGTTTAAAATTTAGTATATTGTATTTCTCAGGAATAGAGCATTTACAAATATTATTGTACTTCGCAGCAAATGTCTCAAATTTTTCCAGATGTTTTTGCACTGATCTCACGTTATCGTTATCATCGGCATACATGGGATCAATATAAGAGAATGTTGCTTGCACAAAATCAATAAAAATTAAACACCAATGATTACTGTTTACAAGAAGTGGCATAATCGTTTTATCTTGAAATTTGAATGATTGAAAGTGATTATCATTTTTCATGTTCAATGTGAATATTTGCGAACTGCTATTAGATGTTAAAAGATTAAAATTTTTACTTTTAGTATCATTCAAATAAAAATTTAAACACAAATCTATAATAGTGTTAGGAATCCACAAATCCTGTTTGTTATTACGGTCTACATTGGACAAACAATCTAGGTCATGCAGAGTCAAATAATCATTTTTAAACTTTAATATAACAGCCCTATCATTATTCCCGTCTTTTAAATAATAATTTTTATTTAAAACAAAGTTTTTAGCATTAAAAATTGCAGGCTTTATTGCTGCTTTATCTGTAACCACAAAAGGCTGAGCTAAAGCGGCTAAAGGCAAAGGGTCATCTGCTAGAAATTCTTCTATATTACTATTTGAAGGACTCAAAGATGAATAGGAATGTTCAGTCAGAATTTTATTTAATTCAAGCCGTTCAGTTTTATACTGATCTTTATGTGTTTTCATCGTTTTTAACTGCGTCATATCAAAATATGTGCCATGTCTGTTTTGTGGAAAAACAGGTGGTTTAGGCTTCCGCCAATCTTCAGTTGGTTCATTATCATAATTAAATGCTGAATTAAATCGTTTCTTTTTCTGTGGAGGTAATTTTAAATCGTACTCCTTTAATATAGCAGCTATAGGTTCTCGCAAATCGCGAATAAATCGGCTACATTTAGAAGATCGATCTGTTTCCACAAGAGAATTTTTAACAATATTGAACCAGTTTTCAACTGGGGCATTACTAAAACGTTTATTAAAACGTTTAGAAAACACATTTGTCCACAACGGCAAAAGTGGCAAATACTCGACTAACATAACTTTTGCATAATCTGGGCTATAATAAATATTATCTTCTGGTGTGTTCTTTGACATCTTATTGAAATTTTTGTTTTTATGGATAGTATTGAAAGTCTCATGAAAAGGATTGCCCACAAGCAATGCCTTTATTTTATGTGGATTCTCGTATATCATCGCAAAATTAACATCAATTTCATTGTCGATATCATCCACATCCAGATGTAGACATATATTTCTTATTTCCCTTAATGCAGATTACACAGAATTATTATTATGTTTACTGCCAGTTAAAATAAAAAAGTTCTCTGCCCATTCGACATCTTCTCCTCGAACTGTTAACATGGCGATCAAATGCTCGTCATGTGAAAATCCAGTTTCGCGATGCGAAGATACAATTACCTGTACAAAGAAATGTGCTCAAATTTTCCACATTAAGTGTGTAAATATTACTTTGGAGGATTTCACTGCATTGAAAGTGAAAGGTCAAGTTAATAATTGGAGTTGTGCAGAATGTTTAGTGGAATGTGTGCAACAAAAAGGTTCTATTAAATCAAGTGCCAGTTCTGGACTTTCATCCAATGATTCTAATTCTGATGACACAATGACGGGTTTACCTGTCGTATCAGTCATCAATAGGTACTTACCTAATAGGAAGTTCATCCTCACAGATGATTAGCAAACAAGACGTTATGCACAGCACAATTATTTCTATGGGGAACAAAATTGAGGCACTCACTAGTGAAACGCATTTATTGCGAGATGAGTTGAACACCGTAAAACAGGGTATTTGTTCTAACAAGAATAACAATAATTTGCTAGGAATTCCGAATATCCGTGATAAGGATACTGCTGTTCCCGCCACAACACCCAGCTCGGGTACAAAGTCTAGATCGGTACGCTCGCATACCAGCATAGTGAACCAGCCACACGCTGCCGCCTAGACCGTCTTGCCTGGCGCTCCATTATCATTCGCGAATGTTGTTTCCGACGGCTTTCAAACCGTTGTGAAGCGTAAGAAAAAAACAACTTCGACCCAAGGAACTGCATCGGTTGCACCAGATGACGCTTTCCAGAGTGCCCCTAAAAGAATGTGGCTCTATGTGGGTAAAGTTGCTAGCACGGTTAATACTGAAACCATAAAGAACTACATCACATCTAAACTAGCCAATCTTAATGCCGTGGACGTCATTCAGGCCCTGCCAGTTAAAGGAGTAGCAAAATCCTTCAAACTTGGATTTCGTCAGGAATTTTACGATCGCCTAAAAGAAGCAGAGTTTTGGCCTAAAGGGGTCATAGTACGACGCTTCAATTTTAGTCGATCAAGTAACCAGTATGCGAACTTCCAAGAATCGAGCCCGGCTGCTAAACCCTTGGAAATTGGATCTACCACAGCTACCCAAGTTGTTGATGGTGCAGCTAATACAAATTTTCGGGACGGGGAAATGACAGATCCTCCGGCATAGATATAAGTCTATACTACCAAAACGTTCGAGGACTAAGGACTAAGTTATGTGCGCTATCACACTCTACTAAGTTAAGTAACTACAACATCATCGTATTAACGGAAACATAGCTAAACTCCGATTTTAGTCATGCTGAACTAGGCCTGAACAACTACGTTGTTTTGAGGAAAGACCGTAGTGCAGCAGACACCGGAAAATCCAGAGGAGGGGGGGTGTTGATAGCATTGCACAACAGTCTATCACATCTCTTCATCCCATCTCCAAACGGCAACAAAATACTGGATGAATTATGGGTCCTCATTAAGCTTCCGCACACCGACTTGCTCCTGTGCAGTGTCTACATTCCTCCTGGGTCACCCCGTGAAACATACGACTCCTTCAGCAAGTCCGTTGAGGTAATCCTAGCGCAGTATAGTGAATCGACTGTCTATATTATTGGTGACTTTAACTTACCTTCCATCGACTGGGCTAATGACGAAAGGGGCATTAATTTTTTTTAATTTTAAAGACTTTAAATTTTTGAAATTTATGGAAAATTACGCTTGAGCGCTGGACGCGGAAATTAATATTTCATCCCTTATACGCTTTTGTCGCATCACCAAACTTATAGGGTAAGTCAGTATAGTCCTTAAGTAAATTTTAAAAATAGTTTGGATATTTGAAATTGACCGGAAGATTTTAAATTTTTGAAATTTATGGAAAATTACGCTTGAGCGCTGAACGCGGAAATTAATATTTCATCCCTTATACGCTTTTGTCCCATATCCAAACTTATAGGGTAAGTCAGTATAGTTATTGTACAAACAATTCAATCCCGATATTTGAGACGAGTGTATCAGTCGTCATAACCTTTCTACAAGAACAATTCTCTTCCAAAAAATTGTCATATGACTCGGTAAAGACATATCGATCGGCCTTGTCACTGATCTTACCGGGAAAAATTATTTAAAGGGGTATTTCGGCAAAAGCCTCCAAAACGAAGATACAACAATATTTGGGATCATTTGAGAAAAAAGAAATTTCAAAATTAAACCTTAAACAACTGTTAAAGAAGCTTATTTCTCTGTTGGCACTTATCACTGCACACCGACTCCAAACCTTCGCTTGGAAAATATTCACTACAACAATAACTACATCCAAATTACCATCCCCAACACGATTAAAACAACATCAGTGAAAAACTTCCAACCATGTTTACAAATTCCATATTTTGTCAAAAAAAACCAGAATTGTGTGTCGCTTCGTTGTTAAAAAAGTACATTGTGACGCTAATTTTCCGGAATTTCTGAAAATTGCTCGGGCGCCAGTTTTTAACGAGTTTGCTCTCGATTGGGTAGCGGATTCAGTCGGAGTAACAGGTAAAATTTGGAAACGCACACAGAAAACTCGGTTAAATAAACTTTATTACATAGAAATGAACGGTTTACAATTAATAATAATGCTCACGACAACGAGCGGAAAACGGTTTACAGAACAGAACGGTTATTTTACTTTGGTGAAAGTGTGGTCTCTAATTCGGACTATTGTCGTTATTTTAAAACAAACGGCGGCGTGCACCAGGAATAGCTGGGATTCGTTAGAAACGTGTTCATAGAAAATTTGGCGGTTTGCACTCGAGCCAAAAGATCAGAAACTGTCTCATAGAACCCAGCCACCAATTACGTGACACGCTAAGCCTAAACGAGGTCGACGGAAAATTGCCGGTTTGCACTCGACCCAATCCCCAGAAGACCTTTGTGCAGAAAACTGCGGTACCGGAATGACAAAAACATAAGAGACTTGCACCAAAATAAAATTAACAAAAACTTACTGCATAATTTATTGAAGTTGTTGGAAAAACGGTTCGAACTAATAATGCGCGATAGTACTGGTTTGCTTCAGTGGCACAGGAAAAGAGACTGAAATAATGAGCTCCTGACCTATTTATTGAATAAAATACATGCAAAAACTCATTGTTCTTCGGTGGATGAGAAGGAGAAACCGATCCCAAACTTCTGGTGCCGAATCTGCTACCCCAAATTCGAAGACAATTTCGAATTTCCGCGCGAACAAACACAACCGACACTGGCGCACATTTAACACAAAATTACCCATGATGCACTATTTAACTGCACTTCCGCGGTAGCACACGTTGTAAACAATCCCATTAACCTCTGCGGTGCACATACGTCAGGATGTTGTTCCAAACCTCATTACGAAACGAAGAAATTTCAATTGTCTCGACCAGAACTTGCTTCAGACAAAACAAACGGATAAATCGATGCAATATTTGCAAGTCGGTTTAATTACTACAGCTAATTAAAAACGATTCGGATTCGGTCGATTAACGCGTAGTTTAAACGCAACAGCTGACTCGTGAACCGACCGGTGCATACAGTTGACAGTTCAAACGTAAACAAAACGAGGCAGTTAGGTCGGCAGTTAAGTGTAGTGGTAAGTGCAAGGAAAGTGCAACAAAACGATGTGGACGCCGCCCAACTCCTGCAGGAAACACCCTCTAATGGGGTAAGTATGGTAACATAGTCGTTTGTAGCAGTGATTCGCACCTAACCTCAAACATTTTAGGTGTTTGCGGGAATCCACCTCGAAACAATTCCTCGGGCCCTCGTACGGATTTGTCATAAATATGGGCTAAGACAGGCAGCCCTACCAGTTACGGTGAGTATGTAAAGTAGTGGTACCGTGGTAAAACCTAATTTAAGTGTTTGTTTCAGGGAAAACAGCGCAAAGATCGGCGTAACGAAAACGCTTCGTTACAACATAAAGAGAACCAAAGATATTAGGAAAACGCCACATCTCTTTATTGCTATCAATAAACCTTTTAATAGGATTACTACTCAAACCTTAAGTCGATGGATTAAGGAACAACTTAAGGAAGCTGGAATTAAGGACAGCACGTTCGGGGGATACTAGACGAAACACGCGGCTACATCAAAGGCTTTTTTGCAAGGAATTTCAATTGAAAATATCAGAAAGTCGGATGGACACATAATTCCAACATGTTTGCAAAATACTACAATGTACCTGTAGTTAATAACAACCTACAGTTTGCAAACTCTATTTTGGAAATTAATTAATCTGTAGTAATTCTTTTTCCAAGTTAACGCGTCATTTTCTCCTTTTGACACAAAAAAAAAGAATAAAATTAGTGTTTATAATAAATAAACATTTAATCATTCAGCAACTTAGTTCATCTTCAAACATCTACCTAATAAATTATCTGGAAGGACGAGACGCAGAAGTATAATTGTACGATTAAACGAACTTCCCTAAGTGAAGTTCAATCGTGATTATACGATGCATCTCGTCCGACAGATAATTACCCAACCACAGCCGAAATAAATGTTTTTTAATTAAAAAATTTATTTTCCCAATAAGTTGTTGGGTCTTTAAACTATATGAGCGTGCGCTCGAAATAGTGGCGCAAGAGGTAGCAAGATGGTAAGTAGGTTTCCTTCTTATTCAAACTATTGTGACTTAGAGTATAGAGGGCGGTACTACTTCTTATAGGGTAAGTCAGTTGTAGTCGCTTGTAGTACGTGTATCGGGATATCAAAAGTTTTATTGATTCACTCTTGTTGACAGAACAGAGCATTAAAACATTTTTGATTAAAACCTATTTTTGAACTGCAATTTGAATATATACGCATCATCTATGTTTGGCTAATTGTTTTGTATTTTACTTTTGAATCCTATTGAATCTGTATGTAGCCGTAGACAAACTTGGATAGAATTATTTGAAAAGGGTGATATAATAAGTATACTATCCTATCTATAAGTATACTATCCTATCCTACCTATAAGTATACTATCCTATCACCTTGTATAGAATAACATTATTTTCTGATTCGATATTTATTTTTTATATAATTGAAGCCATTTTGTTGGTAGACTTGTGGGCGTGTTCTTTTTATGATAACTTGTTTCTTATGTTTACCTTTAAAAAGATCTAAAATATGATTTAAGTAAATGATTAAAGTGGTATGTAAAAAAAGGTTGTTAAACTTTTATCAATAATTTTATTATTACGTAAAATATCCTTAAAAATATGCTGAAACCATTTAATAACTTAATTGGATGAGACGAAAAATAACGAAACGGGCGTTTGCCGTCGAAACTCGCAACGCAAGTGGGATCGCTATGCTGCCAATCCGCGCCCTCGTATAAGACGCTCTGAACGCAACTTTGGTAATAAGTCGAGTCAAGTACGTGACTATTGTAGTAGTTAATATATACAAATCTGTATTTGCAAATATAGCAAAAAATGGAGATTTGGGGTAAAGTGTTTAAAAAGATGAGTGTTTTGAATCAAATTGTTCGCTTACAAGAAATAATACAAGAACATAACATTGCGTATTCGGATTTAAAGATGTTTTCCGTAAACAATACATTTTACGATAAGTTGTGTACATCTCTGAATTTGCAAATTAATAATACCAATGTCAAGTACTTAATTAATATAATTAAAAAGCGCGGAATTAAAATTTTTGCGCAAGAAAGTAGCAGTAATTTATTGAATGAAGTTGAATCTTTGGTTGAATGTAATCAAATTAAATGTATTGATGAAATATCGATAATGATAAGTAAATCTGGTGACGAGAACTAAGTGAAAAGTCTTTCTTTTAAAACTACTAAAGGTTGTGGTGATAAAAAAATTAATTTTGAAAGCGTGATTAACAACAGCGCTAGTGAAGAAAATATATTTTCATCAACACCTGTGTGTTTAAATTCAGAAATGATTTCAAGTTTAGAAATTTCAAATAGTTTTCAATCAAATTTGCCATTTGTTAGTTTTGAGGCATCTAAAAGTGCAAATATGTTGTTGGGTAGTAGCATTGCAGGTTCATGTTATACAAATATTAATAAAAACATTAAATTATTACCTTCTGGTTGCATAAATGAAAAGAATTTTGTAAAAGTTCGACCCAATTCCTATAAAAATTGTAAATTTTTTGAAGGAACAGTGGTTGTTGCACCAGATCTTATAACTAATTTAAAAGACTCAAAATATTTGAAACTTGTTGTTAAACGGAAATTAATTCCGATGATTAATAATGTTTGCGATTTTTATTTTAAAAATGTCAATCGTGTGAAAAATACAATAACCATATATGGATATTGTTTGCATCCACAATGCAAATTGTTTAAAATTCGTATTAAATGTGATATTGGAGCGCTTAATTTGTTTAGTTGAAATTTGAACTATAATCACTTAGGAAAACTAACTAGGCAGCTCCGGTGTTTAGAACGCGATGTGGTTAAGCGCGACTTGCAAGGAATAAAGCCAATTAAAGTTCGCATTGACCACACAAACAAGCTTAATCGAGAATTAGTTATAACTGGTAAAAATCTTCAAATTCTTAAATCAGATTGTGTTTACCGAAAAGCTCGGCAAGAAGTACAAGCTATGCTCGACCGTGATAAAAATGATTATATTGATATGTATTTGTTGTCATGCGAGCCTGAGAAAGACTATAAACAAGAATGTACATCAAAAAAATTTGGAGTGTATTTATATAATGCACAGCAAATTGAATTGATAAAATGCGAAAGTACTACCCCGTACAAACCAATTTTATATTTTGACGCGACAGGTACATTAATTAGAAAGCCCGTTCATTGTTCATCAACGGGTGCCAAGTTAAAGCCGCCGACACACCAAAAAAGGGTATTATACTACGCTGATGTGTTGCAATTAAAAAATGGAAAAATCTGCCCTATTTTTGAATTTATAAGCGTTACACACACGATGTACAAGCTATTAGTGGTTGTACAAACCATGTTATGACTGATATTAAAACCAAATTTCATCAACAATGGCCAGTATTTGATAGAGTCGTTGTAGATTTTAGCTATGCGTTGATAAATGCATTCGTTCAAAATTGGAACGGATGTCGAGATTTAAAAGAGTATTTGGAATATGCTTTCGGCTACATTGCTAAAAATACTGATGCGGCTAAATTCGAACGATATACTCCAATTCATATTTGCTGCTGTCATATGATGAAAATCTTAATGCGTCAAATAAATACGTTAGTACTAAACCAATCATTATAAATTAAATTCAGATGAAATTAGCATTCAATTAAAAGCGCTGGTTCAGGTTGATATACATCGGATTGCATCCCAAATGCATTTTTAGAAACAGTATCTTTATTAATATGTATAATTGGGTTATCAGTTTGATTTGAATGCCAAAAAAAGTCAAAAATAGGTTGTAGGGAAAGTCAGTTTTAATATTTAAAATGTATTTCTTGTTCAAATGCAAAAATAATGTATGTATTTCCAGAAATACCGTTTAGATATACCAAAAACAGTACGTGCAGATCAGGCCTTATTGTAACCTTTTTTTCCCACTGCAGACAGTACAGGTTAGTGTGTTCAAAAATGGTTATGCGGATCGCGGAGCGGGCTAGCGCCACAGGCGAAAATTTTTGGGAGGTTAGGTTAGGTTTAAACTTAACCTAACACCTAAAATAGCGCCGCAGGCAATTTTTTTTACGATTTTCAAGGTCATGCGGTTTCCTTAGATGCCAGTTGTAGGCATTTAGAAGCATTAAGGCCCTTATTGTTGATAAATGATTATTTGTTTGGTTTAAAAAAAATATATTTCAATCGTCATCAACCAACCGCCGTTAATTTATTTACCGTCGAGGGCTATTTCATTACATACAGATCAAATAGCATAGAGGAGTAAAGCCCGTGTAGATTCTAAAACGAACCAGGCGCTTTATTTATGTGCGCTTTGCTTCTCTATGCTATATGATCTCTATGTTTCGTTCTAGCAAAAATTATGCGCGCGCGTGAATTAGAGACTGAGACTTCAACTTGCACTTGCACATCAGCCACTGTGAGTGATTCACGCTTAAATTACTGCTAAGCTTATTGGTTGCTCATTATTTACCAACTTATCCAAACTTTTATTGCCATTAAATTTTATTCCAATTTTATTTTTAAACTCTTACCAGGTAAATTAATATTGTGAATTGTTTTGTTTTGCTGTTGAGAAGTTATTTCTTTTAAAAGGTTTAATTGTGAAAATAAGCCACTAAGCCATCTAACTATGGAATCTGATAAAAGCAAACTTAAACGTAGGGCTTCTTTAGCTAATTGGTTGATATCAACTACGCCTGATCAAAAAAGACAGCGTATATTGAATGAAGCAAGTACTAGCAAAAATAAGGAAATTATAAATGTAGAGAGTAACAAAGAGAAAGATGATGATGAAGACCAAGAAATAATTTTCAAGCAAAAGCCAATTTCTTCTTCATCTTCATTCACATCAACAATTGATAATGAACCTCAACCTTCATCTTCAACTTCAGGCTCAGGTTCAATTCATGATCAATCCGACAGTGGCGTAGCCCATCAAAAGTATATTCGGCATTTCCGTGTGAATAACAAACATTATGTTGCATGCACAGTTTGCTCCGAATTTCCAAACACTGTCAAAATGTTTTCAAAAAAAACACAGTTACCTCCGATTACTAAAGAACATGGTACTTTGTATCGTAAAGAAACTGTTGATAAACACCTTGCTCAACAATATCATGCCGAATGTATTAGAGCGCTTCGATTATCGACACTATCACATGAAAAAGTACCAGAAACCCAAGGAACGAATGCGAACATGGATGATTTAGTTTCAAAAATGAACGAAAAATTAGGCAATAAAATTGGAAGTCTGCTTCTCCATACATATGGTGATGCCAAAAAACTCACACTAAGTGCTTTTTCGTTTCCATCGAGAGTCGTAGTGGCAAAATTAGCCGAAACATTTTCGTTCAACGATATTGAAAGTTCCTCGTCATCCATGCAAAATCTAGATTACCAATATTTGACGCCACAAGCGCATGAAGAGTTTTTGAATTGCATTGTAGTGAGTGATAAGAAAATGTTTGCGAAAACTCTTACCGAAGATATTTTATCCTTGTCACTTCGATGCGATGGTAGTGTTGATCGTACTCAGATGGACAAAATTTATCTTTTTGCAAAAGTGGTGAAAAAATCCGGTAGAGCAGAACAATATTTCCTTGGAGCTAGTGAACCAACTTGTCGCGGAGCAGAAGGATTACTTGGTGCTATGGAAACAGCTTGCGGTCTTACTGTTGAAGCAGGAATCAATATCGTTAAACAAATTTTTGAATTTGCGTCTTCTATTGTGACAGATGGAGCATCAGTAAATGTCGGCAAAAAAAATGGTTTGTGGGAGCTTTTTGAAAAAAAGTATAAAACCGATTCGAATGTTCCAATCTTAAAATTTTGGTGCGCTGTACACAGATCAAATTTGGCTTTCAAGTCAACTAGCAACTCTGTTTCTGAACTCAAACATATAGTACAAGAGCTTGCAAGTCTTAGCAGTTTTTTCCATGCATCAGGATTACGATCTAAAGAACTACGTGACATAGCCAAAGAAAACAATTGCTCTCTTATAAATTTGCCCCGTTTTTTTGAAGTACGTTGGACAGAATTTTCATTTGATTTAGTGAATGCAGTATTAGCTTCTTGGCATAGTCTTGTTTTATACCTGACAAATAGTACTGAAAGAGAAGCTTTGGGATATGCAAAATTTTTAATGAATTCAGATAATCTGCACCTTCTAACATTCATTGCTGATTTATTGATAGTATTCAGCAGATATCAAAAAAAAATCCAAGGGGATAGTGTTACTATTATAGACATTGAGAAAGAAACAGAAAGTGTGAAATCTAAACTTACCAGCTTAAAAGAAAAACCATTATTGGGAGGATGGGTTGAAACATTCAATGCCGAAATGAAAGTAGATTCAAAAACTCAAAGATGCACTTTAAAAGGATTCACTCTTAATGAACATCGAGAACGAAGAGGAAAAGAGCATCACAAATATGTATCTCAATGTCGAAATTATGCTGCCGTGTGTGTAGAGTTAGTAGATTCTTTAGTGGAATTTCTTGGCCAACGATTCGATATAGATTCGCAAGTAATTAAATATTTAAAACCGTTTGTAAAGTTAGACCCAGAAACAGATTTAAAAGGTGTTCACAGCCTGTTAGGGAAAGATTTGGACCTCACTGAATTTGCACTTGAATACGAAGAACTTTTACAACACGACAGAATAATTGAATTTAAACAACTAACCATTGTTGATTTTGTACCGATTTTGGCTACATCAGGGCAATTTAATAATGTTGCAATTCTTATGGCACGGATACTTGCAGCTAAGCCTCACAGTGCAGATGTAGAAAGACTGATTAGCACCAGCAACACACTGAAAAGCAAAAATAGAAGCAGTCTTGCAATCAAATCTGAAAATGATTACTTGTATGTGTACCATAATATGCCGCCACTGGCTTTATGGGATTCGAGACCAGCGGTACGTGTATGGTTACTTAAGCGGAGTCATCGCGTAAAAGAAACTTCAAAAGCTAAAGAGCAAAGCTGGTATAAGGGGATTTTTAAGGAAGCTGAAGACAAAGCAATTGAATCTGCTGACAGTGAAATGTCTACAAAGAATAGGCCAAGAAAGTTTTAATTTAAATTATTTAAATTTTAATATTTTCGTTAAATACAAATATTAGTTCTGGTTTCAAGTGTTTGTCTATATGTTACGTTGTTTTTTTTTCATATATATATATATATATATTAAAATATATAATATTTTATCTAAATGTTTGGTTTGATTCTAAAAATTAATACTGCGCAAAAGTCGATTTCCCACTGCAAATTTATTTTTCCCACTGTCGCTTTTGTGTCCCGCTGCAGCTTAGAATAAGGCCTGGTGCAGATCGATTTCTATGCAATGTTTCAACCTGTAAATTTTGTTTTATTCTCGATTTTTCTCTTCTATTCTACTCCAGATTCCAAACGCACTGGCGTTTTAACTTTTTTTGAAAAGCATGCGCAAAAATTACGTATTCTGTAATTTGTGTAATTAATATGTAACCAAAGAACATTAAAAAACTCGAAATAAACTACTAAATAAAAAAATAAACTACTAAATAAAAATCTCATTTATTAAAAATAAGCGTAATATGCTTTTCATAATGCTACTTGCATTAACCACCTTCAACCAAAAATGTCCCGCTTAAACCGAGCGGGTTAATTCTTGTTGGTAAAACCAATCCCAGCTAGCATAGTACCGTATTTTTACGTTAACTTAACGTAATTTTAGACGTTGACGTATAAGGTTCAGTTTAGTACGTCTCTATAACGTTATTCTATAACGTAAATTAAAATTCGTCATGTTTTAACGTCACAATTACGTAGTTTTAGGTATAGATTATTCCAGTTTTCTAGATATCTATCCTCTCTAGATATAATATATATTATATTTAAAATAGAACTAGAATTCATAAAATATATTTTTTATTTGAATATACATATATTTGAATTAGAGCGCTTTTTTTATTTACGAATTATCACGAAGCTTGCGCACGAACACAAACCGAAGATTTTATTCGGCATCGGCGTACTGCGTGGTTGACTGTTGGGCGTTGGCACTTGCCAGTTGTATAGTGGAGCGTCGTGCGCTTGACTGCATTACCACAGTAATAATGGCGGCGTAGTTTACTTTCATGTTTGTTCCTTTATAAACGTTTTGTAAACCGAAGATTTTATTCGGCATCGGCCTACTGCGTGGTTGACTGTTGGGCGATGGCACTTGCCAGTTGTATAGTGGAGCGTCGTGCGCTTGACTGCATTACCACAGATAATGGCGGCGTAGTTTACTTTCTTGTTTGTTCCTTTATAAACGTTTTGTAAACCGAAGATTTTATTCGGCATCGGCCTACTGCGTGGTTGACTGTTGAGCGTTGGCACTTGCCAGTTGTATAGTGGAGTTTGTTTGCTTGTTTGTTCCTTTATAAACTTTTTGTAAGTATAGGTTTTTATGCCTTTCAATAGTATGCATACAATAATTTTGTTTTGCAGTAAAGCTTGACATTTAATTGAAATGTATTCGGTCGTAGAGTTTCCGTTAGAGGATCGGGTGGGACTTGTAAATTCCACGTGGTTGACGCCACGTAAAAAAGAATCGTTTTGGCCTCCATATAAAACGCAAGATGAGTATATGCGTTCTCTTAAACGGAATGAAAATGCTGATCAAGCAAAGTGGGAATTGTGTCCTATAGGACGTATTTTTTGGGAAGGAAGTAAGTATAACCTCAAAACAATTACTTTATTTACGGAAATTACTTGAAGAATTTTGCCAGAATTTTGATGTACTGATGATGGTTGCAAGCTTCAATTTTGTTGAGAATTTTTTTTTATTTAGAAATTTAAGAAAATGTTTGAGATTACGTAAAATTGTTCGCTATAATTTTGCTAATTATTTAATAATAAATATACATATAAATATATATTAATTAAGAATTAATAATATTAATTTTGCTTTGACAAAATGCTGTTTGCTAATTATTTAATTAATAAATAAAAATTCGCTGGAAATGAGATTCCACAGTACTTCTCTCGTTTATATAATAAAATTTAAATAAATCTGACAATTCTAACTATGAAGAGGGTATTAGGGGTTACAATTGTAAAATGTAGGTCTGGCCTAATTTCAATTAAATTAACTAAGTAATGATAAGTTAAATATGTTAAAATTACTACTACCAAATTTGAAAGAAATCCGAGCATTTTGACTGTAAAGGGTATGTTAAGGGTTGAAATTGTAAAATAAGGGTCGCATATTATTTTTAATTAGATTATTCGTAAATCTGTTTTAAATGTATAGTAGAAATCTAATATGAAGAAAATCCGATCCATATAACTCAAACTGTATATTTGGGGGGTGGGGGGGTGTGTAGTTAGGGTTGTAAATTATTTTTAGTCACTCAATATGTGAATATATATAAAATTACTGACGGAAAATGGTGAGTTATGCTGACATATAAGAATAAAAACACCGCCAATTTTTGAACAATTAATTTAAAGACCCAACAGGCCACTAGGGTTAATTTTTAGGGGATGAAACTTTTACCAGCACTTTCTTCAATGTATTCCTAATATGTATGCCAAATTTGGTTCAAATAAAATATTCCTCCTGGCAGGTATTCACGTTACAACTTATGCATTTTTACAACTTTTTGACCCTTCAACCCTTAATAAAAAATCAACCCTTAGAAAAACTACAGATTTTTTGGAAGCATTCACCACTTGGGGTATACACGAAACATATGTTCAATATTTGGTCAAAATCGGTCTGCAACTTTAGAAGATTAAGTGGATGCACCGATTTTGCTGTTTTTGGCATGTTTTTGGCCAATAATGCGCAGGTCCTTGAGAATTTCCTAACTTTTTTTTCTTTGACCTAATCAATGGGCAGGTAGAAAAAAAGGACGCAAATTTTGCTTTAATCGGATCAGTAGATTCCAAAATATAGCGGTTTAAAGAAACGAACAGACCGACAGACAGACCGACAGACAGACCGACAGACGGAAATTAGTGAATATGATTTTCGTAATCTACGCATTCAATAAAGTAGAAAAAAGTGAAATTTGGAGAAATTTTTTTTTTCATTAATACAATACTTCCTCTACGAGAGAAGTAATTGTTATATTTTAAATATATTATCTAATACATTTATTATATTATTTATTTAATAATAAATATATATATAAATATATATTAAATAATAATTAATAATATTATTATTATTTATGAATTTAATTGTAAAATTAAAATTATTAATTATAATTATTTAATAATTAAATAATATTATTTAGTTATTAAATAATTTTAATTTGATTTTAATTTTAAATATAAATTTATTCAAATTTTTATAGATGACTTGAAAATAGCCTTACAAAAATTATCACAATCTGAGAATCAGTCGGATGTACAAACAGATTTCGAAAGCAATGAACACGTTGGGCAGTCCAAACGGAAACGAGTACCAAAAAGGCAATTTTCTGAATTAGAAACTGAATCTGATGAAGAAGAAGTATTGTCAAAATATGCTCGGCCACCTACCATAAAAAATAATAACAATTTACAACCATCCCAAGATATACGAAGAGCTGCTTCCAATGCTTCTGGATCCCGTTATTCTAGTCACTCACCAGAACGTGGTTCTTCCATTGGTTCTGGATCTCATGGATTGAGTCTCAGTTCTTTACCACTATCGCAGCCAGTAGAACGTCGTCCTTCGATTAATTCTGGATCTCGTCACTCTTCTACAAACTCATTTGATTTAAATTCAGATAGCCCATGTAATGCATTTTCGTTTATGGTATTAATACCCATATTAAATATGTTTATAATTTGCAGCTTATTCTTCCCTTTTATCTAATATTCTAACAATCAAAGAACAAAATAAGCAGATTTTGTCTTTACTAAATAAAGCCAATACCGAAACTGTGACAGCGGCGGTATTGTCTACGCATCCTCCCGATTTACCCGTCACTTTACCCATTACGTCGGTTAGAGATTTCCTGATTTTAGATGCCTATTTGAAAGAAAATAATCATGCTGACACTTTGGTATGTAGTTATTTGTCTTCATATACATTTTCTTAGAATAATCATTTTTTATTTAAGTGTTCTTATTTATCAACAATAAGTGGTGGTGATTACAAGTACACTACCTATCGCTTGTTGAAAACCCTATTATCGAACGAAGTTGCATCTGAATATAGTTACTTTGGCCAAAGGAGCGGAAAACTGAATTTTCAAGAAACTATTTTAAACAACATAACAAACCGTAAGATTTTGTTTTTCTGTAATATATGATTCTGTAATATATGATTTCAAACTTATAGGTTCAGTAAAGGCTTGTTGCAAAGGAGCTAAGGATAAAGACATTGAACAGGCCATCAAGGATTGGCTCAAACACGCTCCACAAAGACTAATAAGTGCAATGAAAAAGAAGACTGCATAAAAATGCCAAAATTTTATAAAGATATTGTTGGAAAGCGTCAAGTTTATAGAAGGGTTGCAAGGCAAGTAACTGATATTCAAAATCATATTAGAGAGCAGAACACAAAAGTGCAATGTGATATTGATCAAAGCGAAGTCAAACTTACTAATTATACATGTGAATCTGAACATACGGTTGTAGACAAATCAAATGTTGCATTTGACACAAATTCAACGTTAAATGTTGAATTTGACACAAATTTAACTTTAAATGCTGAATTTGACACACATTTAACATATTATTCTGATTTACCTACTGATTCAACTTTAGGAAAAGAATCATATGCTATTCAATTTATTGAATCTCAATTAACTGCTAATGAATTTCCCGATTCAGATTTACCAATTAAATTAAGAGAATGGTGTTTACAGAAGAAAGTTCCACATGCAACTATTAATAAGTTATTGCATATTCTCGCACCTTTGCACCCTGAATTACCTCTCGATGCACGCACTTTGTTAAAAACACCTACAAATATAAATGTATACAAACAACTGGATAATGGAGAATACTGTCATTTTAGTTTAGAAAAATCTTTAAAACAATTTTTGTCAAAAAATTCATATTTTACTTTAAGTACTTTACAAGTATCTATTAATATTGATGGCCTTCCTCTGTTCAAAAGTTCAGAAATTCAATTTTGGACTATTTTGGGGTTGATTAAAAATGCGATCGTAAGAAGTAACCCATTTGTTATCGGAATTTTTTGCGGGAGATCGAAACCAAAGCCTCTAAACTTGTTTTTAGAAAGCTTTGTAAACGAATGCTGTAGTCTTATTGAAGAAGGTTTCTATTATGCTAATAAAAAATATTTTGTGCAAATTCACAGTTTTGTATGTGATGCGCCTGCCCGAGCATTCATAAAATGTGTAAAATCACATGGTGGCTACTCATCGTGTGATAAGTGTACTGAAGAAGGCGAATATATTAATGGCAGAATTGTTCTTGTTGGTACATCAGCTTTGAAACGCACTGATGAGTCATTTAATTTGCAAGAAGATGAAGATCATCATTTGGGTAGTTCGCCTTTACTTAGATTAAATTGTGGGTTAGTTTCCGTCTTTCCATTAGACTACATGCATTGTGTTTGCTTGGGAGTAATGAAAAAACTGTTGGTTTCTTGGGTGAAAGGAAATTTAAATGTTAGGTTACAAAGTAAAATAGTAAATGCAATTTCTCAAAGTTTGTTAGATTTAAAAAAATACATTCCAACTGAATTCAACAGAAAGCCTCGAAGTCTTTCAGAAATTGCACGTTGGAAGGCAACCGAATTTAGAACATTCCTTTTATATCTTGGACCAGTTGTATTGAAAGGAGAAGTAGATTTGGCTATTTATGAACATTTTTTATTATTTCATACTGGAATTACAATTTTAGCTTCTTCAAAACATTTATCATTGCAAGGCTCTACTTTTGCGTCTGAGTTACTAACAAATTTTGTTTCTCATTCTAAATATATATATGGTTTAGAATTTTTAGTGTACAACGTTCATGTACTATGCCATTTATCAGACGACGTAAAAGTGTTTGGCCCACTTGATTCTTATTCAGCTTTTCCTTTCGAAAATTTT
>OY744566.1:5631349-5817061 GCA_963556235.1 Cryptophagus acutangulus | reverse complement strand
AAAACGATTTGTAGGCTTCTGAATTAATTTCTGAAGTAGTTGAACTTGGGAAAGCCTGGTCGGTAAGCCTCAAAAAAGATTTTTTTGAAATAAGTTTATCTATCAGCTCCGGTTTGTAACCATTGGCCTTGGTTTGCTTTACATGAAGTGCAAATTAAATGTGCATTTAAACCGCTTTTCACAATCAAATCACTTTTCTCGAAAATAAAAGATAAAAACAAAAAATTGGACAATAGTGGAGTTTATTTACTAAAATGCAATTCTTGCAATGCAGGTTATATAGGACAGTCCGGTAGGCCCTTCGGCACTCGAATTAAAGAACACTTAAGATCAAAAAATGCGATTGACAACGATAAGTCATATTTTGGTAAACACCTAAGAGAATTCAATCATTCGTTTGACGCGAACGACGAAAATAATTTCATCATATTACATGTAATGAACAAGGGTTCGAAACTTACAATTTTGGAGAACCTAGAAATTCTAAAATTCTCGACCGATAAAGATTTTACGATGCTCAACTATATGCAACCAGAAATTTCTAATGTCCTTACAATGAACTTGAATCAATCCACAAATTCGAATTTGGCGCCTTCCGCGCAACAAAACAGCACGTCAAAAGTTCTCGCTCACCTTCCGTCACAAAACTTAACCAAAGATTCCTAGTCAGACCACGCGCTGGTCGCGTTTTTTAATTAACTTAATTATTTATTAATTTTAATCTAATTTATTAAAATTAAACCTAATTTTAAATTGTAATTTTAAATTGTAACTGTTTCAACCGGTTTATGTTTAGTTCTAAGTGATTTCGATGTTGATATTGTGCCTTCAAAATACCGCTTCAAACCTGACTAATTAAAATGGCCTTCTGTTATGGCTAATTAGGCTTTCAAACTACTGTTTTCAATCTAAAACTTGTGATGTTGCCAGTGAATTTGCTGTCCTCAATTGTGATGCTCAAAATAATCTTCTTATTTACCTTTTTGTAATTTAACAATCGTTGTAAGTAATGGAATTTTCCACTCGTTAAATTTAAACATTGTAAATTTTCTCTCTTATGCTTTATAAATTTTTAGAATTGTTTCCTGATGATGAGCTTGTAGCTCGAAACGCGTCGAACATATTAAAAGTATTGTTGCCTTTTGAACAATTGACTTTCACTCGTACTTCAGTACACCATCTCCGAACTTACATTTAATTCATACAGAATATGTTTCTACGAGTGTTTATTAGACTTTTCAAAAAAAGATTTTGAAATTTGGGGTGCGTCATTTAATCTCTCAAATACCATAAATCAAATCAAAAAGTGAGATAATTTAATGAATTATTATATTTTCCTAATTGTATTGGAGCTGTCGATGGCAAACATGTTATGGATGCACCACCAAATGCAGGCAGCATCTATATAACATAAAGGCACTCACAGTGTATTATATTGTAATCTAATCATTATCTGTACCAATATCATAAAGTGTATTACTGTTAGTCTGTAAGTTATATAATAGATGGCCATCATAGCTATCATTGAATGAGTGGTGGGGGTTATAAATACTATCAGAGATACACCACCGCATATATGCAGAGCAGACCTTCATGTGAAGAGCTCACGTTGTCATTACATTAATCTACCTATTATTAAACCATCCTTTTGTTATTTCACGTTGTGTCTTGTTATTTCGATGCCCAGTTCACAAGTATTATACATGATGTCAGTAGTTAGTAAAAATAAACTGTGATTAGTGCAAAAAAGTAAAAAAAAAAACAAAGAAGATACACGTGAGAAGAGTATTCGACATGGAAAACTTATTCAAGCCCCCAGAAGCACTAATGCTAGACAGAAATATATCAGAAAATTGGAGGAAGTTTTCCCAGAGGTTCGATTTATTCCTGGCTGCAACAGATTTAAACGGCGATCCAGAAGAAAAGAAAATTGCTGTGTTACTACATTTAGTAGGAGATGAAGCCCTAGAATCATACAACACCTTCACATTTACTGCAGGCGAACCTAGAACAATCGCAGTGGTAAAGCAGAAATTTGAAGAGTATTGTTCCCCTAAGAAGAATGTTATATTTGAACGGTTTAAATTTAACAGCATCAGTCAAGTCGAAGGCCAAAAGTTTGATAGTTTCGTAACAGAATTGAGAAAAGCTGTACAAACAACTAGATATCAAAATTGTGAAGAAATGGTTCGTGATCGAATTGTAATGAGCAATTGTGACAAACGAACCCAACAGCAGCTATTGAGAGAGACAGAACTCACATTAGAAAAAGCCATTAATGTATGATCTCGGGGCACTGTGATTATTAAGTATTTTACCAGATTTCCAGGTTTTAGATATGTGATTATAAATGGTGACATCAGTATTAGCATTAAGTGGCTTTAGTTCAGTCGACTTTTTATTGCAATACTCCTTATTGAGATTTCTTTTTAATTCAATTTTGTCCACAACGTTTTTGCACAGTTCTGATTGCAACAAATCAACGGATGTTGGCAGTTTTGTTTTACAACGTCGCGAGTTTAATAACTGGGAGGGAGAATATGTCATGTGTTTTAACGGAATATTTCTGTAGGCTAACAGTGCTGATTCAATATCTTTTCCTTCTTCTATGGCTTTTTTGAGTATATTTTTTGAAATTGAGACTGCCTTTTCAGCGAAACGGTGGCTGACGGGCGCCATGGTAGGCATGGGGGGACTTTCTGACTGGCCATATGACCCCCCCCCTGCCGCTCTGGTCCGGCAGTTGAAAAGAATAGGCCAGAGGTTTCCTTACTAGCCGCAAGTAAGAATCTTGCGATGGTAGGGGCCGTAGACTTACTTATGGTTGCAACGACCCACCAGGAGCATGCACCCCTGGGCGGTAGTGACTATAAGTAGGAGCGGTGTGCCTTGCCTTAACCGGCCGGGTCTTACGAGGAAGGTCTACCCCTATAAAAAAAACCTCTCAATCTCGACCGTCGGGACATGCCAATAAGAGATGCATGAATGGTGAGGTACGACCATTAACCAAGTGTCCCAGCCTCAGGGAACCTGGCAACACCCTGTTGCATTTAGCCTTCCCCTTGGTATGAGCGTATACTGGTGGTGACAGGTTATTTCGTCTCAACTCGTGGGATTTAATCATGAATAAAGTCAAAAAATCTAAAATAAATTGTGAAGGTGAAGGCTCTGTGAGGAGCAATAGTGAGGGTGAAAGTGATGCGATGTCGCAAGACGGAATGTGGTTGTGGAGGGTTCTAATAGGAACAAAAGAGGGTTGGAAAGAGGTTCCAGTAGCATGTCGAACTAACGAGAGTTAGCGAGATTGGTGATAGGATGCGGGAATATGTGCTTGCAGAGAGTAGCAAGGTAAGCAAAATTTCTAGCAAGCTTATCTTAGATATGCTTGCGGAAATGGAGTGTGAATGCATGAGTATGATTTTGGATCGAGAGCGAGCGCTAGGCAAGCTTGAGGAGAAAGAGAAAGTTTTAAGGGAACTAAGAATGAGAGAAAAGCTCAAAGAAAGAGTGGTTCCTGCAACCTACGCTGGCGTTGCCAGTCTAGTAGCGGGAGCAAGTGCGAGTGTGAGCGGTACGAGTGGCAGCAATGCACTTGCAAGAAAGTCGATGGTGGCAGTCTCTACCAAAGCGGTAGAGATACGAATGAAAGCAGAACTGGTGCAAAAGAATAGTGAAGAGATCAAGAAATTGATCTTGGAAAGTGTGGCGCCGACCATGAATGTGAGGGTTGTTGCTATGAGAAAGCTGAAGGAAAGTGGTGTCATCATTGAGACCACTAGTGTGAAAAAACAGGAAATGTTAATAAATAGCGAGAGATTCGACGAGTTAGGCATGACTGTGAAGGTGCCTAGCAAGAGAGGCCCAAAGCTTCTCTTGTTTGATGTACCGGATATAGTGACGGAGGTTGAACTACTCAGCCAATTGTATGAGAGAAATTTATCAGATATCATGAGCGTGGATGAATTTGATAAGGGCATGAAAGTAATTGGGAAAAATGGGACAAAAGAAGGAGTGAAAAATGTTAGGGTGGAAGTATCCATGAAAGCAAGGGAGCGATTGTTGGGCGTGGGGCGAGTGTTCCTTGGCTTTGCTGCGTACAAAGTCAAGGAGCTCGACTTGGTAACGAGATGCTACAATTGCTAATGGTACGGCCACTATGGCAAAGAGTGTAAAGTGAAAGGAAAAGTTTGTAGAAAGTGCGGCGTCTTGAGTCACATGATCAAATATTGCAAGAAAGAGAGGGATGAATCCAGAAATTGCAAAGCTAGCGGAGTGGCGCATAACTACTCTGTCTTTGACTCCGGTTGTCCTGAGTACCAGCAACAGCTGGAGCAAGTCAGGGGAAGGAGTGCGTACGTATAAATGATTAAGCTACTTCAGCTAAACTGCCAGCGCTCGTATGCCGTCATGTGTGACGTGGGAGCGACCATCAAAAGGGAAGGTGTTCATGTGGCTCTGTTACAGGAGCCATATGAGAGAGATGGATGTGTGCGAGGGCTTCCAAGCGATTTAAGGGTAATGAGTGCTGGCAAGGCGGCTATTGTGGTTAATAGTATGAGTCTGGATGTTGTATACATGAATGAACTTAGCGGAGAATATGGAGTATGTGCAAAAGATAGAAATTTTGAATATTGTCTTGTCAGTGTACTGTGTTTATGGGGCGGAACTGCAGCGCTATCTGCAGTACATTGACAGAGTGTTGAATAAAATTGGTGACAAGGCGTTGCTAGTGGGGATGGACGCCAATGCTGTGTCACAATTGTGGCACAGTAAAGGCATGGGTGGTAATAGAGAAGGAGAAATAAGATGTAGAATGATGGAAAAATGGTTAAATGATAATGGGTTAATTGTATTGAATGAAAAGAGCGAATTTTATACCTTCAGTAGAATGCGAGGGGAGAGTGATATAGATGTGACACTGGGCAATAGAAAACTATGCGAGTGTCAGATAGAGTGGAGAGTAAGACCGGAATAGGGTATGAGTGATCACAACTGTCTGACAGTTGTGATTACTAGCGCAGAATGTATATATGAACCTCAAGAAGGTAGAATGAAATGGTCGGCAAGGAATGTTGATTGGGTGGGTTTATGGACTTATTAAAGTCCAAGGCTGAACTGTTTGGCATTGCTGCATATGACAAATTGGAATTGATGGAAAAATTGAGTATGATAAATAGCTGGATATATGAGGTGAACGATGTTAAAATGGGAAAAATGTGTAAGCGAGTGTCGAAGCGAGTCAGGTGGTGGACACCAGAACTCGAGCGAATGGTGAAAATTACTAGGAAGAACTACCAGAGGAGTAGGAAGCGTGACACTGTTGACCTGCCGGAAGTGGAACAACTATATAAGCTGCGTAGGAATGAGTATAAGTATATGGTGTGCAAACACAAGGAAAGTAATTGGAGAGACTTTGTTAAGGAAAAGTGCAACTTGGACCCCTGGGGTGAGGTCTATAAGATCTGCACCGGAAAACGCAAGCGAAGTATGGTCGAGTCACTGAAAGTGGGTGGTAGGTGAAACAGGTGCAAGCGAATATGACCCTTATTGCAATTAGTACTCTCAGCGGTAGAAACGCTGACAGCCAATCACAGCGCATGCTTTGGACACACAAATATTCGGTTTGACACCGATTAGTATAAATACAGGTCATTTTCTGGACAAGAGTCAGTCAATATCCAACCTTTCTAGCGACTACAACTGTGCGACTTGTGACAAAAAGTTATAGTAAATTGTGTTTCTCTGTGTATCCCAAACCCAGTTCAACAAAATATAACTTAATATATATCAATCAAACATGGCGCAGTCGTGCTTAGATTGTAAGCGCATTGTAAATCATCGTTATGATGAGTATTTTAAATGTTCAAATGTTGAGTGTGGTGCTGTACTCCACAGAACATGCAAAGATGTTTCTGTGGATGATTTTTTGTACTGCAAGTCTTCTGGGGAACTGGATAAATGGATTTGTGGCATTTGCATCGCTGGTTTTGACCTATCATCCAAGGTCGAGAACAAGGTAAATCCACCACCTGCTGAAAATGACACCGTTGTCAAATCCGGAAATTTAAGTGTTTCAATGGACTCACCTGTTGGAAATTTGAGTGAATTGGCCTCATCGCTGATTAATAAGAATAATCACAAGAAACGTGATAAGCCTGATGAAGGAGACTACATCGTTGATTTAGTCGAACTAATTCGACTGCTTGTAAATAAACACGATCTGATGCAAAACACTATCGATACCATGAGCACGAAAATTGATGATTTAACTAAGTTAACTAACTCCTTAAATTTTAAGCGAAACACCTCCAAGCACAATGTAAACAACATTCCTGTCATTCCTGCGACGGATGCTCGTGTTCACACCACAGTACCTCGGCCGCGCACCAAATCTGCGACTATTGATGGGTCCGTGCAAGTAGACAACCAACATGGCACAGGATCTCCGTCCTTTGCGTCTATTACAGCTAGCAATTTGAGCTCATCTGCTAATAATGATGTGAATTTCCGGGTGGTTCAAAATAGAAAACCCAGGAAGAATCCAAACGTTACCAGAGGTACTGCGTCCAGCTCTGCGAATGATTCATTTGTTTCCACACCTGCAAAAATGTGGCTTTATGTCGGTAAAGTATCGAATTCGGTTACTACTGAAATTGTTGAGAAGTATGTTGTCGATAAAGTTAAGAAAGTCTCTAATGAAAAACTAGATTTTACTATTGAAGCACTGCCGGTGAAGGGCTCTTCCAAGTCCTTCAGGGTTAGTTTTAATAAAGAGCATTATGATCTACTCAATAACGCTGAATTCTGGCCCAATGGTGTGGTAATTCGTAGATTTCACTTTAAACGACCTGATACTACTTCGAAATCAAATTTTCAAAGAGCTGTATCAACAAATTCCCAGACGTAACTCACAACATCCCTACTCAAAACGCCAAATCTTCCGTAAGTTCCACCACAAGTGAGCATCAACTCTATCTGCTGCATCAAAACATACAGTCGTTGAGAAATAAAACACTTGATGTGGAACTTATGCTAAATACTATGGATTGCAAACCGCAGATTCTGTGTTTTACTGAGCACTGGTGCACTAGTGAAGAAATTCAATTTGTAGCCATTTCTGAATTTAAATTGATTGCATCATATTCAAGATCATTTAAATCCCATGGCGGTTGCTGTATATACGCAAACCCTGCTATTGGTCTGGTTGAATGCAAAGCCTTTGAAGACTTTAATCAAGAAGTAGCTATTGAATGTTGCTGTGCTGTAAATGTTATGTTAAAAATATGTGTTTTGTGTATATACAAATCTCCACTAGGATCTAATGAAATATTTTTTGAAAATTTAAATAACCTGCTACATTCCTGCTCTACAAAATTCAAAAAGTATAAAATTATTCTGTGTGGAGATTTTAACATATGTCTTTTTAAACGGTCTGCAGTTACTGATGTCTTTTTGGATATCTTGCATAGTAATAATTTAAGTCAAACTATTTTTGATGCAACTCGAGTAACAAAAAAAAGCGCTTCACTCTTGGACAATATATTTATTAACTTTGATAGAAACTTGAGAGGTCTAGTAATTAATACGGCTTTATCGGATCACCATGGTCAGCTTATCAGTATAATGTACTCAGAAAAAAAAGATTTGAAATGTTACAGAAGAGTTTTTTCAGCAAACAAAATTGATTCATTTACAAACGAATTGTCTTTGTTTTCGTGGGATGAGGTCTACAGACAAACAAATGCAAGCACAGCGTACGACATATTTTCAAAAAAAATTACAGCACTGTTAAATACAATCTTTAAACTCAAGCCTTTTCACAATCGCATCAAACACAATTCATGGATTACCATGGGCATTAAGATTTCATGTACAAAAAAGCGTAATCTATATTCAAACTATATGAAAGGTTCTCTTCAAGATCAAAATTACTTCAAACAATATTGCAAAGTTTTAAAAGAAGTCATAAAAAAGGCAAAACGAATGGCCGACGAAAGTTACATAAATAACGCGAAAGACAAAGGAAAAGCCACTTGGGATCTTGTCAAACACTATACAGGCAAAAGAACGGTCGAACAAAGTATATTAAAAAATCTTAAATCGATTTCGAATGATTCAAAAACGGTTTTAGACCACCTGAATCATTTCTTTGTTAATGTTTGTCCGAATTTTGCTTCAAACAAAAACATAAACTGCAATCAGCGCATACAACGTTCGATATTTTTAGCTCCTTGTACGCCACAAGAAACTTTTAATACATTAATGTCATTAAAAAATACAGGTGCAGTTGGTGAAGATGAAATACCAGTGAAATTGCTTAAAAAAATAGCAAATATCATTTGTGACCCATTATCTCATATAATAAATTTAAGTTTTACTACAGGTTGTTTTCCAAATGCGCTTAAATGCGCCCGAATTAAAGCTATTTTTAAAAAAGGAGATAATAAAAACCCTGGTAATTATAGACCGATTGCAATTCTTACAGGTTTCAGCAAAATTTTTGAAAAAATTATGTATGAACGGTTTTCAAATTTTATTGATAAACATAATATTCTATCAACTTCGCAGAACGGGTTTCGCAAAGGTAAAACCACGGCTAGAGCATTGTACATGGCACTATGCAATATCATTCAGTCCTTAAATAACGACAAAAAAACAGCGACAATTTGCTTAGATTTATCAAAAGCATTTGACAGCGTAAGTCATGAAATTTTGCTCGTTAAACTAGAATCATATGGAATCAGAGGAATGGCACTCGATTTGATAAAGTCTTATCTCACTAAGAGAACTCAATATATTGAGGAATCCGACGAAACAGGTACAGTCATAAAATCGGAAAAACTATTTACTAAAATGGGAGTACCACAAGGATCAGTCCTAGGACCGTTTCTATATATATTGTATGCAAATGACTTATCTTATTTGATACCAGATCAGCTTGTTCAATTTGCAGATGACACATCTATTATCTGTACTGAGAACAATTATTCCGACTTGAAACAACGAATTTCAAACTCAATGCTGGCTTCTGAAACTTGGTTTACTGCAAACAATTTGTCAATAAATGTCGATAAAACACAAATATTGAATTTCTCACTAAAAAATGAAAATGAAGCATTTTCTATTACCCATAATGATAACATCCTTAAGTCGCAGACAGAAGTAAACTTTTTATGCATAAAACTTGATTCCAGATTAGATTGGCGCGCGCATACTACCTCGCTAGCAAAAACCATTTCAAAATATTCTTATGCAATAAGAATCCTTAGAACTGAAATAAATAAAAAAACGGCCTTTACAGCGTATTCAGCTTATGTAGAATCTAGGTTGAAGTATGGAATAATTTTTTGGGGTAAGTCTTCGGGAGCCGAACAAATATTTAAGTTGCAAAAAAAATGTATACGCAATGCACTAGGCATAGGCACTAAGGAATCCTGTAGACTTTTATTTCATGAAAATAAAGTACTTACTTTAACCAGTATATATATATATTTGAGGCTGTAATATTTATAAAAAACAACCCAAGTCTTTTCAACACTGAAACAAAACATTTGCATGATACTAGATATAAACAAAATATATACTGCAATCGATATAAATATACTTACTTGCAAAAAACGCTGAATTCAGTATCATCCGAATCTATAATCAATTGCCACTTTCACTGAGAAATCAAACTACGAAAAACTTAAAACACTTACTTAAGAACATACTGCTAAGAAAAGCCTATTATACTATGCAAGAATATCTAGATGATAAATCATTCTGTTGACCGTCTATTATTTTTACTCAACATTTTCTTTTAACTTTCTGCACCATTTAACTTTTTATACTACATGTTTTTATACTATGTTTTTTATACTATATGTTTATGTACCTTGCATTGTACTTTTTAATTTACTTGTATTTTTAAGATGATCTACCGTATCGTATTTTGTTGATGTTTTATTTTATTATAAATGTCAATTTTTAAATTTGTGAAACGACATGTTCTACACCATTTTTTGGTATTTTCTTGAACGAATAAATATATCTATCTCTATCTATCTATCTAACATCAGTGTACCATGCCCCACACTCCCATCTCCAACTTGTGCGACGACACAGTGCTCGCCAGCACTGTCGACAATTTAGTTTTCCAACCACCAACAACCCCCGACAACATGGCGCCCAACGTGGGGCAAGATGGGAACTGGACAGTGACCAGGACTACACCGCTGCCCACTCATTCACCGGACTGGGACAGGATGTCAACTCTCAAAGAGGGCAGACACACACCGGAGTCCGACTACATAAAAACGCAAGTAGAAAATTCAGAATTTTTATACCGTGCCTCAGTTTCATTGCCAAACTTGAACATCGTCTCCGAGGGAAACAACGTTGGCGCGGGTCCACCCAAAAAACCATTTTGGCCAGTCAAAGACACCATGCACCAGGTGTCTCGAAGCCAAGCACCAGGTCGCTACGACACCATTCCCGAATGGTTTCATCCAAACCAGGTCCGGAACCACATCGCCAGGCCAAACACACTACACCTTAACACCAACCACAGGCAGGACTAACAGCACCAGGTCCTCCAGGTATCAAAAACCATACCGCTTCCAAGGCCAACCACGCCCAGGTCGTTTGACAACATCACCGACGCCGCCAGGTTACACCACGCTCAGGTGGACACAATCCCCACCGAGTACCACAGACACCAGGTCCACACCAGTCTGCCCAAGGACAGAAATGACATTCCACTTCAGGAAGCCGTGATGCACCAGGTCCGGAGGCCTCATTATCAACCACCAGACGACAGTATGTACATCCACAGACTACACCGACCTCCAAGGGATGCAAACATGGACATCATCTCCGAGGAGGTCCATTAGCACCAAGTCCCAAGGCATCCAAATATGCCACCAGGGTACATCCCAACGACATTCAACACCCCTCGGGACTCCCGACCGACCTTCGAGGACCCACCAATGATTTTTTCCGCAACAACATTGGAAGATCCGGTGTCATTCATCAACAACATCGCTGCGTGGTTTATCCAGAACCGTGTTCGTCAGGATGAATGGGTTCCACGCATCATCAAGCAACTGAAGGGGAAATCTGCCACTAAGTTCGCTCCCTACGAAAACTTGGTGGACTGGAATTTATTCCTAGACATCTTCCAGGACGAGTACGGCAACACAGCGCGCCTGACTGAATTGAAGGTCATTTTGTACAGCCAGCAGCAAACTAGTGCCGAAACAGCAGATATTTTCCTGCTACGCAAACAAAAACTCATGCAACGTGTGGAGCCACACATGTCCGAAGAATTAATGTTGAAAATTTTCGTGGAACAACTCAATCTACACCTGAGGATCCACCTTCGTACACAACCAATTCGAAGCCTAAGCGAGCTCATCACCATGGTCCGATCACTAGAAAAGGACTTGGGAACAACAACCCCCCGCAGCACTGGCCCAAAACCAGAAAACCAGGGCAACATCCCCAAATGCCGTTTTTGCCCGGAACGTCACTGGCACAAGGATTGTCCAGTGGCACAACAACAGTACCAGGAAAACTCCAAAGGAGGCGCCGCAAGAGGCAACGACGCTTCCAGACGCTAAACACCACACAATCCTGCAACAGCCTGCCTCGAATCCAAATCAACATCAACGGAAAGTCTTTACACGCCTTGTTGGATACAGGCGCGTCCGTAAATTTGATCCGTCAAGACCTGTTGCTCCCAAGTTCGGGAACCATCCAACACAACGCCCGTCAGCTTCAGCTCGCCAATTCCTCCTCATTTCTTTCAACAACCGGAGAAATCAAACTGACCTATAACATTCAAAACACAAGGTTACATTCAACATTCACGGTGGCAAGAGATACTCTCGAAGAGGCAATCCTAGGCTTCCCATGGTTCGTTGAACAACACGCAACGCTGGACGCATTGCGCACCTGTGTATATTTTGGCACAGATAAACGGATCACCGCTCGCTGGTCCAAACGACCTTCAACGCCGCCGAACGAAGGAACCATCAAGTGGGAAGAAGCAATTTTGCCGGAAGGAAGCTGCGAGTATAGGAATATACTTGAAGAATTCGTACAAGTCTTCGACGAAACACTCCAACAACCGACCACCAGATCGATCGAGCATCGCATCAACTTGGAAACTCACCAACCATTCCGTATCCGGCGGTATCGTTACTTGGAGGACAAGAAACGAACCATCTACGAACAAACGGAAGAAATGCTGTCTACGGGCGTGATTGAACCAAGTAAATCAAACTACTCCTCTCCCATAGTGCTGGTAAAAAAGATGAACGGGGAACACCGATTCTGCGTGGACTTCCGCCGACTCAATGACCACACCCAAAATGAAACCGCACAGCTACCCCTTATCCAAGACACCATTCGTGACCTCGGCCAGGCCAAGGTCTTCACATGTCTGGATTTAAGAAGCGGATATTGGCAAATTCCTTTGGCCAAGGAATCCAAACCACTGACTGCATTTGCTACACCGGATGGTGCAACATACCAGTTTACCGTAATGCCGTTTGGGCTGAAAAATGCGCCCGCGACGTTCCAAAAGCTAATGGCTCAAGATGTCCTGTCCGGTTTGCTACACAAGTTTGTAATGGTGTACCTTGACGACATCATCATTTACTCCAATACTCACGAAGAACATTTGACCCACCTACACACAGTGTTCGAACGCCTGCAGCAACACGGATTAAGGTCCTCTCTGGAGAAATGTTCATTCGGCCAGAACAAACTGGAGTACTTAGGCCATACAATAACGGCCGAAGGTAACCAACCGCAACTACATCACGTAGACCAGATCCACCAATGGAACGCGCCACGAAGCAAAAAGGAACTCCAACGCTTCTTAGGAACTTGTAACTGTCTCAGAGAATACATTCCCCATTTTGCAACAGAAGTCGCACCTCTGACCGACTGCTTGGTCACGAAGACGGAACAACGATACCATAGCAACGAACAGGAGTGTTTAGCTGTGATATGGGCGGTTCGGAAGTACCGACCATACTTGGAAGATCAAACATTCTGCCTTCGTACCGACAACCGGGCATTGGTATGGCTGAATAAATCTAAATAAATAAAGGACAAGGCAAAACTAACCAGATGGTCGTTGCTTCTACAGGAGTTCAGCTTCACCATCGAACACTGCGCTGGGAAGAATAACGAGCTACCGGACTTCCTATCACGTCACCCAGCCAGAGAAGACATCGAAGAGGAAGTCACAAATGAAGAACGCCTACTACCACCAGCCGCTATGACAGGATCAGGCCAGCAACAGGATGTTGTAAACCAAATAACCACTTTGGCTGAGTAAATACGCCATGGCCAACGCAACAGCGCAAACTGTGAAACCCTTATCGCAAAATGGGGGCGCATCACACTTGATGGACCAGAAGAACCAGGCGACCGAGGATTTTTGGGGCACTACCTAGTAGAAGATGGATTTCTCTACTTCCGACAGAATAACAAATTAGTGCTTTGGGCCCCTCAAGAATGTTACCAACGCGTACTTCACGAACATCACGACGCACCACTTGCCGGCCACCCTGGACGGGACGAAACATTGGTCAGCATCCAACAGCACTTTCATTGGCCAGGAATGACAAAGTTTGTCAAATCATACGTGAGATCATGCTTAATTTGCGCTACGACCAAAAGCGCAAGCCACCAGGAAGCAGCCACCCAGAAAGCACGCATTCCAACCAAGCCGTTCCACACCATAAGCGTGGATGTAATGGGCCCGTACGCGACCACCCAGGCGGGAAATCGCTTCATCCTAGTGGCAACCGATCTATTCACAAGATGGCAAGAAGGAGTAGCTTCAAAAACCTCGACTACCAAGGACATCACAACATTTCTTGAACAATCAATTTTCCACCGTTTTGGATACCCTGGCCAAATCATAAGCGACCAAGGAACACAATTCAAATCCAGATCATGGGAAAGATTTTGCGAAGGAAATCATATTACTCACCACCCAACTTCAATCTATCATCAACGGGCCAATCCAGTAGAGAGACAAAATCAAGAGCTCAAGAAGGGTCTACGAGCGAGAATGATCAACAAACCAGAAAACACCTGGCAAAACTACCTGCCGGAATCACTTTTGTCCCTGCGAACCAGAAAAAACGCAGCTACGGGAATGTCCCCCAGCGCCGCACTATTGCAGGTGCAAGCGAATATGACCCTTATTGCAATTAGTACTCTCAGCGGTAGAAACGCTGACAGGCAATCACAGCACATGCTTTGGACACACAAATATTCGGTTTGATACCGATTAGTATAAATACAGGTCATTTTCGGGACAAGAGTCAGTCAATATCCAACCTTTCTAGCGACTACAACTGTGCGACTTGTGACAAAAAGTTATAGTAAATTGTGTTTCTCTGTGTATCCCAAACCCAGTTCAACAAATTATAACATCAGTGTACCATGCCCCACACTACCCTCTCCAACTTGTGCGACGTCACAGTGCTCGCCAGCACTGTCGACAATTTAGTTGTCCAACCACCAACAACCCCCTACAACATAGGGTCACGCAATCCTGGGGTGAAACCATGGGAGTTCTTTCCTGGTGTTAATAATAGTATAAATGAGGGCGTATTGGATGATGAGAGTGAAATATTCACTAGGGTTGAGGTTGAGAATGCAATAATGAGAATGAGAGTTAAAAAGGCACCAGGGATGGATGGTGTAATGGTGGAGATGTTGAGAAGGGTATGGTGGGCGATCAGAGAGTACGTGGAGAGTTTGTACAGAGGATGTATAAACGCCAGGTGCTTTCCGGTCGCGTGGAAGAGTGCTTTCCGGTCGCGTGGAAGAGTGCTTTGGTAGGAGTGCTCTTGAAAGCACCAGAGAAGGACAGAGCTGACCCCAGATCATACAGGCCAATCAGCCTGCTATCGGCCTGGAGAAAAGTGCTAGAAAGAATGCTTGTAAACAGTGATTGACAAGTTGAGCATAATGGGATGTAAGAAAATGGCGATGTGGCGAAGCTATTTCAGTGAGCGGAAAATATGTATCCGAGGTGAAAATGATGAAATATGGAGGAATGCAAGTATTTTTAGGACCCGTAGTGTGGAATTTTATGATGGATGAATTGTTACACGAGTTGAGCGAATCGGGTTACAAAGCGGTGGCGTATGCGGACGACTTGCTTCTGATACTGACTGGTAGTAGTCGCAAAGAGATTGAGTGTGGGGGCATAGCATGCCTAGAGCGTGTTGTAGCCTAGGGACTCAAGGTTGGGGTGGAATTATCAGAGAGTAAGACCGTCTGCATGTTGTTGAAGGGGAAGTTATCGGAGCATCGTAACCCGATTGTACGAATGCCAGGGAAAAACGTTGCGTACTGCAGTAGCGTCAAGTACCTGGGGATTGCAGTAGGAAAAAAATGAATTTTAATGTGCATGTGAATGGTATGAGAGACAAAGTTGTCAAAGTAATGGCAGGATTGCGAAGAGTGTTGAGGAAAGGCTACGGTCTAGAACGAAAGTGTATACGAGTGCTATACAACGGTTTGTTGGTGGCCTGTGTCACGTATGGCACAAGTGTATGGTATGAAAGCTTGAAGAATGGGTATGCAATTAAGAATATAAATGCATGTCAGAGAGTTGCTATGTACCAGTGTAAAGTCTGACCTATGGCTGTGACTGGTACTATGGGGGTTAGGGGGTCCTCATGTATTTAACCTGCCCTAACCGTTTGAGGACGGACTCGTAGGGCTAGTGGTTGAAAGCTAAATGCTAAGTTAGAAAGTCGTTTTCAAGACTTCGGCGGGTGAAGCTGCGCATTATACAGCTCGGGGGAACCGGTCTGCATAACCGATTAGGAAGAGATAAATTCCGCTTCAAGCAGTAAGGCCGAAGGGCTTGTGTCCCGTAAGCAAACTGTTAGTTTTACGTTGAAAACGCACCGATTGAGCGTATCTCAATCCCTCACCCATGGGGGTCGTGTAGCGAAGCCTGTGTGGCATGTGCAGCACGTTAAACATGAATATAGGTTCTGACCATATGCCCCCTATACTACTACTGTCTAAGGGTCAAATTCATAGACGCCACTCACACTTAACTCAATTTTCTCTCTTCACAATTTTCTAACTTCACAGTTAAAAAATATAAATTTTTCAAGAAATGTAGAATTAGAACTATGTACTTTACATTTCTTGAAAAAATTATATTTTTTACCTACTATTCTACTCTACTTTATACATATTTTTTCTATTATGCTGAGATTTAGACAATATAATGTTGTAGTTTCGGCCGACATCCGTCAGATGTACCGACAGATTTATTTGCATAATGACGATCTTAAATATCATAACATTTATTGGCGCGATAACGAAACAGAATTAATTGATGTCTACCAATTAAACACAGTTACCTATGGGACTTCTTCAGTGCCGTACTTGGCCACGCAATGTTTGCTTCAACTTTCCTATGATTTTTCCAAAACATTACCTGCTGCTTCTAAGGTCATTGCACATGATTTTTACATGGATGATCTGATTACAGACTATGATACTGTGGAAGAATTAGCTCAAGTTTGTAAGGATGTAAAGTCAATTTTAAATTCCGCTTCGTTTGTATTGCACAAAAAAAAAAAAAAAAAAAATCGACATAGCTGTAGTTATACAGTGTGTGTTTGTGCTCTTGATATAAATTGTCATAAATTGGTTGGTAATCCCAATCAATTGCAAGGTTCCTGTGCGAATTGTTTATTGGACACTATTCTACAGACACATATAAAAGTTGAGTTGATTCCTCATTGGTGTTGCTTTGCAAGAAATTTTGTTGAAGACTTTGACGTTTGGAAAAAAAATTTTTATAGAAAAAACTGAAAAGTCACTGTTGCTGGAAATATTTTATTGTTGCATTGTTGTTTGTTATATTTTGTTATTTTGTTGTTTCTATCATTAATACTGTGGAGGATGGTATATTAGCGGCGGTTGAATTGAGTAAGTTGCCTCCACTCCACAGTTGGTAAAAATGGGAACTGATGATAAATATTGCTGGACATGCAATGTAGACTTTGATGGTGATCAAATAATTGGCTGTGATGGCAAATGTAAAGGCTGGTTTCATTTAAAATGTGCGAATGTAAGTGATAAGCAATATAAAATGATAATGGAGTGCCCAGGAGTCAAATGGTATTGCCCAGAATGCTATAAAGAAAGTGAAGTCAAAGAAAGTGAAAATAAGCAAAATAATGAAATTCAGGATATATTAAAAGAAATTAAAGAATTGCGTACATACATTGAAAATAAGGAAAATAAGACTATGGTAAATAATATTAAAGCAAATGGAAATTATGCAGAAGCTGTAAAAAAAGGAAATCCAAATGTAGTGATTCTTAAAGCAAAAGATCAAAAAATTAAAAGTGTTGAAAATGTAATCATATCACAAATAAAACCTGATGAGTTACAAATTGGTATTGATAAAATGAAAAACACAAAAGAAGGTGATCTGGCTGTAACATTAGAAAACAAGTGTGATCGAGATAAACTTATTACTGAAGTTGAAAGAACATTTGGGGAAAAAATTGAAATAATTATTCCAAAAGATATAATACCTAAAATTAAAATTGTTGGAATGCAAGAAGAACTAGATGTGCAACAAATAAAGGAATGTATAGTCAAGCAAAATGAATTTCTAAATGGAGAAGATGTTAAAGACCTTAAAGTAATTGGCACTTTTAAGAGAAATTATGGGTATAATACAATAATAGAAATAAAACCTGAAGCATATATAAAAATTCTACAAAAAGGACGACTCAAAATTAAATGGTCGAATTGTGCAGTTTACGAATATATTAGTATGATGCGATGTTACAAATGCAATGGCTTCAACCACAAAGCTAAAAATTGCAGAAATGCTTCCTGTTGTGGTAAGTGTGCTGACACTTCACACACAACGAAAAACTGTACTTCTACAACAGTTAAATGCATAAATTGTAATATTAATAATGAAAAGTTCAACTTAAATTTGGATGTTAATCATACTACATATGACGTAAAATGTGAAGTGTATATAAGGAAAATGGAAAATGCAAAAAAAAAGATTCAGTATGAAGGAGGTGAAAGGAAGTAGCAATCAAAGAAACTGAGAGAAGATGTGTATGTTCAAAATTCCCAAAGTACAATAGCTAATTTTGATGAAATTTGTATCTTTATACAACAAATGAATCCAGCATTGATGTGTCTAACTGAAACACACCTTACTGAAGATATAGACGATCATGAAGTATGGATAAATGGCTATAGTATAGTAAGAAAAGATTCGTCTTCTAGACATACAGGAGGGGTTCAAATATATGTGAGAAATGACATCAATTATCAAAGTTACTATTCATTTAGTTTAAATAAAAAATTTTGGGTACTGGTCATAACAGCAACAATTCATCAAAAAAAATATCACATTATGTGTATATATAGATCACCAAATTCACCAGAAAACATATTTCTAGATTATTTTGAAAATTTTATTGAAACTCATTTGAACCAAAAATCTCTTAATGTAATAATTGTTGGTGACTTTAATATTAATATTGATAATTTAAATTGTTACTATTCTAAAAAACTTAGTTATCTTTTGAATAATATGGGTTTAAAGCAACATGTTGATGATTATACTCATTTATCTACAAGCGGTCAAAAATCAAAAATAGATCTAGTTATTAGTAATTATCTTGACTTAGATTGTACTGTATTGAGACAACCAACATTTAATAGGCACTCACTGATCAGGTTCACATTGGTCAATCAAAAGTCAGCCCAGCATATTTTCAAATGTAAAATTAGAAAAAAATTAACTGATATTGAAGGGTTTAAAGAAAAAATTAAAGAAATTAACATAGATTATAAATGTGATGATTTAGATTTCAAATATAATAATTATTATGAACAGCTAAAATATATTATAGATATTGTAATGCCAGAAATATATATATCAATGGGTAATAAATATAACACATGGTTTAACACAAATATAATGAATAAAATGAAAGAAAGGGACCGTCAACTAAATATATTTAAATGGACCAAAGCTGAAAAGGATTGGGATAAATATAAAAAGTTGAGAAATGAAACAGTTAAAGCAATTAACAATGAAAAAATTGCATACTATGAAATGAAGATAGATCAAAATAAAAATGACTCAGTAGGGATGTGGAAAGTTTTAAAAAGGATAGTTTCGGGAGTTTATAAAGAAATATATAATGAAATACATTTTATAAATATAGTTGTGAATGATCTAAATGAAATATCTGAAAAATTTAATGATTACTTTATAGAGAGCATAGAAGAAATAATAAACTTAATACCAACAAATAATACTGCTTTAGACTTTAGGTTTTATGGAGGAAAAAAAATGGAGAATTTTGAATTATTAGATGATGAAATGGTACATAAAGTATTATTATCATTACCTAATAAAGGAAGCCCAGATCAAATATCAGTAGAATTATTAAAATTGTCATATGAGGAAAATAAAGATAGCCTTATTCATATAATAAACAGTTCATTAGAAAAGGGTGTAGTGCCAAAAAAAACTAAAAATATCTACAATAATTCCTATTAGGAAAAAAAGAGGAACAGTTAAAGCAGAAGAATTTAGACCTATCAACACTTTACCGGCTCATACAAAATTGTTAGAAAAGGTTGTTTACTTACAACTAATAGATTTTATAAACAGTAATAATATCTTGAATGACTATCAGTCAGGTTTTAGACAAAATTATAGCCCAGAAACTGCCTTTCAATTAGTACTTAATGATTTAAAAATTAGTAAAGATAAAAAAATGATTACAATAATTATATTTCTCGATCTCAAACGTGCGTTTGAAACAATCAGTAGGGACATTCTAATAGAAAAATTAAAAATGTATGGAATTGATAAAACTGTTCTTAATTGGTTTATAGACTATCTAACTAATCGAAAACAAAATGTAAAATGTGAAAATTCAACATCTAGTAAAAAAAATATAAATTGCGGTGTTCCCCAGGGTAGTGTACTAGGGCCTCTATTGTTTGTTATTTACATTAATGACATAGTAAACGTGTTCAGGCATTGCAGATATCATCTATTTGCAGATGATACAGTTTTATACTTATCGAGTTATAATACAAAAAACATGATAATAAAATTTGGAGAAGATTTACAAAACTTAAAGCTTTGGCTAGAAATTAATTTATTAAAATTAAATGTATCAAAGTGTAAATGCATGGTAATAGGGGAAGATTCGAAAATAGCAGAGGGCAAAATATTAATAGATGGAGAAGCTTTGGAAGTTGTAGATGAAATAAAATATTTGGGCATATTGATTGATAAAAATCTAAAATTTGAACAACATATAAATTACATATGTAAAAAAATATCTAAAAAGATAGGAGTTTTGAAAAGAAGTTCTAAATATCTTTCATTTTGGTCAAGAAAAACGGTATATAATACGATAATATTACCACACTTTCACTTTGCGAGTACTGTTCTATATTTAGGAAAATTAGAAGATATAAAGAGGTTACAAGTACTACAAAACAAAGCAATGAGAATAATATTAAAAGTAGATAGGCAAACCAATGTAAAAAATATGCTGGAAAGATTGGGATGGATGAATGTGAAATACTTATTAGAGAGTAAAGTCATGGTATGGTTGCATAAAATTAAATTGGGATTAATGCCAAATTATTTTAATAATATAATGACTTTGTTTAGTGAAGTACATTCATATAGTACAAGAAACAGGAATGACTTTAAACTAGATCATAAAAATACAAAAGCCGCTCAAAATTCTATATTTTTCAAAGGGATAATAAAATACAATTTATTACCTGAAAATCTAAAAACAGAAAAAAAGATAACTAAATTTAAAGCATTGATAAAAATATATTATTTAGAAGCAAATAAAAATAAAATAGAAGAATAATAATATGCCATAAAATATAAAAATGTATATATGTACAATGTAGGTTTATAAAATATTATAATTGTTTATGTATAGCTACTTTTGCTAAATAAAAATATCATTATTATTATTATTACAAATGGTTATCCAATGACGAATTAGTATTAAAGGCAATTCACGAAACTGGCGAAGTTTCATCTAGAACAATCGGTTCAAGTCATCCTCATAAAACTCTAGATGTATGTTTTTCTCCAATTTCCGATTCTATTTCATATCAAAATTGTTGCAAGTTTAGTCCTAATAACATTGATACAAAACGCAATATACTGTCAGAAATTTCAAAAAAATTTGATCTGTTAGGATTGCTAAGTCCAGTAATAATTTGTTTTAAACTACTCATTCAACGAATGTGGGGTGAATCATTAGGATGGGACGAGCCTATATCAGATCCAATTCGACAAGACTGGTGTAACTATAGAGACAGCTTGGCTCATGCTGAAACAATACAGATTCCGCGTCATGTTCTCAGTGTTAATCCAGACAAGATTGAAATACACGGGTTTAGCGATGCTTCTATGAAAGCATATGGAGCAAGCATGTGTGTATGTCAGAAGTATCTGTTACAATTCTAACCGAATTCAAGTACACTTATAGTGCGCAAAAACGCGAATTGCACCGATTAAAGCTACTACTATTCCACGATTAGAGCTATGTGGCGCTCTTTTACTTACGAATCTTATGTCAAAGGTGCATGTTTCTCTTACAATTAAAGCTTCCTATTATTATTGGTGTGATTCGCAGATTGTTCTGTGTTGGCTTAACACTAAGCCAACAAAATTGCAGCAATTTGTTAGCAATCGAGTTATTCAAGTGAAAAAACATGAGTTGAGCGCCAATTGGTGTTACGTAAAAACAGCAGAAAATCCTGCTGACTTAGCATCTCGAAAAATGTTGGCTAAAGATTTAAGGTTTAAGAAGAGTTTCAGACATTGTCTTAAGCGAACTATTGGTGAGGCTTTACTTACCTATGAGGAATTAATTACTATACTTTGTCAAATAGAATGCATTCTCAATTCACGTCCATTGTATTTTTTATCCTCTAGTCCAAACGATTTTAACCCTCTTACGCCTGGGCACTTTTTAATTGGAAGACCAATGACTGCAGTTCCCGACGCTAATTTAAGTAAAGTTAAGCACAATGCGTTATCAACATATCAACTCCTTCAATCCATGTATCAACATTTCTGGTCACGATGGACAAGGGAATACCTAGTGGAATTACAGCAACGTACTAAATGGCTGGCAAATGTGCCTAATTTAAAACCAGGCGATTTAGTGATTTTTCGTGAAGACAATTTATCACCTATAAAGTGGTTATTGGGCCGAATCGAGGAGGTTCATCACGGTACCGATGAAGTAGTAAAAGTTGTTACTATACGAACGAAGAATGGACTATTGAAAAAACCTGTACATAAGTTATGTTACTTACCTATGCCAGTGAATGCTACGGAGTAATCAAGATTGTAGTGGATTATGTTGTTGCATTTATTTTATGTTTTTGTACTGTATAAGTAATATTATAAGTTTTGAAATGTATATTTCAACGCGGGGAGGATGTTTTGAATTAGTTGCAGTTTGAATTTGATGTTTTTGTTTAGTAGTAAGTTTGAATTTAGCGCGCCTCCCACTATGAAAATGCGGTGGCGCTGAGAGCGGGAAGCAGAGTGCGCACGACGGCACTTGCTCACCAGGACCCCGATTCTCGAAATGTTGAGAGAACGATTCCTATGCGAAAATGTACCACGTGACCACTCGGCGTTCTCTTGAAATCTTAAAATTTGTATGCTTGAAACCGGCGCGTAGGAAAGCTTCTCACACGACTCGTTCTATTGGTAAAACCCCGTAGAACAGCGAATATAGACTTGCGCATTACCTTCTAGCTTAAAGAAAGCAAAGGTACCAATGTTTACCAATGAAATAATGACAGATTAATCTAAACTTGGTAACTTATTTATAAAATTTATTTGTGAAAAATGAAGTTATGAGTGACGACGATCTATTAAAATAGTTTTTTGTTAATCATTCATATTTAAATATTTTCAGGTTATGATGTATTTGCATGAACAGCGCCCTCTGCGCAAATATCTAAGATGTACTACTACTCTATCTCTTTTTATGTCACTAGTTAAATAAAGATAGAAACTCACTCAAACATACAGGGTTTTTTGTTATATCGAGAGAACGATGAGCAGGGGATCCGACGAGTGAGTATCTCTCATAGCAATCGTTCTCTCAACATTTCAAGAATCGGGGTCCAGAGTTCATTGTAATAAGTCGACACTTTATTTTCATGTTTAAATAAAAAAACACATGTTACAAGTTGCATACTAGCTATTTATGCAACCAGTTAGGAAATGCATTTTTTTGTGTAACGAGCGGATTTCTGCGGGACGAGCGCAGCGAGTTCTGCAAAATAACGCGAGTTACACAAAATAGCATTTCCTAACATGTTGCATACAAGATTTTTTCTAATTTTTACAAGAACCTTCTCAAAAAAGAGTTTTTTAAACTTATGATATTAATAATTTAGTGAATTTTATCAAAACAAGTAGGCTTTATTCGGAACTTTTCATCACCAGTTGTGAAATATTTTTCATTACATCACCAGTTGCGTAAAATGTGCCGTTTGCCAACTACAATCGATTTTGAAAAGTCACATTTTACATGCCAAAATTAGAAAATAGCTATTTATGCAACCAGTTAGGAAATGCATTTTTTTGTGTAACGAGCGGATTTCTGCGGGACGAGCGCAGCGAGTTCTGCAAAATAACGCGAGTTACACAAAATAGCATTTCCTAACATGTTGCATACAAGATTTTTTCTAATTTTTACAAGAACCTTCTCAAAAAAGAGTTTTTTAAACTTATGATATTAATAATTTAGTGAATTTTATCAAAACAAGTAGGCTTTATTCGGAACTTTTCATCACCAGTTGTGAAATATTTTTCATTACATCACCAGTTGCGTAAAATGTGCCGTTTGCCAACTACAATCGATTTTGAAAAGTCACATTTTACATGCCAAAATTAGAAAAAGTATATTATTTATACACCAGGTAGATTTACAAGTTTAAAAGTGTAATCTGCTCACTAGAACACCTGTTAATCCAGACAACATTCAAAAGACTGCAATCATAACACCATTCGGATTATTCGAGTTCCCGTTTACGAGCTTTGGACTGCGCAATGCCGGGCAGACTTTTCAGCGATTTATCGACGAAGTGCTACGAGTTTTAGACTTCTGCTTCGCGTACGTAGACCACATCCTTGTTTACTCAGCAGACGATACGGATCACAAGACACACCTGTGAAAAATTTTTCAGCGCTTAAGAAAATACAGCCTTCTCGCAAATTTTTCAAAGGCGACCCTTGGAATGCCTAGTGTCATCTTCTTGTGTTACGAATTATCCACCGAAGAAATTCGCTCACTTACGGACCGAATCGCCAGTCTCAAAGCTTTTCCACTACCAAAGACTGCAAAGAAACTTTGCCGATTTTTGGGTATGATCAATTTTTATCGCCGTTGTCTACCGGCTACAGCTGAACATCAGTCAGCCGCTGCATGAGTTAGTTAGTTCCTAATCTCCGTGGGTCACAACTAATTCACTGGACATGTCACCTTGAAGAAGTGTTTAAAACTTGCAAGGAAGCACTATCCAAAGCCACTCTTCTGCATCATGAATCATCTGGCGCACCACTAGGTCTTTTTACCAATGCGTCGAACCATTCTATAGGTGCCTGCCTCCAACAACTCGTCGACGGCGTTTGGCAATTTCTCGCTTTCAAAAGCTAATTTTCGCTTTCAAACAACGCCGCAAAAAATTGCCGCCCGTTCAGCTTAATCAGCTTTCTTATATTGCTCAGTTTACAACCAATATACAGCATATCAATGGAAAAAACAATGTAATTGCAGACGCACTCTCAAGTTGCCGCTTTAACCGCCTCGCCCGTTGATTTCCGCGCCCTCGGTAGGTTAAAACAAGACGCCGAACTTAGAAAATTTCTACATCACTCCAATTTCAACGAGTACCCGTCCCAGGCTCCGAAATCGCTCTATACTGCGACACATCTGCGAGCCAACCCAGACCGTTTGTCCTAACTCATCTTTATGATTTCAGATACTGCCTAACAGCCATCGACAGATATACACGCTGGATTGAAGTTGCTCCAATAGTCGAACTCACCGTCGAAACTGTCGCTCAAGCCCTGAATTTCTATTGGATTTCATGATTCGGTCCACCGCAGCACATAACCACCGACCGAAGCAAGCAATTCAGCAGTTCCCTATTCCGCGAATTGGAAAAACTGATTGAGTTTGTTGCGATACCGACCACGCCACTTGCAAGTTTTTCCAATTCCCACGCCACTTGCAAGTTGCCTCAATTCCCACGCCACTGGAAATTGGTCAGTTAGTTTTTAAGTGGTACGACTGTCTCCCTCTCTCTCACTCACCAGAGAGACCCAGATCATCAGATCGAGGCAATGGTGCAACCAAGATTGGTCTACAACTAAAATATTATAATTATCTCAATCATCCTGTATAAGTAACACGTTCAGCTATTGAATAAAGAACCTCGCATAATAGATAGAACCGACACTTTTTATATTGGTGACCCCGGCGTGATTCATCACTCGATTTCCCATTACTAAACCTCGCAAAATGGCAGAAGAAAAACTTCTAGCCTGATGAACCAGAAGTATGGTTCGCGCAAGCTGAAGCCCAATTCATCATCGCAAACATCACCCAAAAAACCGCAAAATACAACTATGTTGTGGCTCAACTCAAAACTCGATGGGCGGCCGAAGTGCAACCCATCATCACCACCCAACCGCCCCCAGCAGCGTGTTACACCAAGTTAAAAACCGAACTCTTCCGACGCCTTTCGCTCACCGAAGAAGAACGAATACGACAACTGCTAAAGTCGGAAGAATTAGGCGACCGCAAACCGTCGCAATTTCTACGCCACCTCCGATCGCTAGTGGGAACAACCCAAATCCAAGACACTTTGCTACGTACGTTATGGCTACAGCGATTACCAGCAAGCGTTCAAGCAATACTCCAAGTGCAAACCACTCTAACACTCGAGTTAACACAGACCGTAGCTGAGCCTTGACGGAGCCAGTTCCTCATTGACACCGGCTGAAACTTATGCTGTTTCCCACGATCGCTTCTAAACGAACGGCGCGCTGCGACCAATTACGAGCTCAGCGCCGCCAATCAGAGCACGATCAAAACCTACGGAGCGCTCTCTCTGCTCCTCAACTTGGGACTTCGACCAGACTTTTCTTAGCGTTTTGTAGTCGCCGACGTTGCACTTCCAATCATCGGCTGGGATTTCGTAGCTTATTACAACTTGCTACCAGACTGTCGAAACAAATGCCTGATCGATGGTGTTACCGGACTTTCTTCACCTGGACAACCAACAGTAACATCGCAGCTTACCGTCAAAACGCTCGATATCAAAAGTTCATCCTTCGACGACATCCTCGCCGAGTTTCCGCAATTAACCCGTCCGCCCGGCATAGTTCGCGATACACGTCATTCAACACAACACTGCATTATTACCACACCTGGACCGTCAGTATCCTGCTGTCGTGTGCGTCGTCTTGCACCTGATCGTCTACGTATCGCAAAATTCGAATTCGACACCATGCTCCGTGAGAGCACAGCTCGTCTTTCCAATAGCGCTTGTACATCGCCAATGTACATGGTCCCAAAGAAGTCCGATGGGTGGCGCCCCTGTGGCGACTAACGCGCGTTGAACTATCGCACTATCCCAGACAGGTATCCAGTGCATCACATTCACGACTTTACGCACCATATCCGGGGATGTAAAGTATTCTCAACAATCGACTTGGTTAAGGCCTACACGCAAGTCCCCGTCAATCCGGACAACGTCCAAAAGACCGCCATAATAACACCGTTCGGCTTATTTGAATTTCCATTTATGAGTTTTGGCCTACGAAACGCTGGTCAAACATTTCGGAGACTAATCGACGAAATCTTGAACGACCTTGATTTCCGTTTTGCTACGTGGACAATATCTTGGTTTTCTCAGCAAACAATACCGAACACCAGTCGCACCTACGAAAACTGTTTCAGGGCCTCACCGATTACGGATTACTCGCTAACGTTTCGAAGACAACACTTGGCAAACCCAGAGTTACTTTCTTGGGTCACGAAGTCTCCGCCGAAGGTATTCGTCCACTTGTAGACCGCATTGCTAGCCTTCAAGCGTACCCGCTTTCAAATACCGCAAAGCTTCGAAGGTTTCTTGGCATGATCAACTACCAACGTTTTCTGCCGGACATCAGGCCCCTTTGCATGACGCTGTCGCCAACCCTCGTGGAAACCAATCGATTGCCTGGTCACCTGATCTAGAGCAAACTTTCAAAACTTGGAAGAAGGCACTGTCAAAAGCCACGCTATTGCATCACCCCGCAGCTGGCGCACCACTTGGCCTTTTTACCGACGCGTCTAGTCATTCCGTAGGCGCCTGCCTACAACAATTCGTCAACGAAGTTTGGCAGCCTCTAGCTTTCTTTTCAAAAGAACATGAGAAACGGCTAACAAACGTAAGCGCCAAGAAAACCGTAGAAAACCAATCAGAATGGCCAGCCTATTATCGAGAACTGCTCGCCGAATACGAAGCTGTGCAACATTTTCGCCACATTCTCAAAGCACAACATTGCACTATCTTCACCGACCACAAACCTCTGATTTTCGCGTTCAAGCAACGTCGTGAGAAATTTCCACCTGTTCAACTCAATCAACTATCATTTATCGCTCAGTTTACAACTGATATCAAGCACGTTAGTGGATCAGTCAACGTGGTGGCTGATGAACCACCGCTCCTGTAGACTACCATACTCTCTCTCAAGCGCAACAAGAAGACGCTGAAACCAAAAGTTTCCTCAACAACCAATCATCATTGCAGCTGGAACTCGTTCCTGTGCCAGGTTCCGACTCCGCACTCTTTTGTGATATGCAAGCAAGCCAACCAAGACCGTTCATAACGTTTTGACTCCGCCAGCAAATATTCAACTCGTTCCACAACTTGAGTCATCCAAGAATCCGCGCTTCCGCTAAGCTCGTTTCACAACGATTTGTTTGGCCGGATATTCAGCGTGACTACCGCAATTGGGCACGCGCTTGCTTGCAGTGCCAACGAGCAAAAGTCACGAGGCACGTTCAAGCTCCAATCGGTAACATCGCACTGCGACCGACTCGTTTCACCCATGTCCACATCGACCTCATCGGACCGATGGCAAATTCGTCGGGTTTCAGATACTGTCTAACAGCAATCGACCGCTGACGTTGGATAGAGGTCATTTCCATTGTCAACATCAACGCTGAAACAGTCGCTCGAGCACTCAACTTCAATTGGATTTCGCGATTTGGTACACCACAGCATATAACTGACAGAGGCAGGCAATTCATCAGCTCATTATTCCGCGAACTGAGTCAATTCATCGGTTTTAAACAACACCAAACAACATGATACCATCCATGTACCAACGGAATGGTAGAACGACTCCACAGGCAAGTGAAGGCAGCACTGATGTGCCACATAAATGCAACATGGACGGAATCTCTTCCATTCGTTTTGCTCGAAGTACGCTCTGCTTGGAAAGATGACCTGCAGGCAACATTCGCCGAACTAGTGTACGGCGAACCTTTTTGTTTGCCCGGGGAAATGATAGCAGCTACACCCAACCCAACAATCGCTACTTCCGAGTTCATAGCTCGACTGCGCCAAATCATAAACACTATTCGACCCCAGCCTGCTTCTCGCCATAGTTATCCAAACTCGTTTGTTTTCAAGGAACTGGCGACAAGCCCACAAGTTATGGTTCGGGACGACACGGTCCGCGGTTCCCTGGTTCAACCTTATAACGGCCCCTTTCCCGTCATTCGACGAGACGACAAAACCATCACTGTACAACAAAGAGGCCGGGACGAGACCGCCAGCATCGATCGGAACAAACCGGCGTACGTGTTAACCGACGATCTAACAGAATCAGCCGTAGGAACCGGCAACATGTTTCATTGCCGATTTCCAAACCGCAGAAAATGTGCCAACCGACACCCAAATCGACACACGCCCACTCCAATCCAAACAATTAGATCCGGGAGGCGATTAAAATTTCGGGTTCGCCTCACCGACATTTGATGATCGGGCCATCAATCTCCGCAGGGGGGTGATGTGGCGACACCCACCACGCTGCTGGCAAGTTGCCCCAATTCCCACGCCACTAGAAATTGGTCAGTTATTTTTTGGGTGGTACGACTGGCTCCCTCTCTCTCACTCACCAGAGAGACCCAGATCACCAGATCAAGGCAATGGTGCAAGCAAGATTGGTCTACAAGTAAAATATTATAATTATCTAAATCATCCTGCATATGTAAGACGTTCAGTTATTGAATAAAGAACTTCGCATAATAGATAGAACAGTCATTTTCTATAAGATTAAGCAACACCAGACAACCGCTTACCACCCGTGCACTAACGGTATAGTCGAACGTCTTCACCATCAAGAAAAAACAGCATTGATATGCCACGCAAACCGAAGTTGGACCGACTCCCTTCCGCTCATTTTACACGGCGTACGCGCCGCATGGAAAGACAATTTACAAGCATCATCCGCCGAGTTGGTGTACGCCGAACCGTTATGCTTACTTGGCTAGATGATTTCATCTTGGCCCGATCCCCCAATAAATACATCCGAGTTTGTAGATCGCTTACGGTAAGTTATGAACGCTTTACGACCTCAAATTGCTTCTCCACATCAATCCAACCACTTTCGTATTCAAGGAGCTAGCAACAGCTTCGCAGGTCCTAATTCGTAATAGTACTGTTGGTAACCTGATAACTCGACCGTACGGCAGCCCGCATTCCGTCATCCGTCGGGAGGACAAAACCATCACAGTGCAACGTCGTGGCCATGAGGACACCGTCAACATTGACCGTACAAAACCTGCGTTCCGAACGAAACGGTACAAAACCTGCGACCGTACAACGTTCCCCAGAAGCAACTTTGACGCCTCAGGAACCTACCACTACGACGCCCAACACAACTCCCGCCCAGACTTCCAGCAAGACTACAAGATCCGGTAGACGAGTGAGATTCCCTGAGCTCTAACAAGATTTTCAAACTAAACGATAACCGGGTTATCGATCTCCGTAAGAGTGTGATGTTGCGTCACAAACGACACGCCACATATAATTCCTACGCTCTGATTGGCCGACTAGGCTTAGCTTAGTAAGCTAAACCAACCAATCAGGCCACTCTACTCACATAAAAATCTACTTAGGGTGGAATATTTATGCTAATAAATACGTAATTTAGAAGCGGATAGAATATGATCACTATACTCCTTAATATTGTTATAATTAAATATCAATTGGAGCTTTACGACTCCAAAATTTATTGAGATTGGGCAGAGTTAGCCCTCCACAAAATTTCGATATTTTCTCTATTACAAGTTCCCCGGGTATTGAAAGGTTTTCAACTATAAATGTATCGGACAGCATCTGTCTTCTCACTGATAAGGGAGACTCGGCCGCCTCGATCCACGAAGCATTAGTCGGAGTAGTCTGCATAGCCCCAATTTCCAGACAGATAGCTCTGAATTGCACTTTTTCTAATTAATCGAATATGGATAATAGACTCTTACCAAAAAAAAGGCAGCATAATCCATTTAGGAACGAATAAGGCCCTTATACAAAATAAGCAGAATAGATGGATCCGCACCTCGCAAACTCCAGCTAAGTATCTCAACACATTAAGAAATTTATAGCACTTATCAATGATATAATTTACATGCGTTTTCCTTGACATATTGACATATTCCAGAAAGACACCAAGGAACTTTACATTATTACAGAACCTAAGGAAACTGCCTTTATAGTGAACAGAAATAGGCTGATGAGAGGAACCACGTGAGAATAGAACCATCTTACATTTTTCCGGTGTTAACGAAAGTCCATGAGAATCTAACTACGTTCCAAGCATCTCAAGGTTCTGATTAATATTTCATTCAATTGTCTTTAACTTAAAATACAAAGAATAAATAACTATGTCATCAGCAAATTGAATAATTTCAATAAAATAAAGCTCAATAAAATTCAATAAAATAGGGCTCAAAACCAAACCTTGAGGAAGACCCTTTCTGGGTATTCTCGAAACATAAATCATATATTACATATGAGATTAGCTGGAATACCCAATTCGCGCAGAATCGAGATTAAAAGATTGTCCTTTTAATCTCGATTCTGCACACACATTATCGTATGCCGATTCAATATCGTTAAAAAGAGCTAAAGTATGATCACCGAAAGAGAACCCATTCAAAATATCAGTAGTTAAGCAATCGAATTTTTTTCTATCGTACCCTTTCTCTTCCTAAAGCCAAATTGAAAATTGGGTAAAATGTTATTATTTTCACATCACCAGTCCATCTTTTAAGAATGTTCAAAGACTTTACGTACACAAGAGGATACGGCTATAGGCCGGTAACTTTCCGCCAGATCAGCAATCCTACCCGGCTTCAAAATAGGGACTATAAGTTGAGATCTCCAGGAAAAAGATATCTTATTATTACCTGTTAGAATTGAGTTAAATAACTTTAACACAAAAAATTTTCTCGATAGAGGGAGATGAGAAATCATTCTATAAGTGATAGTGTCCATCCCTGGGGTGGAATCACGGAGATTTCAAAGGATTCTATTCAGTTCCAAAATAGTAAATTTTTGAAATAAAAAGTGAACCGAATCGAAATTGTCCAAGTCAGGATAATTCAAAGATGAAAGAGGAGGTCACAGTCAATTTAAGAAGTCATCTTTCCAATTAGGATTCAAAGGTAATAATCTATTGTTGTGTGAGAAACCACGATTAAACAGTTTTATTATCAGTATTAACATCCCTAGGACATTGATAATTACAAAATTATTTAGGACAGTTTCCGAAAACACATTGCTGATAACACATTACGGTTATGCAGCAATGTGCTTGAGGCTGACGTTTAGCAACAGTAAAAGAAGAGATCAGTCCATCCCTCTTTAATTTCAGGAGAGCTTTTTTTCCTTTCCTGAACTCTCATTGAGCATTCATCATCTCACCACATGCATATAGGTTGACGCCTCTAAGAACTAAAAGGAATCGAATCCCTACAAGCATTATTAATACAATTCACAAAATCCTCGTAATCATCACAATTGAGAATATTTTCCCCAACATAATTCTCAAACTTACTCCACTCAGCTCTTTTAAAAGCCCATCGAACAAATGGATTTTGAACAGGAGGAATATACGAATTACTAGCCGGATTAATAACCACCTCTATGGGAAAATGGTCACTGCCAAAACTGTCATCAAAGATATGAAAATTAGATACTAATTGGAAATCACGAGACGACAGAGCAAGATCAATTACACTGTCAGAACTAGGTCAAAGAAGAGTAAGGCAATGATCATTCATAACAACCACCCAATCACAATCCATTACAGAGTTCAATAATGTACCATTGGTATCAAAATGTTACCTGTTTCAACTGTTAACATGGCGATCAAATGCTCGTCATGTGAAAATCCAGTTTCGCGATACGAAGATACAATTACCTGTACAAAGAAATGTGCTCAAGTTTTCCACATTAAGTGTGTAAATATTACTTTGGAGGATTTCACTGCATTGAAAGTGAAAGGTCAAGTTAATAATTGGAGTTGTGCGGAATGTTTAGTGGAATGTGTGCTACAAAAAGGTTCTATTAAATCAAGTGCCAGTTCTGGACTTTCATCCAATGATTCTAATTCTGATGACACAATGACGGGTTTACCTGTCGTATCAGTCATCAATAGGTACTTACCTAATAGGAAGAGGAAAGATCCCGACGAGGGAGAATATTTAATCGGCGATCTTGTTGTGTTAATCTCACAGATGATTAGCAAACAAGACGTTATGCACAGCACAATTATTTCTATGGGGAACAAAATTGAGGCACTCACTAGTGAAACGCATTTATTGCGAGATGAGTTGAACACCGTAAAACAAGGTATTTGTTCTAACAAGAATAACAATAATTTGCTAGGAATTCCGAATATCCGTGATAAGGATGCTGCTGTTCCCGCCACAACACCCAGCTCGGGTACAAAGTCTAGATCGGTACGCTCGCATACCAGCATAGTGAACCAGCCACACGCTGCCGCCTAGACCGTCTTGCCTGGCGCTCCATTATCATTCGCGAATGTTGTTTCCGACGGCTTTCAAACCGTTGTGAAGCGTAAGAAGAAAACAACTTCGACCCAAGGAACTGCATCGGTTGCACCAGATGACGCTTTCCAGAGTGCCCCTAAAAGAATGTGGCTCTATGTGGGTAAAGTTGCTAGCACGGTTAATACTGAAACCATAAAGAACTACATCACATCTAAACTAGCCAATGTTAATGCCGTGGACGTCATTCAGGCCCTGCCAGTTAAAGGAGCAGCAAAATCCTTCAAACTTGGATTTCGTCAGGAATTTTACGATCGCCTAAAAGAAGCAGAGTTTTGGCCTAAAGGGGTCATAGTACGACGCTTCAATTTTAGTCGATCAAGTAACCAGTATGCGAACTTCCAAGAATCGAGCCCGGCTGCTAAACCCTTGGAAATTGGATCTACCACAGCTACCCAAGTTGTTGATGGTGCAGCTAATACAAATTTTCGGGACGGGGAAATGACAGATCCTCCGGCATAGATATAAGTCTATACTACCAAAACGTTCGAGGACTAAGGACTAATTTATGTGCGCTATCACACTCTACTAAGTTAAGTAACTACAACATCATCGTATTAACGGAAACATGGCTAAACTCCGATTTTAGTCATGCTGAACTAGGCCTGAACAACTACGTTGTTTTGAGGAAAGACCGTAGTGCAGCAGACACCGGAAAATCCAGAGGAGGGGGGGTGTTGATAGCATTGCACAACAGTCTATCACATCTCTTCATCCCATCTCCAAACGGCAACAAAATACTGGATGAATTATGGGTCCTCTTTAAGCTTCCGCACACCGACTTGCTCCTGTGCAGTGTCTACATTCCTCCTGGGTCACCCCGTGAAACATACGACTCCTTCAGCAAGTCCGTTGAGGTAATCCTAGCGCAGTATATTGAATCGACTGTCTATATTATTGGTGACTTTAACTTACCTTCCATCGACTGGGCTAATGACGAAAGGGGCATTTCAATAGCAAAAGTTCCCACAATTGCTGAGAGCTTAATCGAAATGTTTATGTTTAATAATTTGTACCAACATAATAACGTGTTCAAGCAAAACAATGTGCAATTAGATCTGGTCTTCTCTAACTGCATCGAGTCATCTACTTCAGCGGCCATCGACGTGCTTTTACCCATTGACTTACATCATCCACCCCTAGCCATCAGTATTTTAAATAGTGCAAGTGTTCCAATTCTTATCACTGACGTAACGTGTTACGACTACAAGAAATGCAATTTTCAAGCTTTAAGTGACTGTTTATTGAGTGTGCACTGGGACAGTCTGTTTTCAGGTCTAAACACAGACCAGGCAGTGTTCGTTTTCTATGAGTGTGTATATGATCTTTTTGCTAAATTGATTCCCACTATTTGCATTCGTAACAAAAATAAGTTTCCAAAATGGTTTAGCATCGATTTGAAACAAGGAATTTTATTGAAGCGTTCAGCGCATAGGCAATACAAAATATCCGGCTCTGAAAACGATTATGCAACGTTCAGCAAACTCAGATCAGCTTGTAAATCACATGTCGAGTATTGTTACAAGGATTATATTAAAAGGGTAGAAACTTCAATCAAAGACGATGCTAAGCAGTTTTGGCACTATATTAACAGCCTCAAATCGGAAAATCAAATTCCGGCTACTATGACTTTGAACAATTCCACGGCCAGCACGGCTAACTCAATTAGTGAGCTGTTTAAGGAACATTTTGCCACTGTATATGAACCTAATGATGACAATTCAGACTCACACTCTAATATTCCAGAATCTACTAATTTAGTCAGCTGTTTTTCGTTTACCATATCGGAAATTTTGCACAAGCTGAATGAATTAGACATCAGAAAGGGTAAAGGACCGGACAATATTCCACCTTTAGTTCTCAATCGTTGTGCTTTTGCCTTTTCCAGACCCTTATGGTTGTTATTCAATTTGTCACTAACAACTGGCAGTTTTCCGGATGTATGGAAAACTTCCTATGTTACGCCTGTTTTCAAATCTGGCACGAGAAGCTTAATTGTCAATTACAGACCTATTTCAATTATGTCTACAATACCTAAAATGCTCGAATCATTGCTAACAGAAAAGTTGTCCGTATTATTCAAAAACCGTATAGCTAAGGAACAGCATGGGTTCTGTAAAGGACGCTCCACAGTTACAAATTTGCTCATTTATGAATCTTACATAGCCAATGCCGTTTCCAGGGGAAAACAAGTCAATTCAGTCTACACCGACTTTTCAAAAGCGTTTGATAAACTAAATCATTCAGTACTCCTTTTAAAGCTGAGCAAATTTGGTATCGTTGACCCTATGCTGTCCTGGTTTCGTTCATATTTATACAATCGATGTCAAATTGTTCATGTTAATGGTGGGTACTCAACAGAAATGCATGCCACTTCTGGAGTACCACAAGGTTCACACCTGGGACCACTATTGTTTAACATATTTATGAACGATGCTGTAGATGTCTTTGAATTTTGTGAAGTCTGACTGTTTGCGGATGATGCAAAGATGTTCTCTACAATCGAGAGCAACGATTGCATCTTAAAATTTCAGAGGGATTTAGACAACTTTTCTTGTTGGTGCAACTCGAATAAACTAAGCCTTAACACTAACAAATGTTCTCACATATGTTTTAATAGGAAAAAAAACCATTGGAATGCAACCTTTATCTAAATGGGCTAATTCTAAATACAGTTTCAAGCATCCGCGATCTAGGGATTATATTCGAGTCTAATCTGTCATTTGATCTTCATATACAGGGCATATGTAGCAAAGCACTAAAATGTTTAGGTTTTATTAAAAGACACACTAAAGATTTCTTCGATTTGAGCTGCCTCAAAATACTTTTTAATTCATTGGTGAGATCTCATCTTGAATATGCGTCGAATATTTGGTCACCATATTCCAAGTGCCATATTGACAGGATTGAGCGAATTCAAAAGAAATTTTTAACTTACGTGTCTTTTAAAATGGGAATACCAAAAGAGCAAAAAGATTATATATTTTTACAGAACTCACTAAATTTGCGCACTTTGGCGGAAAGGCGGATTAACAGCGATATTTTATTGATGTACAAAATCATTAATAATATTATTGATAGTCCTGACCTTATTGCACTCGTATCCTTTTATGTACCAGCTAGACCACTTAGAAACAGTCGCACTTTTCACACAAAGTCTTATAAAACCAATTTTTGCACTAATCACGCAATTAACCGTATTTCGCGTAATGCTAACACGACGTCAATCGATTTATTCAACTGTTCGCTCTTGAGCCTTAAAAAGCGCTTGTAGTTTGTTTTTGTTTGATTGCTGTTTTACACTTTTTTGTTGTTGTTTACATTTCTGCTTCGTCTCGTTTTTTGTCTTGTTTGTGTATTGTGTATTTTTATCTTTATCTTTGTGTTTTTACATTTTATATTTATATTTAAATTATTTTGTACCTTACATGTATCCTCTTGGGCAAGTCCCGTAATCAAATAAATTAAATTAAATCATATTAAAATCGTGCATATTAAACAATGCGGAAACTACTTGCTTATAAAATATTTTAGCTTTTTGATTAAGTACAAACTTATTTACTTGTCGCATTAGTATCTTCATCATGTGACAGCAGCAAATATGAATTGGAGTAAATCGTTCGAATCTAGCTGCATCAGTATTTTTGGTTATGTAACCGAAAGCATATTCTAAATACTCTTTCAAGTCACGACATCCGTTCCAATTTTGAACAAATGAATTTATTAATGCATAGCTAAAGTCTACAACGACTCCATCAAATGCTGGCCATTTCTGGCTATCTTTACGTTTGATATCCGTCATTACATGATTTAGAAAACCACTAATAGCTTGTAAATTATGGGTATCACTAATGAATTCAAAAACAGGGCAGATTCTACTATTTGTTAATTGTAATACACCAGCATAGTAAAAAACTCTCTTTTGAGCTGTCGGCGGCATTAACTTGGCACCAGCTGATGTGCAGTGCACCGGCTTTCTGATCAACGTACAAGTCGCGTCAAAATGTAAAATTGGTTTAAAAAGCTTAGTAGTTTCGCATTTTATTAATTCAATTTGTTGTGAATTATATAAATACACTCCAAATTTTCGTGTTGTGCATTCTTGAATATAGTCCTTATTAGGCTCGCATGTCATCAAATATAAATCAATAAAATCATTTCTATCACGGTCATGCTTGGCTTGTACTTCTTGCCGAGCTTTTCGGTAAACGTTATCTGATTTTAAAATCTGAAGATTTTTACCAGTTTTTACTAAATTTCGGTTAAGTTTTAGAATGTGGTTAATTCGAACTTTAAGTGGTTTTTTCACTTTTAAGTCGCGCTTAACCACATCGCGTTCTATACACCTAAGCTGTCTAGTAAGTTTTCCTAAATGATTATAGTTCTTATTAGAACTCAATAAATTAAGCACTCCATTATTGCAATCGATACGTACTTTAAATAACTTACATTGTGGATGTAAACAATATCCATATACAGTAATAATATTTTTTACTCGATTAACATTTTTAAAATAAAAATCGCAAACATCCCAGTGAACACACACATGGTTGTTACATACCATCTAAAGAATATCCAAAGAACATTTGTTATATTTTAAAATACATACTTGTTACGGCGTAGTAATGTTAAATTTTATATTATTTTAAATGATTCTGGTTAATATTACTTTGTAGCGTCACTACTACATCAATAGTATGTATGTAGTTTTGTTTCAAATATATGTTATTATTACATCTTATATTACATATATGCAACCAATATTATTATATAGATGTTACATAACCAAATATATGGAACAGAATTAACCAAACAAGTAAGGTTTCTATAACATGTGACTTACCCAGCACATATAACAATGAATTTGTCAAATACATAATTATTTAGTAACAGGTATTATTTTTTTCCAAGGGAAGGGATTAAATTTTGTTCTCATTCGTTACGAGTTTCGATATTCATTAAGTTTGTTTATGATCGTTATATGCGGTGATTGTAGAAAAGTGAAAATATAAACTTTCAATAATGAGTAAACTTGGTGATAACAAGCTATTTAAAGCTTATTCTCAAAGACATAAAAGGAACATAATTAAAAATAGAGTTTGTGCAATTAAAAACCAGTTGATAATTAATTCTATTGAAAATGCAACAATTTGTAAAAGTGCTACAAATCAACCAACTAAAAGTGACCAAAACCCTACACATAAACAATGCACACAGGAACAAGTAGACTGCTCTCATCGTAAGAAGGATCACTGCTGCAAAAAATAGTTGCGCGCTCGAGCTAAGCCCAGCCCACACATGGGTTAAGAACGACGATGACAACACAGAACCTCACAGAACATATGTTGAACACCCCTACAACCTTTTAAAATTTAAAAATGGACTTGGTCCAAACCAAGTTTGGTTTCTACACATCCCCACCGGGGTCCCCTTTACATTCTGGTCGGGCTCTACCATTATCTTCACCATTGCTGACAGTAAATTGCAGTTCATTAGATTTAATAGAATCTTTGGATAAAAGTACGGCTGGTCCTTCAAGACTTACCTCGCCATCATCATCATCATCATCATCATCACCATCATCTTCGTCATCAAATCATCCATCAAATGAGTTTAGTGCCTCTAGTTTTAGCGAATTGAAAGCAAATCAGGAAGCTAGCATTGCTTCTAATTCTCTTAGTGTAGATTTAGGTCAGTGGGTAATTGAAAGTGGTATTAGCCATAATACAGTAAATAAGCTTTTAAAAATTCTTCGAAAACACGGTCATGATGAGCTACCTAACGATTCTAGAACATTGCTAGTTACTCCAAGAAAAGTAGAAAACATTATGATATTGGACTCAGTCAGTTCAAAGAATTATTTACATATGGGTTTAGCTAATGGTCTTTTACTGTATTTACCAAGGTACTTTATTATGGAAACATTACCAAATACAATAAAAATAAACATCAATGTAGATGACTTGCCTCTTTCTAAATCTTCTGGTAGCCAGTTTTGGCCAATTTTGGGCAGCATAGAAATTGTTGATTGCTATACAGACCCATTTGTTATTGGAATATATCATGGATATCAAAAACCTACATGTGCCAATAATTTATTAAAACCATTTGTTGATGAATATCAACGTTTAAAATTGAATGGTTTACAAGTTTTAAACAAAACTATTTCTATTGAAATAAATGCTATTATTTGCGATAGTCCAGCAAGAGCATTCGTAACGTGTACTAAACACCACACCGGGTACTTTGGATGTGGTAAATGCATACAAGAAGGTGAATACGTAGAACGACGTATGACATTCCCTGAAGTAAATGCTACTCTTAGAACAGACCAAGCATTTATTCAAAAACTGCAAATAGAACATCACAAAGAAAATACTACATCAATTCTTATTGACGTTGGTGTAGGTATGGTGACAAATTTCCCACTTGATTATATGCATTTATGCTGTATTGGTGTCATGAAACGACTTTTACAAATATGGGTTAAAGCTGGACCAAAAAATATTAGAATGGAAAAAGCTCAAATAACTGCATTGTCATCTGATATAATTCGTCTAAAAAATTGTGTTCCTTTAGAATTTTCTAGAAAGCCAAGAACTTTAGATGAACTCGATCGTTTTAAAGCAACAGAATTGCGTCTAATATTATTATACCTTGGCCCAATCATATTAAAAGATAAGTTAAACAAAAATATGTACAAACATTTTTTGTGTTTAAATATCGCTATACGTATATTAGTTAGTGAAAGCATGCATTTGAAATTTAACGATTACGCACAGTCATTATTAATATATTTTGTTTCAAATTATTCGGAACTTTACGGAAATCACACTATATCCTATAACGTACATAATTTAATTCATCTATGCAAAGATGTAAAAAAATTTGGTACTTTAGACAAATTCAGTGCATTCAAATTTGAAAATTATATGCAAAAATTTTTAAAAAAATTAAAAAAATCTAGCCAGCCCTTGCAGCAAATTAGCAATCGACTAAATGAAGAAAGGCAATTACCTGTATCATTTAAAACAATTGAAACTTTTCCAAAAATATTATATTTTTCAAAATCTAATATTATAAAAGGCGTACATTTAAAATTTTGTTATTTGAGTGCTACTTCACCGGATAATTGCTGCTTATTACAGGATAAAAACATTGTTATAATTTCAAAAATTTTGGTTAAGAAAGACAAAATATTATTTAATGTTAAAAAACTAAACAAAAGGCCATTTTTTACTAAGCCTTGTAATTCAGAGATTGTTGGTGTGTTTTTAATTAATGATTTAGAACCAGAGCAACCACACTCACAATCAACAATAGAGATACAGGAAATTTACCGAAAATGTATGAAGTTGAAATTGAATAATTCCGGTAAAAGTGTTGCTCTGACTATCTTACATACAAACCTAGAATCATAATTATAGTATTCTTTATTATTTGAGACTAAAAAACGTGATTAATTAATTTATTTTTGTACAGTGAGCCAAAATAGAGGCTTCCCGAAAAACATTTTATCGTTTGAACCAGACTTTGGTTGTCGTGGAGCAGCTGTGCGGCTAATAGCGGAAACAATCGGCACAAGTTTTTGTTTTTTGTACAAAACTAAAATTTCAGAAAAGTGAAGGTTTTGACGGGCAGCCTCTATTTTGGCTGACTGTACCGTGTGGTAATCAAAAAATAATAATCAGGGTACGCGATGAAAAGAATTGCAGTGTGTCGATGACAACAATAACTTTAATTTAATTATCACCTCGTTATAACGGGTATTTTTTGTATACGATTTTTTACATATTTATTTTGTAACATAAATTGTTCTTAGTAGTAATTTTTCAAATAACGCGCGCGGTGTCACTGTCGGTATCTCGGTCGGTATATTAACATATGCCAACTCTGTAGCCAATCCGATTGCAAGCACAGACCCACGTGATGGCGTGGCCTGAGCTGCTAATGCGCTGAGTGAACCGTTGAACAATTAACTTTACCGGTTTACTGTGTAAGCTTCGTGTGTGTTGTGCCTAGTTTCGCTTTAATAAGTGCATCGTATACGATTTCAACAATTCATGTGCATCGTAGACATTTGCCCTATTCCATTATTTATTGACATTCAACTGTTGATTAGTGCATTGAAAATGGGTTATGCGGTTGTTATGTTTTTGCAACAAGATTCTGATGATGAAGCGTCTTATTCAGAAGTGCCGACATGTTGGCTTTCAAATAACAACATGAATAAACAATGTTGGTGGCCAAACACAAGAAACATAAGCATGTACATTGCCAAAGAAATTGAGCCAGATCCGAAAAACAAAATGTGGCAGTTATTTGATGTCAAAATTTTAAATTATTTTAGTGAGTAAAATACTCGGTAAAATATTAATTTTATAGTTACTATTTTATTATAGCATTTAGGCCCAGTATTTTCATATATTTAACTGTAAGATAACTTTATCTAACACTCGGTTTTCTCTGTTTATTGAATGTAATAAACAGAGACAACCGAGAGTTAGATAAATTTATCTTACAGTTAAATAGATGAAAAGACCGGGCCTTAGTATAACTATTTAACTGCCTTATTATGCCCGCTGAGTTTGTATTATCTGTAGCATTAGATTGAATTACATGTCGCTTAATAATAAATAAATTAATTTTATTTCTCGGCACTATATTTTCTTGCTACAACTAATGCTAAATCAGTGTACATACCAATACTGAAGTAATGAACTATACGTTATATTTTAGCCTCGATTTTAGTTCTGGCCATAACAACAAAATTGTTTACTATGTTGCAGACACTCTTCAACAGGCCCGAAAACGAGCTGAAAAAAACTATAGTTCTGCTACATCAACTGATGATAATGCTCCGAAAGGAAAGGGGTGCCGTAGAAAGAAACGTTCAAAAAAACCTAGTGTGGAAACAAGCCCTGACAAAAAGATATCTTCATCAGATAGCAAAGATGGTGACTTTTTTTACATAATCTTAAATAACAAAATGTTTTACATACAATTGCAATTCTAGATATTGATGAACCACCCTTATTAGTTTTGAATATTGACGATATGCCTATTGATATTCTAGATGACCCAGTGCAACAATTGACTGCGTTAAATGGTTTTGATACAATAGGTTGGTTTTACACAATTATAATGAACCTTATAGTAATGCGTTTCATTTTAGGGTCTTCATCAAGTTTAAACGATGACACAATTGTAAACGCCGCCGTGGTGGAAGCCAGTACAAAAACTAGCGATTTATATAAGATGATAACTTTGATTGAAGGTGCGCATTATAATTTTATCGTAAACGTATGAGTCGATTCTGTGTATATCTGTAAGTTCTGTAAAAATTAATTAACTTACAAATGTTGTTTGATCAATAAACAACATTTAATCAACCATTTAGAGACTTACAGATATTGCACAGAATCGACCCTCTTACTTGTACTCTAATTGACTTTATTTACCAATTAATTATTTTCAGATCGATTCGATGCTATGTTAAAATTATTAGTAAAAACCAATTTAACTGTTGATGATATCAGCTTGCGCTTAGAAAAATTGGAAACCAAATTAACTCTGAAACAGCCAATTGTAGATGAAAAGCAAATAGAAAGTCTATTAAATTTGCTTCCGCTACAAACAAAACAGGATATAATCCAATTTGAACAATTGTTAACTTCAAAAAATAAATCAAATTTTGTAAGTTATTCATTATTTTAAATTCTGTTGTAATGTTTTTTTTTTCAGATTTCATTCTTAGTTAACATTGGTGGTGATACCCGCAAAGAACATATATCTAGGGGATTAAAAAAATTGTTTTCAAATTTATTAGCCATGCAATGTAGCTGGTTAGGCTATCAAAATAACATTAAAGTATGCAACTTGCAAATAGTTGCAACCTTAAAAGGTGAGTTTTATAACAATAACAATTGCATGTAGAATGACGAAAATATAAAATTATAAATTCTTATTCAATTAATTTAATAAAACACTTTATTAAAATATATAAAGTAAAATATTGACGTGCATAAACACATGACTTAACATAGCGCTAAATTCTTTAATTTTATCATTTTGTTTTAACCTATCAGAATATAATTGAAATTTTACTATATATTATAAATTTTAGTTTACATAATAAAGTGTTCTAATTTTGCAGCTGCAGTGTCTTCCACCGGTACTATTAGCGATAAAGACTTTGAAAAATTATCGAGCGAATGGTTTAGGCAGGCAAAACAACGTCACGAACGCGAACAAAAAGCGATTGAAAAAAATCAGGAACATTTATAGTGTACGCATTTATAATTATCAGAACTTGATACTATAATATAAAGAAAATTGTAATACTCTATTGTTAGGAGAAAAGCCATGGTCCATGTAGGTGGACGGTCGATGAGTAGGCAAATGCATTGTATTTGAAGTCATTTGAAAATAAAGTTTGTAACCTGTATGGAATTATTTATTTGAATTAGCCGCCACCTGTCACAGCCCCTTGCAAAGAGATGGCGCTCACGACCTTACCCTGACGGGGGAAAAGGAGGGCATTAGCGGTGAAGCAAGCTTTGCGAGAGGGTGTGTGCCTGGATAATTGAGCCGCTATTGTTAAATCAATCAAAATCACCGTAGTTTCTGCGATTTTTGCTAATATCAGAAGTGGGATTCACTATTGCTCACAAAAATCAATCGAATCAGTAAGAAAAATGTCTGAAAATGATCCTAATAACAGTGAAACGAGTGGACACACCTCAACATCATCGGCTGACGCAACTAACATGGCCGGCGTTCTACAGCAATTGATAACGGCCCTTAATCATCAACCACAACGAATGCTACCGGATCAAGTGGATTTACCTATTTATCGACCAGAAACCGACGATTCTGTTAAATGGACAACCGAAGTAGAACGCATAAAATGTGAATTTGGTTGGACGGATTTACAAGTACTGGTTAGAATGGGTAGATACTTGGTTGGTTCTGCAAAGCGATGGTTCGAGAAATGGTCACCTGATACACGTGAGTGGAATAGATTTAAATTAGATTTTTGCGAAGCATTTCCTGCTAAGCGAAATTTGGGCAAACTATTTGCTGATGCCGCGATGCTTAATAGCTCGCATGTTAATACGTATGAGATGTACGTGCATGATAAGTTAAGTTTGCTTAGAAACTTGCGCGTAGAATGGAAAGAAGCCGATTTAATTGAAATTATTTGTTATGGAATTAAAGAGCGTGATGTCCAAACCGCTGTTATGAATCGAGAATGTAAAACTATTCCTGAATTGTTAACTTTTCTCAGCTCGTTCGTTAAAAATGTTAATGCCAAATCTTTTCACCGCGATGACGTAGAAAACAATGCACCAAAACGCAGTCGGATTAATGAGGATGGTAGCTTTTCTAGAAGAGGTACTCTCAAATGTTTTTCTTGTGGAAAGCAGGGTCACAAACGAAAAGATTGCCTGTCAAGTAAAATTAAATCATTTGATGAGCGATCACCAGAATCTAGCAAGACTAGTGTTTGTTCATTTTGCGCTAAGCCAGGCCATCATGTAGATTCTTGCTTTTTAAAGGAAACTATCGAGAAACGCAAACGCGTACAATTTTGTAAGACCAATAACACCAATTCGCATGTTGAAGTCACTGTTGACGGTCACACCTATGAGGCTATTGTTGACACCGGTGCAGATGTTTCTTTGATTGCTGATAAACATAAGTACCTCTTCGCTGATAAAATTTTGTCGTGTTTTTCCGAATTAAAAGGAATTGCAACTAATACGATTGTTTCAACACTGGCCGTAGATGCTATTGTTCAAATATCAGACATTGAAGTTAAATTACGATTACATTTTGTTCCCAATGATGCTCTTGATTGTGATATTCTTATCGGATGTGATTTGTTTGTTGATAAGACTCTTGCAGCGATTACCAACCACACTGGTACGAAGGTTATTAAAGTTCAGGATGTTCGAAATGTAAAAGGCTTTAACTTTCAAAATATAGATGTTGACGAACCATATCGTAAGAAGCTGTACGAAATTCTACATCAATTTCCCAGTTTGATTAATGGAAAACTGAATTGCGTTAAAACAGCCCAACTCGAAATCAAACTGTTACATGACAAAGTGGTACATCGAGCTCCCTATCGTTTGTCTATTTCTGAGCGTGGTTTACTACGAGGAATTACTGAGGAACTTTTGAATCAAGGCATTATTCAAGAGAGTGAGTCTCCCTTTGCAAGCCCCGTATTGCTTGTTAAGAAGAAAGAAGGTACTTACCGTCTTTGCGTCGATTATCGCGAGTTAAATGCGAATACAGTGAAGGATCGTTTTCCGTTGCCATTGATTGCTGACCAAATCGATCGGCTAGGCAAGGGTAAATATTTTACATCCTTAGATATGAAGGCAGGTTATCACCAAATTCGCGTTGCTTCAAATTCTGTCCAAAAAACTGCATTTATTACGCCGGACGGGCATTTTGAATACCTACGTATGCCGTTTGGGGTGGCAAATGGTCCAGCTGTCTTCCAGAGAGCTATTAACAAAGCCTTGGGCGATTTACGGCATGAAACAGCGGTTGTGTATTTAGACGATATTTTGATTCCTTCGCCAACGCCAGAAGAAGGACTTGACGCATTAGAAAAGGTACTGCAGGTTCTGAATGAAGCTGGGTTCTCGCTGAATGTTAATAAATGCCATTTCTTAAAAACTTCGGTTGAATATTTGGGACGTGAAATTTCGGCTGAAGGAATTCGCCCAAGTAATGTGAAAATTCAGGCACTTTTGGACGCCCCAATACCCACTAATGTTCGGCAAATACGGCAATTTATGGGACTTGCAGGATACTTTCGGAAGTTTATTCCGAATTTTGCTGCTCACACAGCTTGCATTACGAAACTTACGAAGAAAATTGAACCTTTTCAGTGGAAAGAAGAACAAGAAATTGCTCGGGAGTATGTGTTATCGTGTTTGACGTCCAAACCTTTACTTGCTGTGTTTGACCATGCGCTTCCTACTGAACTACATACCGACGCATCAAGTCTTGGATATGGCGCTATACTTTTTCAGAAACATGATGCCCAATTGCGAGTGGTTGCATATTTTAGTAAGCGCACTGTAGGAGCAGAACCTCGTTACCATTCGTACGAACTGGAAACACTGGCCGTTGTAAACGCATTTAAGCACTTTCGTGTTTATTTGTTAGGAATTCGATTTAAACTCGTGACAGACTGCAACGCGGTGAAATCAACTGCAACAAAAAGAGATTTGGTTCCACGCGTTGCAAGATGGTGGGCCTATATGCAGGATTTCGATTTTGAAATTGTTTACCGAAAAGGCAGTACATTACAGCATGTGGATTTCTTAAGTCGCAATCCGGCACAAGTGCGACGAATTAAAGAAGATCATTGGTTGTACATCGAACAGTCCCAGAATCCTGAAATTCAGTCAATGCTGAAAAAGCTACGAGACGGTCAGCTTGATTCGAAACAATATGTCGAGCATGAGGGCTTGTTACAAAGAAAATTGACAAAAACAGATGGCACTGTCTTGTTAAGATGGTATGTTCCACGATATAGTCGTTTAGGACTGTTACGAATTTACCACGATGAGCAATGCCACATCGGAGGATCAAAGACATTAGCATCTATTCAGGAGCATTTCTGGTTCCCGAAAATGACTGCATTTGTAAATAATTATGTCAAACACTGCATTCTCTGTAATGTCAAGAAGACTCGTACGGGGCCTTTGCAAGGATTCGTCAAGCAAGTCGAGAAGTTGGCAATCCCGTTTGCAACGTTGCATATGGACTGTTTGGGACCTTTAACTCCGTCTGGAATCAACAAGTACAAATATGTATTGGTCATTGTGGATGCTTTTACGAAGTATTGCTTACTTTTGCCATTGATGACTCTTACTAGTACCGAAACGCAAGAACGCATAAAGCAAACAATTTCGTTATTTGGGACGCCACAGTCAATTGTAATGGATGCTGGCACAAACTTCAAAAATTCTCAGTTACCGAAATTCATGGCTGAACTGGGCATCACATGCCACTACATTACTCCGGATGTACATCGTGCCAACGGGCAGGCGGAACGTTACATGCGAACCGTGATGAATCTAATTCGAATAGAAACTCAAATTCAGTCAGAATGGTCGAGTAAATTGTGGCGAATTCAGTTAGTTTTGAATACTACTGTGCATAAGGCCACTCAAAATACTCCATTACAACTGATACTAGGTATTAATAGTGCTGTACCTATTGTGCGTGAAGTGGTACGAGACTTATCCAAAGATTTATCTCCTATACGCAGTAAGGAAATTGATAGACAACGGGCCACCGATTTGCTCAACCGTGTTGACAAAAATCGCATGAGTGAGATAAACCGCAAACGACGAGATAACATCAGCGTAAATGTTGGCGATTTTGTTATCATCCATCGAGATTCCGAAATGCATAAAAGTAAATTGAAGTATGAGTTTCAAGGGCCTTTTGAAGTAATTAAAGTTTTGGAAAATGAGCGGTATTTGCTAAAACGCCTGAGTAGTCGGCGAACTACTAAAGCTGCTAAAGAACAGATCCGTTTGTGGCCTAAAGAATGGTCTTTGTCTCAGGAGGTTGATGATCTATTGGATGTGTTAGAAATAGACGATGAACTTAATACAGATGGGTAAGACAATCTGTTTGTGTTTAATTGTTTTATTGGCTGTGCTGTTTGAAGCTGTGCCTAATAAATTGTTTTGTTGGCTGTGCTGTTTGAAGCTGTGCCTAATAAATTGTTTTGTTGGCTGCGCTGTTTGAAGCTGTGCCTAATAAATTGTTTTGTTGGCTGCGCTGTTTGAAGCTGTGCCTAATAAATTGTTTTGTTGGCTGCGCTGTTTGGAGCTGTGCCTAATAAATTGTTTTGTTGGCTGCGCTGTTTGAAGCTGTGCCTAATAAATTGTTTTGTTGGCTGCGCTGTTTGAAGCTGTGCCTAATAAATTGTTTTGTTGACTGCAATGTTTGAAGCTGTGCCTAAAGTTGTTGGCTGTGTTCTGTTGTTGTACACCATTCATTTAGTCGTGGTTGTACTCGAGATAATTAACGCGAACTGATGTTGCAGAGATGATGCACTTGATACAGCTGAGAGAGCTCAGCTACCATCAGGAGGGCCGTGTTAGGAGAAAAGCCATGGTCCATGTAGGTGGACGGTCGATGAGTAGGCAAATGCATTGTATTTGAAGTCATTTGAAAATAAAGTTTGTAACCTGTATGGAATTATTTATTTGAATTAGCCGCCACCTGTCACAGCCCCTTGCAAAGAGATGGCGCTCACGACCTTACCCTGACGGGGGAAAAGGAGGGCATTAGCGGTGAAGCAAGCTTTGCGAGAGGGTGTGTGCCTGGATAATTGAGCCGCTATTGTTAAATCAATCAAAATCACCGTAGTTTCTGCGATTTTTGCTAATACTATGATATTATTTGTTACTTGAAGTTTTACGTTAACTGTGTTAATCTTTACTTTCTTGATAATGTAACTTTTGTATTTGATTTCTGTTATTGTTTATTTTTTTTGAATGTATAATTTTAATTTTTGTGAATATGCTCAATATGTTTTGTGAACAGATTTTATTTGTGTTTTTAATTTCGAATAGTTTACACTGATTTTAAGAATGTTTTGTTTTAACGCGAATGTTGTAAGGGAGCTATAGTCCAGCTTAATTAGTGGGGTCTTGCCACCTTAATACTATTTGAGAATTGAATAAATATATTACTATATTATTGAAATTAATTGTGTGATTTTTATCCATATAATACCTGATTAATTTAGATTTAAAAATTTAAAAAGTATACATTATACGTGTAAACTAGATCATAAATATAAGAACTGATACATTTTAGTAAAGTAAATGATTCGTGAATTATCTATAGATGCTACATATTTTTTATGTGTATTGTACACAATAAGTACATCAATTGTTATATAGCTGTAACTAAGATGTTACAGATTTTATTGCTAGTTACGTAATTGGTACCTAAAATATACTTTTTTTGAAGCGGAAATTTTAACGTTCATGCGCCTTACAAGTAAGTAATTCAATATGTAATTGCAAGATTCAAAGTAAAAGCTTTTAAGTAACTATTATGTATTTATTACAAATTTGTGTTTACTGGGATTATTAATCAATGGAATTAGTTTCCGTTTAACAGCAATTTTCAAGTATTTTGGATCTGTTAAATTACTTGTAAGATCTGGCAAAATATCAACTCTTCCTTCTAAAAATTTACAATCTTTATAGGAATTGGCCCAAAGTTTCACAAAATTGTTTTCATTAATACAACCTAGAGGTAATAATTTAATGTTTTTATCAACATTTGTATAACAGGAACCTGCGATACTACTACCCAACAACAAGTTTGCACTTTTAGATGCCTCATAACTAATAAATTGCGAATTCGGTTGCAAACTATCATTTAAGCTTTCCGAGCTAGAAATCATTTCTGAATTTAAACAAACGGGGGTTGATGAAGGTTTATATTCAATCGCGCTGTTTTCAATCACGGTTTCAAAACCAATTTCATCAAAATCACAACCGTTAGTTTTATCAATAGAAAGACTTTGGGTTTCCTCATCAGATTTGTTTTGCATTACCGGCATTTCATCAACACATTCAATTGAATTTGATTTAACCGAGGAATCAACATTTTCGATATTTCTACTGCTAGTATTTTTCTCTACAAAAATTATTTCACCTTCGTGCCTTTTCATTATATTATATAAGAATTTGACATTGGTTGAATTAAATGCTAAATTAAAAGATGTGCAAAACTTACGGTATGTTTCATTATTTACAGAAACAGGTTTTAAATCCGAATTTGAAATGCATTCATCTTGTATCACTTGTTGTATGCGAACAATTTGATTTGCAACACTCATCCTTTTAAACAATACACCCAAAAAACGCATTTTAGTTATATATTTTCAAACAGAGATATTCGCGAGATATAGAATCGTACTACTGTAGTCGCGTGCTTGACTCGACTGATTGCGAAAGTTGCGTTTTAAGCGAGTTGCGACTTCCTACAGCAAAAACCACGAACCCTGGCTTTTCCTCACAGATTTCTCTATAATTTTAGATAAGATAATTACTGTAAATAGTATAGTATTTTATGAAATTGTCAGAATATTCCTAATTTCCTGTTTTATATTTAATTTAAATCATATGCAAATCGGCATAGGATTGCCTGCAGAATTAAACTTATAATAGGGCGTGATTAATATACATATGGGCGTGTAATACCAGGAAAACGGGGGCCTCTTAAATGTAGTATGTAGAACCATTTGTAGTCGTAAAAAGAACACGCCTTCATTTCATCAACACATAATATATAGTCGAAACTATTGGTTGAATAAGGCAGCTGGTGATTTAGCTCGAGGCCAACTATCGAGGCCAACTTATTCCCAATTTATAATATTTTAATAAATTTTCATAATTTTTTAATTTATGGAATTAACAAAAACAAATTGTAGCAGTTTGAATAATATTTATTAAGTCTGTACACAGAGTCAGACTTGTATCGACTAACTCAATAACTGATTCTTTTATATTCAGCTTAGTTTTAATACAAGGGAAATGCTGATATGCACTTTCCTAAATACTAAACACTTACAGTTTATTTTCTTTTAGAATTGATTAGTCCGTGGAATATTATTACAATATTTTCAATATTACACCGTATCCATTATCGAAGAATTAAGAATGTAATTATTTTTCAACATAAGCAGTGTTTATGCTCAGAAAAATCTTGCTCTTCCTTTTTAATTATGTTATTTCTAATTCGCATTTAAAAATATATATATTCAGTTTATTTCTTGAATTAAAAATGTGCCTCGCAGCATCTTTTTAATTCGCTAAAATATGTTGCAACATATTTTTAATTTGACATATTTTTAATGCAGTTGTTTCGTTTGAATTAAAATTATGTTACCACATATTTTAAATTAATTTTTTTGTTACTGCAATTATTTAATTGCAACAAATTGCAATCAATATATTTTTCTCGATATTTTTATAGCATATCAAATAAATTTGACAACAATAATATTAATAACAATAAAATGCCGATTTCGTTTATATTAGTTTAAAATAATTAAAGATAATTTGATTGTTAACAATAATAACGAATAACAAATAGTCTCAAAAAAGATAAATGCATTGTTTGCCATATGATCCTTATTGTATGTATGGTATGCCTCTAGTTTTATATTGCAGTTAGACCGAAGGCCGAGCGAGACGCATTTTGGGCGCAATTTCGTCGAAGCCATGGAATAGATAAAAAATAGATACCTAAGCAAATTGAAATATGCAATGCGCAAATGACGAACCTTCAAAGTCTTATCACATTATATAGCTGCTTTTTTTATCGTTTGTGATTCAAGCAATCATGATTGAATAAAACGACTTATGATTGGGTTCTGGCGAGTGGTGGTCACGTAATACCTATTCACGCTAGCCTACCTATTCATAATTAGTTTAAATTCAATCATGCTTATTTGAATCACAGACTGATTTTAGTGCGCCTCTTTATAAAGGTGTAAGATCAAAATAAAGACATTTATCCGAAATCGGCAGTAAAGTTGAAAAAAATCGGCATTAAAGCAGAATTTACTGCCGATTCAATACGCGAGTAAATAATGGCACACCAATTACAACATCCCCTTCAAACCTACACTTTCTAACAAACTCTAATAAACTACAACCTATCAATAATGTACAAAATATCGAAAATTGTTAATTACTAAATAAATATAGTGGTTAAAATTGTCATTGTCAATTCAATTCATTTAACTGATATAAAAACCTCAAAACAAAAATAATTAATTAGTGTTAAAAAATGCGATTTCGGATAAAATGTAGTATGCTCCTCGACAGTAAAGTTATTTTTTATCACGAATGTGGAAATTATTTGCCGAGTCGAAAATACGACTTTACTGCCATGATACATAAATAACTATTATTGTTTTTATAAAAAAATTATTAATGATATCCCATTATCAAAGCAAAAATTGGAAGGCATTTTTCGCTTCAAAAACTCCACAACATGTCTAATCCTATAATACATTTGCGTCGTAAATATATTTACAGTCGCATTATAATCGCCTCATAATACATTTGACTATGATAGTCGTTTTTCGGCTGACTTAGCGACGGCAATGTGGCCCTTCTTAGCACCACGACGCAACAACCACAATTTTCGGAAAACTATAATTCGCATTAAAAAGCGAAAAACGTAGTAAACGAGCGATGCAGGTCCTGACCTTCTGTTGTCGGTACCTTCGCCTTCTCTTTCTACCCCCAGCGCTGATTGCTGAACCCTTCAGTTGTTCAGTCAAGATTCTGCAGTGAACGGAGAGTGTCACAGCAATAATAGGTACTAGGAATTATTTAAACTTAAAGGTATGTTATAACAATAATATTAATTGTTAAATTTTTTTAAATCATGAAAAGAAAAACCATTTGTTTTCATTTTTTTAATTTTTTAATTTTTAATTTTTTTAATTTTTAATTTTTTTAATTTTTTTTTTTTTATGTTGCAGATATATGGATAACCACGCTCCACCACCCCCAGAGGGTGGAGAATTGCCAGTGGTGGACGCTGCCGCTGCCCTGGAAGTTCCACCTCCTAATGAACCAGCTGCTCCACCACTTGGGCCTGCGGCCGTCGGGCAGGCGGCAGTCCCGGCCTGGCTAGTGAGGCGGAGAGAGAAGAACCGTCTCCGGCTTCTCCGCCAACGCCAAGCCAGGCGTGGTCAACGACAACAATTTCGGCCGGCCGCCGCCCAACCGCTTCCACCAGTTGCCGTCCAACCGCTTCCACCAGTTGCCGTCCAACCGCTTCCACCAGCCGCCGCCGCCCAGCACTTACACTTCCATCTGTATTATCACAATGTGATAATAACCTGCGCTTACGATTACGACCAATTTTTCGCTATGTAATCGAATAATGAAAATGATTACGAATACTTTTAATCGATTCAATTACGATTACTCAAATAAGTAAGTATTTTTTTAGTATTACAATACTTTTTATACAAGAGAAGTATTAAATGAAATTGAATAAAATTTATTTATTTCTTAAGTGAGGTGCTGAATAATTTTTGTGTCAAATATTATTATTCTATTTGTAAATTCCGAGGTAAATTCTAAATAATTGACAAATCATGATAACTTCGTTTGTATTCTCTGTCTGTCTGTCTGTTTCTCTCATTGTCTATCTGTCAATCAATGGGTCAACTATATGGGGTCAACAATATCAACACCCCACTCTCAGTACCAGGGTTGGGAACGATTACAGCCAAATGTAATCGAATACGGTTACTATTACTTACAATCGCAATCTGCGCTTACGATTACGATTACCCCAATTTTTCGCTATGTAATTTATAATCGATTAATGATTACGATTACTTTTAATCGATTAAGTGAGGTGCTGAATAATTTTTTTGTCAAATATTATTATTATTCTATTTGTAAATTCTAAATAATTGATAAATCATGATAACTTTAACTTCGTTTGTATTCGTCTGTCTGTCTGTTTGTTTCATTGTCTCTCTGTCATCAATGGATCAACTATGGGGTCAACAATATCAACACCCCACTCTCAGTAGTAAATAATCGTTCTGATTCGCGATTACGATTACAATAGTTTTTGTAATAATGATTACGATCACAAACACAATTTTTTGGAAATGTAATCGATTATGATTACAATTTGAAGCAAAAGTAATCGATTACTGTATTCGATTACTTTTACTTGTAATCGTTCCCAACGTTGATTATAATGCGCATTATTATTTTTATTTTTTTTATATAATATTAATATATTATATTTTTTTTAATAAAATATTAGCATAATTATAATATACCGGGTGTTTGATAAAAACCGCCGCACGCTATATTTTTGTTATTAATGGACTAATTTAGTTGAAAAAAAAATGTATGCAATGATTGTTTCTGAACTACAAAATGGATTTATTTTTGATTTTTTTTGCAATTGATTTCATGGTAAACGGATGGACAACTTTTTATTTAAAATAGAAAAGTAATTTTTTTATTTTTTTTTATGTTGAAAAATATTTTTCTGGATTCAAAAATGTATCACAACTTGCTTTTCTTCTAGTACTAATCAGAAAAAAGTAAATTCAAAGAACTTTTTTTAAGTTTTTCTTAGATCAATATTGCTTTGCAATATTATTCTGATTGCAAAAAAAAATACAAAAATCAAATTACAATTTACGTAAATGTCACTGTCATCGTATTTTTCACTGTTTGTGTATGAATTTGTACCAATATGAATTACCAACACATGACTGATATGATGCAAGTGTATTTTGAGTGTCGTAAAAATTCTGGTGCAGCTGTAGGGTTGTATTCATATATTCATATTGATTCAAATTCATACACAATCAGTGAAAAATACGATGACAGTGACATTTACGTAAATTGTAATTTGATTTTCGTATTTTTTTTTGCAATCAGAATAATATTGCAAAGCAATATTGATCTGAGAAAAACTTAAGAAAAAAGTTCTTTGAATTTACTTTTTTCTGATTAGTACTAGAAGAAAAGCAAGTTGTGATACATTTTTGAATCCAGAAAAATATTTTTCAACATAAAAAAAAAATAAAAAAATTACTTTTTTATTTTAAATAAAAAGTTGTCCATCCGTTTACCATGAAATCAATTGCAAAAAAAAACAAAAATAAATCCATTTTGTAGTTCAGAAACAATCATTGCATACATTTTTTTTTCAACTAAATTAGTCCATTAATAACAAAAATATAGCGTGCGGCGGTTTTTATCAAACACCCGGTATAATATATATTATATAATATTAATATATAAAATATTTTATATAATATTTTATTTTTATTTTTTTTATAATATTTTTATTTTTTCGGCATATTGAGCAGACAGAACAAAGTTTTTACTGCAAATTTCTTTTTTTTAATCTCCTGCAAATTTTTTTTAATACTGTGCGAATCAATAAGTGGCGCTAAAACATGGCGCGAAAACAGTAACATTCAAAAATGAAACTACTTATTGAAATCTACTACACATTGCATTACATTTCATTAATTATCTGAATTATGCCAAATGTTTGCTCAGTTGACCAATTTGTCCAGCAATAGTCTTTTGTAGGCGGGCACTGTTAAAAAAATTAACATTGCATCATATTTAAATAGTGTTCCAAATTTGTAGAGAAGCTTTTCTAATAAAATTAATACCATTGTATTCTATATTTAAATATTTAATTAGGAATCGACTGATATATACCTCATAATGGTTCAGTTAATTAAAATCTCTAGAAATAGATGAATTTATCAAAGAAAATGTAGTTAGATTGACAGTAGTCCTAATGCAACTTGTAATTGTTGCAAAAAAGCCTACTCAAAATGTGAACTTAGCAATAACGGATACCGGATGGTTGCATACATTCATTAATTGCTCGCTTAAAAAAGAGCAAACTTTCTTGTGAAACATTGCATCATATTTAATTAATTTTCTCAATTAACTGCCGACACATTTTAATGAAATTTTTACCATATATTCCTCATTTAATTCCGAATCGAATGGTGTATGTGAAAAGTTTGCTCAGTTAAGGAAATCGTCTAGCAATAGACTTTTGTTGGTAGGGGCGCGTTAAAATAATAAACATTGCATCATATTTAATTAATTTTCTCAATTATCAGCCGACACATTTTAATGAAATTTTTACCATATATTCCTCATTTAATTCCGAATCGAATGATATACAACACTACGTAGTTCAAGTTGCCAAAATGTCTATGAATAAACTTTTTTCGCTGGACAAACCCGAATCATTTCCATGTCACAACTGTCAAACATTGCATCACATATAATTAATTATCTCAATTACCTGCCGTCACTTTTTAATGAAATTAACACCACATATTCTTCATTTAATGATAAATCGAACGATATATACCAAATATGTGCTCAGTGAACATGAAGCCTAAAAGAGCACGTTAATTTTTTTGTGTGGTCATATTGTAAGGAAAATCACTATATAAATTAAATAAAACTCGATATTATTATGAAACACTTTATTATCTATAATTTAAAACAATTTTTATAACAAATTACTCTTATTTACTTGATATTTTTGACATACAAAAACATGTAATTTTATTGCTAACTTTTTATTGCTAACTTCACACCGGTCTGTCTGACCATGGATGATCTGCTACACCGACTGCGAGAACAGGAGGTCATCCAGGAGAAGTTGAGGAAACCGATACCCGTTCCGCCGAATACCCGACCGCGTCCTTTTACTCCCAGTCCGAGTCAGTTCCCTATCCGAGATCTACCTGTCACATTTAATAGGCCACCTCCGCCGTTCCAACCCCTTAACGTTCCCCGCCGCATCGAAGTAACCCCGCAGACCTGCTGGAGATGTGGTCAAAGTGGACACCAGAAGACTCAATGTCGAAATGCGTTCCTTAGTTTCTGCTCGCGTTGTGGAACGACTGGAATCCTGTCCAAGGATTGTCGTTGCCCAAGGCCGTCGGAAAACTAGAGCAGCTGTATGTCGCCGAGACCGTCCCAGCTGTTACCTGCCGCCGTCTCAACCACTGTTTGTTCCGATAACCGATTGTTTGTTCCAATCGAGTTAAACCAACAACGATTCATAGCTCTCGTCGATACCGGAGCTATGGTATCTTTTGTTGGAGCCGCCGTTACCCAGCTACTATCCGATGTTTGTCCCGCGAGCACCAATTGTAGCACCAGATTAGCTGATGGTACAGTATCTTCGAATGCCGGAGTCATAACGCTAACTACCAAGCTAGGTGCTACAACGGCGCTCGAACCATTTTGATGTATGCCGACCCTGGTAAATGATGTCATCATAGGCATGGACTTGCTGAAGAAGTACCACGCCCAAATCAACGTCATCCAAGGTACCGTAGGATTTCCCGTAGGGAACACTGTGGAAATTGCCACAACCCCGTTACAAGCCCAGGAACCGCTCCCAAAACTGCAGTTAAGTCCTGCAGAGGAAAACCGCCTGCAAGCTTTCCTTCACCGAGAACTGCCGCCGTTTACCCGCCTGACCGAAACCACTAGCCTCGCGCAACATCATATCAGCCTAATCGACCCGACGCCGATTAAGCAGCGATATAGATCCCAAAACCCTCGTATGCAAGAAATTGTATACAAAGAGGTGGATCAGATGTTGGCTGATGGAATCATCGAACCGTCCAACAGCCCATGGAGTTCTCCCGTAGTTATCGTGAGGAAGAAAAACAGCAAGCCTAGGTTTTGCATCGACTTTCGCAAAGTCAATGATGTGACACGAAAGGATGCATACCCTTTGCCGTACATCAACGCCATCCTAGATAAACTCCGTGGAGCGCGATATATCAGTACGCTAGACCTCAAACAAGGCTACTGGCAGATCCCGTTATCACCCGAGAGCAAACCAATAACCGCTTTTACCGTTGCCGGAAAAGGTTTGTTTCAGTTCCGAGTCATGCCGTTCGGTTTACACTCCGCCCCTGCCACCTTCCAGCGCCTGTTAGACCAAATCATTGGCCCTGACATGGAACCGCATGCCTTCGCGTATCTAGATGACATCATCATTCTAGGCCGAACTTTCGAGGAACACCTGAACAACCTCCGTGAAGTCTTCCGAAGACTACAAACCGCTAGCTTGCAACTAAACCCGGACAAATGCCAATTTGGTCGTAAGTCATTAACTTATTTAGGTCACGTCGTCACTGCCGAAGGAATCAGTACCGACCCAGAGAAGGTGACAGCTATCCTAGGAATACCATCGCCGATAAACGTCAAGACGTTGCGCAGTTTCCTAGGTGTCGCCTCCTGGTACCGTCGGTTCATCGAGAACTTCTCCAAAATGGCAAGCCCATTAAACCAGTTACTCCGTAAAGGTTACCGTTGGACCTGGAGTGAGTCACACGAAAGTGCGTTTCAGGCACTAAAAACCGCACTGACTGAGGCCCCCGTATTAGCCTGCCCCGATTTCGCGCACCGTTTTATTTTGCAGACCGACGCCTCCGACTATGGTTTAGGCGTCGCTCTAACGCAGCGTTTAGATGGGCATGACAGAGTCATTGCCTCTGCTAGTCGGACTCTATCCCCAGCCGAGAAGAACTATTCCGTCACTGAAAAAGAATGCTTGGCCATCATCTACGGGATAGAGAAGATGCGCCCCTATCTCGAGTTATATCCGTTTACCGTGATTACCGACCACCAGTCTCTGCGCTGGCTTCATTCTATCAAAAGCCCCGCCGGTCGGTTAGCCAGATGGAGTGTCTTTCTCCAGCAATACGACTTCGACATTCAGTACCGCAAATGCACGTTGAACCGAGTAGCCGATGCCTTATCCCGACAGCCCATGCCGCATGCTTCTGTTGACGAAGATGTGGGTGGGTTGTGCACCGTCGAAGTCGCCGGAAATTGCAACTGGTATGACAAACTGATCCAAGCCGTAACCAAAGACCCCGCGAATTTTCCCGACTATCAGATCCGTGAAAACCGCCTTTACCGTCACTTTTGGGACCACACCGACCTGAAGGATTGCGAATTTTCCGACCCCTGGAAACTTTGCGTACCTACACCTCTGCGCAAAGGAGTACTCTCACGATGCCCCGACGGCTGGTCACCTAGGTATCACTAAGTCGATCAGTCGAATTGCCCAACGATACTATTGGCCCGGCATGTTTAGAGATATCACTAAACATGTGCGGGGTTGCATTCCCTGTCAGCAATTTAAAGCTCAACAGCAAACCACTGCAGGAAAGATGCAGCCGGCAATCACCTTGCGACCCTGGGAAACGGTAAGTACAGACCTTGTTGGACCCTTACCGCGGTCCACTAAGGGCAATACATTCCTGGTAGTTTTCCAGGACCGTTTTTCGAAGTGGGTACACTGCAAACCGCTATCGAGTGCTACCGCTAGTAACGTCACCCGCGCCTTGTTTGACGAGGTAATTACCCGCTTTGGGTGTCCGGACTTGGTTTTGAGCGACAATGGTACCCAGTTTACCAGTAGAGTCTTTGGCAGTTTGCTGAAGGATCTAGGGATTCCTCACCGTTTCACACCGCCCTACACCCCGCAAGCCAACCCGGTAGAACGAGCCAACCGCGTCCTTAAGACAATAATTGCCCAATTCTGCAACCAGGATCATAGGAAGTGGGATCAGCAACTGCCCGCCTTCCTAATGGCTATCAATAGCGCCAAACAAGAGTCCACCGGATACTCCCCTGCGCTTCTGAACTTTGGGAGAGAGTTACAACTCCCCAACGCCCTACACCGCCAGCCTCACGTTCCCCGGGGTGACCTTGTCATGAAAAAGGAACACTACCTTTCCTCCGCCGCCAAAGGATTTACCGCCAAACTCGCTCCCCGTTATACCGGCCCTTATACCGTCGTTAAAGTCCTTTCCCCTGTGGTTTACTCCTTAAAAGATCAACAGGGTAAACGGTTTTCCCGGATACACATCAAGGACCTGAAACCAGCGATAACGGACCTCACCGACTAATGTTTTTTTTTAGCACCAAAGTTACCACGACGCCTCGTAGAGATCCCCGCCGTGAGCTTGCCATCATCAGGGCAAGACAGCGTCGCCTCGCCGACCATCGGGCGTTTTATCGCGGCCGTCGAGGTCTGGCGTTGTGGGAACGCGAGCGCCGCCGTCAGCCCCAGCCCGCCGTCTACCGTCCGTGCACTGCCGACCAAATGCCGCCGGACATCGCCTCGGCTGAACCTTTGTTCAGTCAGGTCCCGGAGTCCGTACGGCTGGAGACAGCCCGGCTGATGCAGCTCCACCCGCTTCCCCCGATCGAGGACGACGATACTACCGACGAGGAGGTGCCACCACTAGTCTAAAACAGCTAGTTAGTGAGCTGATTTCACCCGTTCGTCGGCTCCATTTGTATATGCGTCGACCGACCACCGTTTAATCCGTTCGTTCTTTTCAGAAATCTAGACGATGGGATCCTCAGCCTCCACGCCTCGGACGTAGAGGAGGAAACCGGCGTAGCCAGTCCACCCGCCGCTGTCCAGGAACGGACCAACCCCTGGGGCCCAATAACCCCGCCGTCGCCTTCTCTACCCGACCCAACCCGGGTATTTCCAGCCGCCGACCCACACCTTTGGGAGTTACTAGCCGGGGTTCGCCACCCTGAAGCCGCTATGCTGCCTAGGGACTTCGTTCCGTTCCCTGCGGCATCCCCCCAACACTTCTGGGATATATCCAGGGCCCTAATGGTCATGGGTTTTTCCGACGCCGATGCCCAAACCCTGATGCTGCGACAGGAGTCTCGCTGTCGTAGCGCCCGTTTACCCGTCCATTGCTCCGACCTTTGCTGGCGATGCGGACAGCGCGGACATCTACAGGGGCAGTGCACTGGCCGCCGCATCTTATTCTGTTCTCGTTGCGGCTATCGCGGACAGATGTCCCGTGCTTGCCGTTGCCGTTTATAACCAGAAAAATATTTATTACCGTCAATAAAATTAAACTACCGTTATACTTTGGACCGTCATTTCTCATTGTACCGTCATTTCTCCGTTTTCTCTCTACCTCAACCACCAGTCTCAAGAAAAATACAAATTTATATTTATAAATTTATATTTATAATATTATATTTAAAATATAAATTTATATTTTTCTTCCCGAAGTAAGAGGGGGATGTAACGAAGCGTTTTCCCATGCTTCGCTACCACGAGCGATTACGAATACGACCGATCTGGAAAAACAAGTTTAAATAATTAATTAGACGATATGTTACAAGTTGAGAACTTGTATCCTTACCAGAACCCTTTACCGATGACCAGATAATTGATTGCATCACAATCACCTTGATTCTGAAACAAAAGAAACCGTTAATTATGAATATTAATTAATTAATTAGACTTACCGCAATGAAATCCGCATCAGCCGAAGCGCATTTTCAGGCTCTTTAAGCCCATTACAGAATTAGCACGTGATTGCGTTAATTACAGCCGTTTTGGAATTAATTAGAATAATTCCCGATTCTCGCCTTTATGGAGGTATGTGGAGTTTTTTCTATAAATCCACATCGATAGCAAAACCGTCGTTTTGGCATAAAAAAGACCTCCGCAAAAGCCGTGTGCAAAAGCAACTCGTTTCCTGATTGGTCAAAAGTATGGTCATCTGCTGTTTTAACCTCGTTGATGACACCCAAAGGTGGTTGTTTTTGCGAGGATTTTAAAACTATAAAATAGAAAATCGACTGGTAAAAGCAGTTCAGTTGAATGCCTAGTTGCTATTCAACAACAACGTTAAATTCAACATCACCGCCGACACCAGTTCAGAAATCATCACCAGAAGCCAGCCCCGACGACATCTCCGAAGCCGTTCACCAGCTAAAAATGGCGTAAGCTCGCTTTCCATTTTCCCCAAAAATAATTACAACAACAATACCTGCTAGACTCACTTTCTTCATTAAATACACGTATTCACTATTTGATTATCCTTGCTGTTATGTTTAACTTCACTTGTTTTGTTTTAATAAATAGTCACCGTAATTTCTAACTTATACTTGTATTTTCCTTTCGAACCCTGTCGATAACTTCGGCTGTGGAACTACCCCCTTGAGAGTAAACTCTTTAAAATCTAATTGGCCAGCGTGTAAGAGTGCATTTGAACAAAAAAGAGAATACATATATGAACATTGCTCTCTTATAGTCATTGACCCAAAAACTGGGGATGCAAAGTTCGTAAACCACAGTGGAAACATTAATGGATTATCAAAAATCAAAGCCTTCATTATCACTAGGGCGAAGATAGCAGAAGAACTAGGGATTAGGGAGAGCCAGCTACAAGATGTTGAGAAACTAACCCAATATATTTTCACTTCAAAAAAATTCAATAGAGATGTATACGAATGGACAAGAGGGTTTATCCCCTATATCAATGATGATGAAGATATTGAACCCTTATATGAAAAGAATCAAACTTCAATATCTCTCATTACCCTACTATCTTGTTAAACAAATTGACTACTATGACAGAATCTGACAGGACCAACCTCATTAAGTGGAGAGGCAAAATACTACCTGAGTGTTATGTAACCAATTTCTTAGTTTCCAGTCACCAGGATCTAGCCATATTGAACGAAATATTACCTAAATTGAGAATCAAAACATTGGAAATCAAGAACATTGGGTACAATGTAGAAAATGCACCACCCACATCAATATTAGGGGAAATAATAACAATGATAGAGGAGACCAAAACCACTTTCAACATCCCGCAATCGTCAAAATGGCCCAACCTTCCTCAATACTTAGGAGTAGGAATGAAAAGATTGAGACATGACCCCACTGACAACACAACCACACAAAAAACGTATGATGATGTTCCCAAGTTAAAATACCATCCCTGGATAAACCATACTATGATGAAACTGTCATCACCACATAGTGCTAATGGTATCCCATTTCGCCAGTTGCTGGATTCCCCATTAGAACAAGAACACACAATGGCAGCTATATGTGAAGGTATGTGCAACTTGGCGTTGGAAGGGTTATTAGACACTCAATCAGCAGTGATGGCATCAAAAATAACAAATTCTTACTCAAGGCTAGGTGGTTCATACTTGCAAAGAGATAAGCCTGGAGAGTTATCACACCAAGGGATTGCTATATTTCCCATCATTGCAAATACCTCAACCACGTCATCTATATCGAGACTATCTTTTCCAGAAAACGGAATATGTCGACCAAAAGCGATAAAATTAGATGTAAGGCCCGTCTTGCTGAACGAATAGCAGAAGCGACTTTTGGCAGAAACTTGTCCCACGTCCGATGGTTATCCCCAACATACGATGATAACATGGTCTTCACAACCCGATGTACTCGCTCGACGGGGTTACATTGCGGGTGATAATTGGCCGTATACCTAATTTTAACTTCGTACTCCCGCATCTTATGTTGAAACACATTACTTCGAAACTGTACTCCATTATCAACAATTATTGAGTTTGGCGTCCCGAACACTAAAAAGACTTGGTCTTCCAACACCGCGACTATTTTATTCGCGACCGCTCTCCGAAGAGGGAATAATAAGGTGAATTTACTAAATGTATCCGAGACCGACAAAATATACATATGACCCGAGGTTGACTTTGGCAGCGGACTGACCAAATCGATACTGAGTAATTGCCATGGACGCGATACTTGCGATGCCGAGCTCAACATTAGTCCTGCTGGTCGTTTCTGTAACGGCTTTGTCCGTAAACAAGTGTGGCAACGCCTAATAAACTTGGTCACGTCACTTTTCATTTTGGGCCAATAGTATTGCTCAGCCAGACGGGCGGTAGTTTTATAAATACCGAGGTGACCACACGTTGGTGGATCGTGACACGATCGTATAAGAGCCGTTCGCTGGGATTTAGAGACCACTTGCAGCCAAGAGTTCGAGTCCTGCAAGACGGGGTACGCCTGTCGAGCTCGTTTGAAAATGACCGTCCCTTCCGTTCGCCACAACGGATATCGCGCTGGTCGGTTAGCAATATTATTCAACATGCGACGATACCAAGTATCTCCTGTATGATCGATTTCAATAGGTTCAATTACCGGTACTGCTCTCGACAATGCATCAGGCACTATGTGATCTTTCCCTTTTCTATGAATGATGTCAAAATCATACTGTTGCATCCGAACCGCCCACCGTGCAATACGTCCCACCGGATCTTTGATGTTGTTTAGCCACTTGAGACTATAATGATCCGTGATCACTGTAAATCGAGTAGCCTCAATATATGGGCGAAGCTTCTCGATGGCGAATATTACCGCTAAGCATTCCTTCTCCGTAGTGCTATACCGACGCTCATTCCGCGTCAGCGACCGACTTAAGTAACAAACGACTTTCTCGATTCCCTCTAACGTTTGAGTTAACACCGCCCCGAGACCATAGTCTGACGCATCTGTCTGAATAACAAAATTCTGAGTAAAATCGGGGCACGATAAAATAGGGGCTGTAACTAAATGATTCTTAATGGTCTGAAACGCTTTCTCACAAGACTCGTCCCACTGAAACGTTTGATTCTTTCGCGTCAGTCGGGTTAAGGGATTGACTACAGCGGAGAAATTTGGCACAAATCGGCGATACCACGACGCAAGACCAACCACGCGACGTACTTCGGACACATTCCGTGGCGCGGGTAACTGAACAATTGCTTGAACTTTATCCCGATCCACCATTAGCCCCGAGGCGTTTACTACATAACCCAGATATCGAAGTTCGGACTTGCAGAAATTACACTTATCCCGATTCAAGGTGAGACCAGCGTTAACAATCCTGGAAGCGACTTCTTTCAGAACTTCGACATGTTTCTCAAAAGTAGGGGTACAGATAATAATATCATCCAGATACACGAATACATACTTCTCAAGGTCGAATCCGATCACACGATCGATTAGCCGCTGCCACGTAGCAGGGGCATTATGTAACCCGAAGGGCATCCGCGTAAACTGAAATAAGCCTCTATTTGGTACCACGAACGCGGTTAAGGCTTTCGAAGCCTCCGCCATCGGAATTTGCCAATACGCCGACTTAATGTCTAACGCGGTGAGAAATCTCGCATCCCGAAGTTTATCCAGGGTAGTACTAATAAAGGGTAGTGGGTAGGCATCCGGAAGACTAACCTTATTTACTTTACGAAAATCAACACAAAACCTGTACTTACCGTCACTTTTCTTAATTAATACAATGGGTGAAGCCCAAGGAGACAGTGAGGGTTCCACTATTTTATCTTCTAACATTTTCTCAAGTTCCTTATAAACATGCGCTTGCAATGCTGGGGAAAGGGGATAATGGCGTTGTTTAATGGGTGGTTGTTGTGAGTCTACGGTTATAGTATGTTCGACAAGGTGAGTACGACCGAGCGAGGTACTGCTCGTTCCGAAGGAATCGGCAATCACTTGTTGTAGGTAATGGCGTTGTGCAACCGTTAAAGAATCGAGATCTTGGATTGCCGTCACTTCGGCCGCAGGTGAAGGTACTGAATTTCTGAATGACCATTGTCCCGAGCAAAGATCTGGCACAATGGCCATACGACGCCCAAAATAAGTGCATGTGGAACAGACGGTACTACTAGTACTTCCATAATTTCTACGCGATCGTGAACTTGAACAGGCACCGCTAAAAGCCCTAATACATCACATAACTGCCCATTGGCTACTCGACATGACCTTGCACCCACTGGACTCTCTAACCTACAATAATTCCTAAGCAACTCCCAACCCGTCGCTCCTAAAATTGTTCTCGACGCGCCTGAATCTAACAACCCCATTAACCGCTTCCCATAGATTGACACCGATAAGTATGGACGTTGGTCCCCTCTCGCCTGATCTAACACATAATCTAGCGCCAACTGCAATGGATCTGACGTCTGGCCTAACGCCGTTCCGCTGCATGTTTTTTGGACATTGTGGACAATTAAACGACGTAACATTTGCAAACCCACATTTAAAACAAAATCGTCGTCGCGGTTCTTGACACGAGCTAAAACGATGCCCGGGAGATTTGCAATTCCAACATACCGACGGAGATCGTGGAGGTGAGTTCAGGATCTCCGTTGGCGAAATAACTGGTATAGGCTCTTCGCTACAAGCTGCTACTTGGGTGAGATGGTTAGCGGGTCCCCGATGGTATGCTAAACCAGGTTCCAGTAATCGACGATAATTGGTGGGTGGAGGACAAAATTGTTGCACTCGCCAGTGCGTTTATTCCGCGATCCGACAAACACGCACCAGCTGTTGTACCGAACCGAAATCTTGTAGAGCAATTTGTAGTTGCAGATATGGTAAAAGATTTCGCCTAATCATCTGAACGCGATTGAACTCGTCTGGCTGATTCGGACCTAACTTTCTAAATAAACTTTGCATTGCTGCAGCGAAAGTGATAACTCGCTCTTGGTCTCCTTGTGTGCGACGCCTAATTTCGTCCCATAACGCGATAACATAGTCAGGTGGCTGGAAATCATTTTGAAGCTGGTCAGTCAGGTCGTCCCACGAATGGAAGGTATTGGTCCGATACCACATTAAGGGTACTCCCCACTTATACACGTACGCTGACCGATAGCTTTCCTCACTTAAACGGGGAGCTTGATTCCCTAACCTACACTCCCGCATTTGTGTAATAAATTGGTGGAATCTAAATTGGTGGAATCTAACTCTGGTCGATGCGACGCCACTGGAACCTCATTGGGTAGTGCCGATTCGACTCGAGGATTAGTTGAAGCTCTGTTTGACGAACTTTCAAATTGCCGAACGCGATCTCGTACTGAGGAAGGCCGTATGATTTCCGGAATCAAAGGTATCGCCGTTTCGGCCATCGATTCTTGAACAGTATCGGGCTCCGTGAGTAAATCCGTAACCTCGCGAAATTTTTCTTCAAGCTGCTCGCTTAATTGTAAACAACGAAGAGTTAGCGCGTTTTTCAACTCTGAAGTCTCACTAATGTGACCTAACCGACCATAGACATGTACCAACCGGCTATTAATCCGTTTAAATTCATTGGCTCTGTTGTTTGAGTCAAAGTCCTGAACTGCAAGAACTAATTCTTGTAACTTGTTATCACAACTGGATAGCTCCGCGTTCGCATCTAATTTTATCGCTTTTGGTCGACATATTCCGTTTTCTGGAAAAGATAGTCCCGATATAGATGACGTGGTTAACTTTGATCGGAGTATGTTAGCAGACGCTCGTGTGGATAGTTTAAAACAGGTATTTGCGGACGTTAGTAAACGATTAGTGGTCGCGTACGAGAAAAGCTGTAGAGTATATAATTTGCGGCATCGGGACGAGCGCTTCCGACTCGATCAGCAAGTTTGGCGGAAAAATTATCAAATTTCGGATGCTACTAGATATTTTACAGCTAAACTGGCTCCAAACTTTGTGGGGCCTTTCCTAGTTTCGCAGGTACTATCCCCTTGGTCATATCGGTTAACGGATGATTCTGGTAAAGATTGGGGTGTTTGGCATGCCAAAGACCTTAAGGCACACCCCCCAGAGTTACCAGATGACGTAGAAAGTATTCATTCGGTGTCTTAGTTGTCTTTTTGCCTTGCTGTTGGAGGCCTTCTGGTGTGTCGGAGCCCGGAAGAAGAATGCCGCAGTGGCTAGCTGGCCAGGGGTAAGAGCCCCCTAACGGTCTGTTTGTGGTGTTTTGTGGTTGTAATCCATGGGGACTAGCCCCATGGACTGTGTGGCTACGGGTAGTCGGCAGGGCGACCGCTACCCAGCGTTTCAGCCCCGGTGTGGAGCGGCCGTATTCCAGCTTCGGTGGGGGGGCAACCCATCGCACCTCGCCAGTGCGGTAATCCCCCACCTAAAACGTGAAAGGGGATTATGGCCAATGTATCCTTCTTTATGTGTGATAGTTTGGTTGCATCCTTCGGATGTACCACAGCTTTTGGTTCATTAGTAGTTTAGCTACAGATTTCGGTTGTATTGTCGGTTTTTGGGTTAAAAACCTTGTTGTGGGTAGGGAGGAGTTGTTACGGTTTCATTTTGGCCTCTAGCATTTTTGGTTCCATGATCCCTTTTTATCGTCTTGTAACTAGAACCGGAAAATACTAATTAGTAATAGTTAAAGTTTGGTTAGAAAGTTAGTATTTATTTGAGTACGTACCGTATGTTAAGCCTACCGATTTCAGGTTGCCACGATCTCCTTTTTCCATTTCCATATCTCCGTCCCATTATTTCATTAGTTTCTTAAGGGTAGCATTTGTGAATAATTGTTGGTTTGTTCTTTGTTTACTTTGACGAACAATTTATTTGAGTTGTACGATCGTGGGAGAGTGTCAGAGGTCAGTCGAGTCGCGAAATGAATCTTTGAACCCCACATGACTTGCAGTGTTAACTAGGCCAAAAAGACCCTAGATTCCTACGTATATTTTTCGTAGTTTGAGCTGGATTGTTCTTTCCTCGTTAGATCGTGGTAGACACAAGTCGCCCCTGCGAGAGTAAATATAATTTAAGATAGACAATAGGCGCAGAATAATTGAAGTAGTGCTTTACATCAATTATTGGTTGATGTAACCATTTCACAACGTTAGTTGGATATAGATGATAAGGCTCTACTTACGTTTAAGAAGCGTTTCTAATTTTGTCTGATTTTGCCGCAAGCACCGCAAGTCGGGGTAAGTGCAGTTTCATTACCATACTTTCATTCCTCTTCCATACTGACGACTCTGATATTCACTCTAGTTGTGCGGCAAGCAGTACGACCCATATTTCATATTTGGGACGAGAAACTTGGAGGTTGATAACGAGACCGATCCAAACTTAAGTGAGGTTAGAAGACCATTGGAAATAACCCATTTGCTGGAGTACTACCCGATTTGTGGCAGGAGTAATCCTTTTGGATTGCCGAATGTCCGAGTATTTGCCGGGACGACCATCCAACCTTTTATTGACCGCCAATCACGCTCCGGACCGACAGCTAAGTGGAATTTGTTTAGATTAGTTGGGACCGTCAGTCCTTTCACATAGAGTAATGAATTAACGGCAATATCGATTTTAAGAGTTGTACTCACTTGTAAACGTAGAGTAAGGTGCACTTTATTACACGCAATTCGTCACTTTATACACTGTATTAATTATTGCATATAAGATCGCAAGAACACTTACGCAGTCGATGTCAAACTTAGCTTATACGATGTCAAGTTACCGCGACCTCGCGAGTAGGGGAATTGTAAACAAGACTGTCTAGGTGGGGCGCGTTCGTTTATAGGTTCTGTCAACTCGTAAAGAAAGATCAAGTTTCCATCATTTTGAAAATATTGTCACATTAATATCAGAGAGCATTATATAATTGTGAGTTATTAAAGTATTGGAATCCATACGTTGGGAATTTTCGTAATCATATCACCATTTATTTCCCGTTTTAAACTCCGGGGGTTTAACTAAACTAAGAGGGGTCACAAAACGGGTGGCGCTCTTTATAAATTAGACCCACACCACTCACGATCGAGCAGCAGGGCTCTTAGTTTAGAAATACCCCTACGACCCAACCTCTTGGCGCATTTGGAATTGCCCGGCAATTCTAAATGTGACAGCTCCTCAAAATCCAGAACACAAGGTACAACACAAATATGACCAGTCCGGTTAGAATGCTGGCCAACAGTACTTCGTGGTGGATTGTGCTCCCTTCTTCTCCTTCTCCGTTGACACCGGTCGCCGTAGCCACCACGATTCCCACTGGATTGCGATGGAATAATAAATAGGCCACGCCTATTGGTATGTGAGGATACTCTTCGGTATGGCCTGGATGGCGTTTTGAATATCCCTTAAATTTTCCCTCTGGCTGGTTAGGTTGAGGTGTGGTATCTCAAGGGTCCAATTTGCGTTGAGGCACTCCGTGAAATTGTTGTACACCAATTTACGGGATGTCTCAGCTGGGTGGACCTTCATAGACTTCAAGGTGGACCACATCGCTGGCAAGATGTGTGTCGTCTTGGCTTCTGTCGTGGCATCCTAACGGCAGGGAAAGCGTTTGGGTATCATCACTTCTTCCCCGATGATCGATTCACAATGGCACGGTAAATTGATCTTCACTGCGCCCGTCTTCTCCTCGTTGTTGTCGATTTGAGTTTGGTTCGTCCCGCACTTGATCTTCGTTCTTCCTTCTCCGTGGGTCAATATGTACTCGCCCTCGATTGCTTCCACAATTGATATGGCTGTGGATGCATGGCAAGACATATGGCAGTAGTTGCTGATTTCTTCTACAGTGGCGCCTAGGAATTACTTTCTTGCACACATTGGTCTGTGGATGGAATCGGACGAAAACCTCGGCAAGTAGCATAACTTGTCGTGATATGGGCGGTATTCGTGGAGGGCCGCCCCAGCATTAGTCCTGATGTTCTGCTTGTGCGATGATGATGCCAAATATAGGCTTTCGTGGGGTATTCGGCACGCTTGATTGCGCCAAGCAAATGGAATGGTGACGAGTTCAAAGAGTCTCCATTCTTGGTACCTCTGCGTGATGGGAACCCGGATATGAATGATCCAATCTCTGGATCTCTGCCTCTAATTCCTTTTCTCTAACATGAAACTTGTCAAGTTTATGTTGCGTCGCCACCCCACAACACCACGATAGTCCGTCCCCCACAAAGTCAAGCGCCCTCTTTGGTCGCCACTCCCTGGTCCTAGTCTTCGCTTCTTCTATGTTGTCCCAGTCCTTCTGTTCTTCATCGTATTCCACCTGAAACGTCTTGGCCAGTTGGTGGATTTGGTAGAGTAGTTTGCAACTTTCCCTCTGGGTACCTCCGTGACAGCCCTGCAGCATCATCGACTGCTCATCTGCCTGTTCCTTCACGGGGTTCTGTATCGTCTATTCCGTTGTGTAAACTAGCGGGATGGTTGCCTCATAGCCCACTGTCTGTGTTAGGGGCCTCCAGAATGCTCCAGCATTCACCTCTACAGGGTGGTCTTTCTGGCTGCTCGTAGTGTAGATTAGGGCCATCCACAATATGGTTGCACACTTTAATCCTATGGGCAGCGGTCGGGCGGAGGAGGCTCGCATCGTCTTTTCTTGTCACTTTGTTTTCTCACTCGAATCTTTCGTACAGGTCTGTCCCTGTACTTGTCGCAAAACGAACTAACTCCAATTAGTTTGAAAACTAATTAGAATTCCGAAATCGCTAAGTCAGCGCGGCGATTGACCCATCGATCAATCGCTGCGTCGACTTCCGCTCGCGGTTCAATTGCCCCGAGCGCGGTTCAATTTCCCGGTGATGCTGATCCGCGTTATTGGTACTATCTCAGCTATTGATGAGGTCAATAGCTGAGTCTTCGTGACAATATGTGTATGTACAAGAGAAAGAAAAATGGTGAGAGGTTGATTGATGGGACCAGTTTTCTTTTCCTCCTTTTTTTTGGTCCTCGATGGTACGAAAAAAGGTATCAAGACGCGATGGCAATTGTTAGGCATTTTGGGCATCCGCACTGTTTTGTCACATTTACATGCAATACTGCTTGGCCGGAAATTCCTTTAAACATCGATAATGGCGTCTTTCGTATGAGACCGGATATTGTAAACAGAACTTTTGTTTGTCGACTCAAAGAATTGATTTTTTTGCATTATTGGGTGCGTTGAACCCAAAAACAGAGAAGAAGCGGCCTTTTACTCAGAGTTGAAACGGAAAACAACACTTACGGAGTGGTTTGCATGGAATAAGAATATCACCGAACACAGAAACGTACTGTACCAAAACTTTCCATCTGTTAGGGTTTGGCACACAACAAAGCGTACTTGGAGCAAACAACAACGTGAAATAGGCACTATTGGCAGAGTCTATACTGTATCCTCAAAAAACATTGATTTGTTTTGTTTAAGACTGCTACTATTAAGAATACCTGGTGCTCAGTAGTTTGATGATTTAAAACGTGCACCAGACGGTACTTTCTGTCGATCTGATTTAGAAGCCGCTCAAAAACATAACTTAATTGGGGACTATGAGGAATTCCATCGAGCCATGGAAGAGTGTATGATGTATGGCAATGCGCGAAAGCTAAGAGAATCGTTTGCATTTTATATTGGATTTAATGCTACTGATGCAACAAAAGCTGAAATGTCAAATGGTGGCGCAACAAATTAAAGACATGTTGGAGTCCCATAACAAATCATTGGAAGATCTAAAGTTAAAAGATCTTATTTGATCGAAGAACTACATCCAATGATGCAGCAAGCCAAAGATGATGCCGACAACATCTCTCGCGAGCAATCGATTACTGTTGCTAAAAGCCAAAAGGAAGTGTATGAAAAAATTATGGCAACGCAAAATGCGGGCTATAATAGACAGCGTTTGTTTTATTTGGATGGACCCGGTAGAACTGGAAAAACATTGACTTATATCGCAATTATTTATGCACTGAAAACAATGGGCAAAAATGTTTTGGCAACAGCTCTGCTCTGCTCTCAGAAGGCCGTACGTCGCATTATTATTTTGGATAACCAATGCCCTTAGAACCTTACTCTGTTTCAATGATTACGTCAAATAGCATTTCGGGTCGACGTCTAAGAGGAGCTAGCGTGATTATCGGGACGAAGTGAGCATGGTTGGAGAGTATGCCCTTGACGTAGTCCACAGATTACTCAAGAATATAATGCAATACGAAGAACAACTGTTTGATGACAAAGTTTTGTTGCTTGTAGAAGATTTCCGACAAATCGCACCAGTCGTACAAAGAGGCAGTGTTGCTGAAGTTATTGAACGTTCACTAAAGCATCACCATTTGTGGCCTCGATTTAAAAAGTTCGCTTTAATACAGAACATGCGTGTTGAAGTGGGCCGACAAGATTTTGCTAAAAAACTGTTGCAGATTGGTAATGGTAAGGCCAACATACATGGTACACCATTCATAAATATTGAAGAATCAATGATGACGAAAAGTGTCACACCAAATGATTTGGTAAACGAGGTGTCTTGGTCATCAAACAAATCTATCGTTGAAGTTAAAGTCACTAGATATATAAAGTACCGCGAACTGGCATCCATTTTGACTCCATATGAGCGCCATATTCAAACATAAAACTAATTTTTAACCCGAAAACCCCATAATACGAGAATTAATTCTATTTTACAGATTTAAAAACCGTGAAATACAAAAAATCGGATTATGCAATGTGTTCTGAAAGGTGATACAGTAAAAAAATGTACTTTTTAACTTTTTTATTTAACATTATTAAGGGATACACGCATTGCGACACTTCTGCTACTTTTATTTGAAGCATTTAAAATGTTTGTTTTATTTTTTAAGGAAAAATGAATTCGTGATTTAACAAACAACTCTGTAATTTTTAAAAGAATGTTGTGACAATTTGGCACAATTGGTTTTATAATCCCATTCAAAAATTCATCGGTAAAAGTTTTGCAAGATAAGCGGTTGGATATTATGTTAGCTTCATTTTTTCTAAAATGATACTCACAACTTAAAATAAAATTATATAAAGTTAAAGATGGAAATTTTAAAATATTTTCTTTGTATTGTTTTAAGATTGTAAAAAAGCTTAAATGTTGAATGTCGTTGTTGTCATAATTAGTAGCTAAAGGATTAAAGCATGAACTACAATATTGAACATTCTTTTCAATCTTGTGCAACAACGAACCAAGTAAATAATACAAAGCAGCTTGAGCCTGATCAGACAAGTGTTTTTCATTTTTCGATAGAGGTTCAAATACAGCGTTATTTGCTTCCACAAAATCTTCTTCCGGATCAGCAAGTGAAGTTTTCAAAGTTTTGCAATATTTAATAAGATTTTCACAATCTGACTGAAAGTAATTTCCATGGTGGATTTGTGTCTCAAATTGCGATAATGTTATTAAACGCAGCGATGATTTAAATTCACGAGCATCTGGAATTGGATTCCTACGTCTAACAACCGAAAATAGGTTTTCCAGAGCATCTTGACTTAATCTTCCTAACAGAACATATTTAAAATTGTAATGCTCTAGATATTCTTTTTGAAAGTCAAGAGCAGTTTGAGTGGCCAACAACAATCCAGTTTGAAATGGCTTCCAGCTATTATTTACCGAAGTATGTGAAATTATATGCATACAAGACTCCATTGAATGTGATGGTATTACTGTACTCTTCTTCCTTAAAATGAGACAAACCGTATTTAGAATGACGCCCCGTTATTAATTTGAACCATTTGTACATGATTTTAAGAAACCATGCAGTGGTTTCATGAATTTTTTTGATGTTATTTCGATTTATATGAAACATTATAGCCGCTGCTACGTCGTGATTTAATAGTGCCATCACTTTAATAGTGATTTAATAGTAAGCTCACATTCATTTTCTCAAAATGAGATGGCTGTAATATATTTTGTTTCAAACGAGGACACAATTTCAAAATGTCATTCTTGTCCAATTCAAAAGTTTGCTTGATTGGTTCTATGGAAATTACAGCTGAAGGTAAGTTATATTTGTCGACGATTGATTGATCCACAACAAATTTTTGTCCTGATGTTAAAGCAGCAGCAATATTTTTAAACACATGTACTGGATCAGGTATTATGAACAATTTTTCGTTTTCAATAGTTGGATGTGCACAGCTATTAACAATTTTACTATGTCGATTAGCAGTAATGTTCAACAATCGCCAAAAAGCTCTGTTTTGGCCGCCCATATCAGTAATAACAACTTTCACTATAAGGCCGATATTAGTAGCTTTGGCTATTATCGCCGTTATTTTATTAAGAACTTCGTTGGCGGAGAAAGAGTTCGCAGTAAATTCATACGCTATCACTTGCTTCCATCTGCTTGAAACCCCAGCTAACATAAACGTTAAAGCATGTGTGGCCAGTTCTTCCGAGCTGTCTATATCTCCAGCAAGCAGCATTGTTGGTTTACCGATACAAGCTAGCAGAGTGTTGTCGTACTGAATCCCAGGTTTAATGCTCATTTCGTCCAGTAATAGTGTCACATGCTTCTCTTCCGGTTGAAATGGCTGTATCTAAAAAAAAGTATTATTAGTTTAATGTTTTATTTTAACCAATTCGTTTCTAGGCAACACCAAATCCAAGCAACCCAAGTAACACACATATATCTAAATAGTGTTAATTAGACGTCTAAGGTCATCTATTAACATCTAAATAAAAAATATGAGAGCTTATAGACGTTTTGCGCGTTATTAGTCTTACTTAGACGTAAAATAAACACGATTTAGATCAAATTTTTGATTACAAGTAATTACATCATTTTATTCATATATATTAGTCGTATATGCATAAACATTTATAAATAACATATAAAAGTAAAAACTAATAGATGTCTGTTGGGTTATTAATCTTACGTAAACGTAAAATAAATATAAAATAGATTACAATTACGATTTTCAGCAATAACCTCATTTTATGTATGCTTATTAGACATTTACAAATAAACATTGATAATAGACATATAAAAGTGAGAGCTTATAGACATCGTTTGCGTTATTAATCTTAGGTAGACGTAAAATCAACACAATTTAGATCATAATTATGATCAATAACAATTACCTCATTTTATTCTTGTTTATTACATGTTCATAAATAAACTGTAATAACAACCATGTAAAAGTAAAATCATACAGACGTTTTTCGCGTTATTAATCTTACGTATATGTAATATAGATAAAATTAAGATCACAATTTTGGTCACTAGAAATTACCTCATTTAATTCTTGTTCATTTGTCTTTTATAAATAAACATAAATAAAAAACATAATTTACATTTATAATTAATATTTAGGAAGGTTCAACTTTTTGACTAATTTTTATAAAATTGGTTGGATACAGGCATATTATTTCTCAAAATTTTAATTCTAAGGACTATTTAATTAATATATGCAACATTATTATCTGCAATAACATGGTTTTAAAAGAAAATTAAAATTTTGTACTAAGACCCCGTATTTAAGTTCTAGCTTAACTTTAAGCTTTTCTGAAAAACAAAAAAAGCTGTTTAAACTATTTCGTTTATTTGTCAATCGTAAAATTTAAGGAAAGATTAAGGTACGGCGAACTAAAACACAGGGCTTAAGTGGACACTTTGATAAATGTATCTGACCAATTATTCTCATTTATAAATTAACAATATCATTAATATATTTTATTTATTTATTTTGTATATTACATACTAAATTTGCATCCATTATTACATCATTACGGAAAAAACTATAAATTCAAAATGAGAGTTAAGACAGTAACGCTGGAACGCTACGCCACGATACAGGCGAGCCGACATGCTTGTCGTTGCTTGTCGCTGCTTGTCGCGGCCACATTCTTTGTTTGCTTCACTTCTACTTTCGCTAGCGTTGGTGCATCACGGCTTGTTGTTCATCCGTATTGTTATCTTTAATTGACACAATTTAAGTGTAAAAGAATTCCCAGAAGCATTTTCAAGTAAGATAAGGTATGTACTTAAATGTGAGACCCACAAAAATTAGTATTTATTCTCTTTTAATGCACTTTTTGTCATAAGTATGAGATTTTCATAAAACCATCTAAAATTAGACATTTTTTAGACTCATTCTTTATAATAGGCCCGATATTCGGTGTGTTTTGAAGCTAATATATTTATCCAAGAATCAATTAAAATATTATTAATTGCTACCAAAAATGCTGTTTGTGAAAATTGCATCAAAATTATGATAATGTTTGTAGAAGGATTTTTTGAACTGTTTGCATTCAGAACATGAATAAACTTACTTACTTACTTACTTACTAGATTGTTGTTGGTATTACTTACTTATTTTTTGTAGTTAGGTAAACAATTTTTTTGTTTCCATATTTTATTTAATAAAAATTAATAAATAGTTTTCTTAAAATACTAAAAAATTAAACTATTTACAATTGATCTAAATAACATCTAATAATAGCTGTTACTTAGATCTTATCTAATAATATTTTTTGTCAAATAATTTTTTAATTTATTCAATTTATTATATATTTATACCAGTGAATAAGTAAATATAGTTTTTTGAGTTTATTGAATTTTATGTACATAAATAAATTTAAAAAACTAATTTAGTTTTTTATGTTTATTTACAAATTAACTTTTAGTTTTACAATAAATTTTAAGTAAATTTTGCGTCGTTTTTTTGTCTACGTATATAAACAAAAAAATTAGGTTTGATTGGGTTTAATTTAATTGTACTGTTTAAATAAATTATATACTATTATTTTAATTAATACATTTAATCATGTTCTGCAGGTGGTTCAGCTAAGAAAATTTAACTTTACACGAAAATTATGCCCAAAATATTTAGTAAGCGTCATAAAAGACGAAGAATAAATAAAAAAGTAAAAGACATGTTAAAAACAATTGAAAATGAAGAGAGTAACTTAAACATGGATGATGTTTTAAGCAATAATTTGAATATCTCAGTTGATTTAAGCAAGGCACATTCACCAAACAAACTTATAAATTCATGCTTACCTGTAAACAACAAACCAGAGGAAATCATTTTCCCACATATTAATACTATGGAGGCTTTTTGTTTGCCTGAAAATAATATTGTTAAACAAAAGGAGCTGAATTACCTATATCTTGATTCAGCTGGAAATGCGAATAAAAATGTTAGCAATCATGATTCTATTCCAGTTGATGCTGAAGCAACGTTTTTGAATAATTTCAAAAAATGGTCGTGTAAACATAGAGTTACTCATCAATGTTTATCCGATTTGTTAAAATTAATTAAGCCCAAATATCCTTTTTTGCAAAATGACCCTCGTTCAATTTTAGGGACCCCAAGAAAAGTAAATACCTATAAACTTGACAATGGAGAAATGATATATTTTGGAGTTAAAAATGAGTTACAAAATAAGCTAAAGTATATAAAAACAAATGATAGGATTCTTTATTTACAATTTAATGTGGACGGCATTTCTCCTTTCAATAATAGTTGCATAGAATTTTGGCCAATTTTGGCGAAGGTAGCAAATTTTGAAGAGGATAAACCTTTTCCTATAGCTGTTTTTTGTGGCCGAGGAAAACCATCTCCAATTGAATTGTATTTAAATAAGTTTGTTGATGAAATGAAATATTTATTAGAATATGGTTTTAATTGCGAGGGTATTTCTTTTAACGTAGAAATTTTATTTTTTGCTTGCGATGCTCCTGCCAGGGCTTTCCTGAAACAAATCGCAGGACATACTAGCAAAAATGGTTGCGAAAGATGTAATCTTCAATCGAAATTTGCTGAAAACAATGATAATAGACTAAAAAAAAGTAGGTTAAAAAAGCATTTTTATCCTGTACACTCTAGAGGCAAAAAACGGCGAGACTCAGATTTTTGTATTGAAAATAACGAAGATTTACATTTCAAAGGTTTATCTCCACTTCTGGTCTTAAACGTAGGTTTAGTGACTCAATTTGTTTTGGATCCAATGCATCTGATTTATTTGGGAGTAACAAAACGTGTATTACAAAAATATTGGGTAGAAGGAACCAAAAAATACAAAGTTGCAAATATGGGTATACTTGATCAAAAAATAAAACAAATTAAATTTACTAACGATTTTGGACGAAAGTTAAGCCCCTTAAGCAATGTTAAGCGTTGGAAAGCAGTAGAATACCGCAATTTTTTACTTTATTTTTTTCCTTTTCTTATGAAAAATCACCTTAAAATTTCAGAATACAACCATTTTTTAAATTTGCACGTCGCCATTTTTATTTTGTCATCAAAATTGTTTGTAGAAAAATATTTTCGAGAAGCCAAAAAAGCCATAAAACAATTTGTAATTGAAAGTCCAAATATTTATGATAACAGCTTTGTGGTGTATAATGTACATTCCTTAATTCATATTTGTGAGGATGTAAAAAGATTTGGTCCGTTGGAAAAGTTTAGTTGCTTCGAATTTGAAAGTCTTTTGGGAAAATTAAAAAAAAACAGTTAGAGGTACACATAACCCACTGCAACAACTAAATAATCGCTTAGAAGAATACAAAAGTTTTTCGAAATTTCAAAAAAAGAAAACAGTTGAACCTAAAAAAAAAATTTTTGGTTCTAACGATAATTATTTTGAATGTAAACATTTAGCCACAGAAAATTTTAATATTTCAATTCAAGAACCAAACAACATAGTCATGGTAAATAATAAAATATTAGTAATAAAGTCAATATATTTCTTGCACGATCAGTATTATTGTTCCGGTATTCAGTTTCGCTACCTGCAAGATTTATATAAGAATCCCATTCCTTCGTCAGAATTGTTTATTTATTTTTGCAGAGGTGAGAAATCTATTGAAAATTTTCCAATTACAGCCATTCGTTGCAAATGTATAGCTACCAAATACAAAGATGGGTATGCAGTCTTTCCAATTCTGCATACATTAATGAAATAAAAGTGGATAATGCGTGTTGCGCGTTGGAATCTAATAATTCGATTTCAGTATTTAAATAATAATAATCATAAATATATAAAATTAAAATCAAACATGTAGGAAATAAAAATAAAGTAAAATTAATTAGATTTTTGGTGAATAAATATCTATAACAAAACTAGATAGGAAAAAAATCAGAAAAATAAATTTGAAAAATTAAAAAAGCTATGCCTATTGAACAAATAACATAATTATGTTAACTACTAGATTCTTAATATTTTATACAGCTTTACAGTATATTCTTTTCATTTACTTAATATAAACTTATAATTTTTCGTGTAAAGGGAACTTATCTGGCAAAATGTACGCTGGCGATTACTTGAAAAAGAACCACCTGCAATAACTTTCGAATTGAAATGTTTTTTTCTCAAAATCATATTTACTTCAATTCGAAAGTTTTTCAACGTGTTTTTTTTATTAATCATCCAGTATATATTTAGAACTTACAACAGATAGGCAATTACACGCACATGATTCAGATAACTTTTATGAAGTTGCTTTAGTGTAACCAAAAATTGTTAATGATTTTAATTTCCTTTCTGAGTGAAACAAAATTGTTTATTATATATTTATAATGTTTTGAATTAAATATTTTCCACAGAGGCAAAGATTAGCTGCATTGGGTGGCGAATCCGTTCGTTCAGCAACTAACAACATGCTAAAATTTGTGCTTTCAAATAAAGTAGCCCGAGGATTCAATTGGGTAGGACATAACGATAAGAAGCCACTCAAGAGTACAAAATTTGCGGAGGTGATTCGAGGTAAATTAATAAATGTTTAAACTATATACTAACAGCGTAATTTATTTTGGGAAAATAATTGATAAAATTAATTTAGTATTTAAATCATAGTATTAAAATACAGTATTAACTGATACTTAATTTTTTTTCATAATTATTATTTTTATAGAGGCCGTATTCCTCCATTTCCACACTAACAAACCAACAGAGCTTAACGATGCTGCAATAATCAAAGCCATTCAGGACTGGCTGCGACTGGCTGCCCAAAGATATTCCTATCAAAACAAAAAATAATGTGCAAGTTTAGAATCGAGTTTCAAGTTGCATCTAATTTTGTTTAGTTTTTTTGTGATGTTATTTTGTTTTTTCAAAAATGTAGAGTTTTTTTATATTTATTTGTAGTATTTTGTTTTTAGTTTTAAGTTATTGGTAGCTTATTAACATTTAACAAATATATTTTCGGTTACTATAAATAAAAAATTTTTGCTTGCAAATAATCAAAAATAGTTGTCAAATGTTAATAAAGTATGTCATATGTATGTATTTTTAAAACTGGTTAGCTATGCGTCCAAAGTAAAAAAAACTAGTGCAAAATAATAAGTAAGTTTAGAATATTTATTTTTTAGTTTTTTGTTGTGTCAGGTTTAAATATTTCTATGTATAAGTACAGGATGTGTCACGATTATGACTTATTACACTTATATAAGTTGGTTGCTACATATCATTTGAAAACTTTAATTTAAACTCGGTTTTGAGATTCGTCTAATAGGCCATAATTATAATACACCCTACTGTATTTTAAAAACTATAAACTGTATTTTAAAAACTAATAATGCGAAAAAACTATTTTCGCATTATTACTTTTATGCCTATATTTTTATAAATATATTTTCGAAAAAAATGCGTTAAATAAACATAAATAATAGATAAATAAACATAATAATATTGCACATATTCGACATCTATTTAAAATCTCCTTAACACATAAACAAAATTACGTATTATTAACGTATTTTTTAAAAGTTTAACATAAGTCTATTTTAAATGTTCTAAAAGACGTAAAAAATATTACTTATTATTGACTTTATTATTAAACGTCTAGCATAAATCTATTTTAATACATTTAATAAACGTAACAAAAATTTCAAATTATTAACTTTTTATTTTTAACGTCTAACATTAATCTATTTTTATACCAAATTGTGTACATTTTATGTCTAAATCGTATAAAAATTTGACATATTAAAGACATTGAGGCATAAATGTTAATATTACATTAAAATATACCTATAAAATTGATATAAATTGTCTAAAAAAATACGAAGCTTAGATGTATGACAATAAATATTGTAAATACGTTTAAAAAAATAGTACAAATAGACGTAAACCCCGGGGACATCTAGATGTCAAATAAACAGTTGACACGTAGCAAAATTAGACAGTCTTTAGACCATCCGCTAAACGTTTTTTAAATATTTTATTAACGTATGTGTGTTACTTGGGAAACCTTACTATGCAGAATATTAAAAACATCGTCGAGAATACCTGGTTGAAATTTGAAACTTTGTATTCGTTGTTGCAACGTTCTGATGCTTGGGTATGGTAGATTTTGTTTGCGGATTTCTTCATATCCATGTGTTCCACAAGCCAAATACAGTTTTAGAGCCATATTTACTGTTTCATCTAACCACATAAATCCTCTGTGGTTGCCAGTTTCAATGAATTTCAGTTGATCTTCATTAAAAAGTCTGCTGTAGTTAGTATTCTTTCTCTCCAACTGTTTTCTCAAATCCCTGTTTTTTTGCTGTTCTGCCTTTAGAGCTTTTCGCAATGTTTCCACGGTTTCGTTTTCACTACGATTTTCATTCAACTCACAGTTGACCTCAACTTCTTCAGCTTGTTTGGTTATTAGTTGTGCACACTCCATACTTGGTTCAACCTTCATTAAATTTTCATCTATTTTGGATCGTTTAGTTTCAGCTTTTTCTTTGTTTTCTTTTAACAAAGAAGGTACAGCAGTCCGCTTAAGCAATTTTCTTTTGTCTGCTCTCTTATTTTCGAACTGTTGTTCATCAAAATGTTCCTTTAAATTATTTATTTTGTAATTATTTATATAATGCAACTAATAATTCATTACTTACTTCACACATTTCTGCGCGGGTAGGTAAATTACCTCTTCCAACAAAATTGACCCAAATCTTTCGGCGGTCTTCATTTTGTGGAAATCGAAATAGTCGGAAACCTTTTTCCGACCGATTTGAACAATTTTCCACGCAACACCCTGGCATTTTGTTTAAAGTAAACAGTAATAAAACATAACCTCAACTCAAATAAATAACTCAACAGTCAGCTGATTGACGCCATTTTGACTCCATTTCTTCTAATGCATTGGCCTAATGAATCGCGGTACTTTATATATCTAGTGACTTTAGTTGAAGTGGCTGACAAAGGATTAGGGTACCAAGTAGAGTGTTATGAATTGAATATTTTTGTAGTTGATAAACTACAACAATATTTATAAACTGTAATTATGAACTATAGATATTCCGATAGAAATCACATCAATGTGTGTGCGTCGTGTGTGGCTAGAATATACCACATGTGGACCAATTAGTTTTGCTAACACTTGAGGTTGACATTAACCATCGCAAAATGTTTAAAATTTAACGATTTTATATCGAAAAACGATGTTAAGAAAAGGTTGTCGCCTATGGGCACATAAATTAGGCCATGTGTGGTCTACTGGACCATGGGACCAAAAGTAATTAAGTTGTTGCTGGCGCAAAATTAACAAAGAACTAATTAAGGGCTAGAGTCAGCAAGTTAGTTAGTTTTGGGGCGGTTTGAGGACGGGTGTCTCAGCGTCAAGTAGAGCTAAGATTACGAGAAATAAAACGGTGTTGTAAAGAGTGAAAGCGGTCTCAGAGCCAGTTCGCAGCAATTGTGTTGATTGTTTTAATTAACAATTGAGTTAATTTAAGTTTGCATTTAATTCTGCAAAACTTGACCAACACTTAATTTGAGGGACCAGTCCAGGGGTATGTTTTGTCTTTTGTTTGTAAATCAATGAATTATTAATCGTTAATTAATTATTAACAATTAATTCAATTATTTTTATAAATGTGTGTGAGAGGAGATAATAATTAAAAAGGGTTAAGCTAGCAGAAGGAAGTTAGTTTATAAGTAGATTCTAGATCTAGCCATGTTTATATGTTTTGTTGTATAATTTGATTTGCAAGTAATGTGGATGATTTGTCTTTAATAATAAATATAGTATAATAACTCGATTTTATATATGATGTTTTAATTTTTGCCACCACTTCCACAATTTGTCGGACCTACAATAAATAACTAAATAAATGTAAAAAATAGCACACAACAGGAGTATTTAAATCTGCAGAGGGCAACAGGTTTGCCACCACATGCGTTACGCCTAAAGATTGGCGCAGTTGTTATGGCAATAAGAAACATCAATGTACGACGTGATTTAGTAAATGGCACACGCATGGCAGTCACTGCTATTGGAAAATCGGTGCTAAAATGTGTAGTGCTAACTGGAGAATTGGAAAATTGTCAAGTTTGTTTACCGCGAATTAAGCTTTCGCCGGACGAAAAGAATTATCCATTCAGATGAATACAAAAGCAGTTTCCGGTTATTAACTCATTTGTCATGACCATAAACAAGGCGCAAGGACAGACTTAAAACGACTGGGGCTTTATTTGCCAGAGCCATTTTTTGCGCACGGCCAATTATATGTAGCAGTATCTCGAGTTACCCGTAAGCCAGATGTTAATATACTGCTATTGCATGAAGTGCCACTGAATATGCGTGAGCAAACCACCAAGAACCTTGTTTACCTACCACTGATTGCAAACGAAAAATGGAAACTAACATCAATACAAAAATACATCTAGACAAACACCGATTTTTGAACAAATATTTAAAAAACCAATAACACCACCACCAATACCACAACGTCAACAACCACCTGTGTTAACAACTGCCATACAAAAACCACAACAAAACAGAATTCAAAAGCAGAAGACGATTCAACTGCTTCATGCATTGATAGCATTAGAATATTGGTCGCTGAAGCGGATGTGACAAATTCAAATTCGATGCAAAGTACAAAATTACTTAAAACAGATGGACAAACAAAATTAATGATTGGGCAATACGCTTTGGAAAATGGGCAAACAAAATAGCCAATAATATTGTTAAAATTATAGTTTGTTTGAACTATATAGCCCAGTCAACTAGAGCGCATGAATCGACGACATTGACTTTCATTAATTTACTTAAAATAGATGGACAAACAAAATTAATGATTGAGCAATACGCTTTGTAAAATGGGCAAACAAAATAGCCAATAATATTGTTAAATCTATAATTTGTGTAAACTATATAGCCCAGTCAACTAGAGCGCACGAACCGACGACATTAACTTTCATTAATTTACTTAAAATAGATGGGCAAACAAAATTAATGATTGGGCAATACGCTTTGGAAAATGGGCAAACAAAATAGCCAATAATATTGGTTCAATTTCTAATTTGTTTAAATTATATAGCATAGATTAATTTTGCATTACAGTCCTGCAATAACGCATGCGCACTCAAAGTCTTTGTTGTTGGAAATCGCCACGTACAGTCTATCCAAAGATAGAAGATCATTACGTCATGAATGTAAAATAATGACGTACTTAATACCAACCTCAAATTTAAAAAAAAACTAACGAAATCAAAATGAATTTAAGCATAAATTCTTTATTTAGTACTAATATTAACATTGCTATAAGAATAACGTCATTATATGAGGTATTAAGCGAGAAAATGCGTTAGAAAGTTTTGGTTTTAGGGATTTTAGTGGCTTAGGTTGGCACCTGGCTAATGAATGGTTTACACCCAAAAATTTCACAATAATCGATCGTGTATTGCTGGCAGTCTAGATCGATTGTCAGTTACACTGCTTAAATCATAGCATTAAGTAAGGTTAAGTTTTGTGACTATTAAGTGACTGTTTTGTGACTGTTGAGTTTTGTTTTGTATTCTATTCTTGTGCTCCGACTTTTCTGACTTGTGCTGCGACTTTTCTGAACAATGCCACGAGGTAAAGGTTTGACAAAAGACATGATGGAGTTGGTTCTTCTTGTCTTCTTGTCTGTATCTTGTATAGAATACTTTGAGGGTGAGCGAGACCGGGGGGGATCGGCTTTGCCATTGAAAGCAGTCCGAGAAAGAGTTGCGAATGCACTCAACATCAGTTTGGTAACTGTGAACCGTGTAGCTTCCAAGAGAGCCCACGGAAAAGTCATCCAAGGGCCATCAAAACGGATTACACGTAAGCCTACTGTGCTAGAACTGTGTGTTGGGAAGCAAATGGGCGTTCATGATTGCATTTACGAAATGTATAAAAATACGTTTAAGTTTAATTTATTTATTTTTTTCTTTTATTTTTATAATTCTTTATATTTTATATTTTGTTTTAGAGCAACAAGTAACTATTAGCTCTTTGTTGCTAATATTAAAGGCAAAACACTTGTTCGATGGTGGTAGAAGCTCGCTGCATGTGTTGCTTAAGAGCATTGGATTTCGCTTTAAAAAAAGTGATCCACTGCGTGGAATGTGTGAACTGGCAAGAATAGCTTTGGATCGCGTGAGATTCTTGCAGGAATATGTGTCGAACATAAAATGCGCTACTCCAAGTCAGTTTGTTTACATGGACGAAACTTGGATATTTCAGAACGGAGCAGGGAATGAGAAATCATGGCAAGATGATAGCGCCAAAAGCGTCAAATCATTCAAAAATAATGGCAAAAGGTTAAGTTGTGTAATAGCTGAATTATTGTTAATTTTTTAATATTTTTTTAAATTTAGATTTATAATTGTTCACGCTGGAACCAACAATGGTTTTATTTCGGAGGCGTGCTAAATTTTTGCATCAAAATCGACAACATCCGATTACCATGGGGAAATAAATGAGGAAAATTTCCTCAAATAGTTCGAATTCCAGCTATTACAACAATTGGAAGAACCATCAATCATCGTAATGGATAATGCTCCTTATCATTCCACTCTGGCTTCCAAAATGCCGAATAGTAGTTGGAATAAAGCCAGCATCAAGGAATGGTTGCAGAAATTTCATTTGCCATATGAAGAGCATATGCTTAAAGCTCATCTTCTGGATATTGTAGCAAGGTAAATAAATAAGTGAATTTAATACATATATTGGAATTTGAAAACTGTTAATTCAAAATTAAAATGATTGGACAAATAAAAATTACAAAAACAAACCCGAAAAGGAATACAAGGTGGAAAATTTAGCCCACTCCTATGGCCACAGAGTACTTCGGCTACCTCCATACCATTGCCATTTCAATCCAATCGAAAATGTATGGGAGATAGCTAAACGCTACTACAATCAACACATTGGACGAGATGGATTTAGCGTTGATAATGCTTTGGACATGTGGGCAGAAGCCATCAATCATGTAACGCCGGATATGTGGGCCAACACTGTGAGACAAAGAAGAGATTATCCAAAGCTGGTGGGATAGAGAGGTAGTGTTTGATCGCGACGATATTGGTCCGCTAGTGATCAATTTGGGTGAAGACTCTAGTGATGAGGAGACAACGGACACTGACGAATAAATTAGTTTTAGTTTGTGTCATAAATTTAATATGTCTTTTGTCATAATATTGGTCTTTAATATTAGTTTGTGTCATAATTTTTAATAATATAAGTGAATTTGTATTGTTTTATTTGTATTTTATTAAATTAAAAATTTAATAAAATTAATTTATTTTATTAAATTAAAAATTTAATAAAATTTGAATTAAATATATATATTTTAATTTATTATGATCATAGTAAATCATAATCGATTCATAGTCATATCGCTTTGTAATAAAAGTAAGTAATAATTTGGCAACATTCAATACTACTGTAATGTTTTCGATGTTGCATATTCAAAACAAAAATAACATTGAATAATATTGATGTAAATAGACCATAAGCCTAGGTCATATAGCATTAATGACGTAACGATCTTCTAACTTTGGATAGACCGTATGCAATATGTGTAACGAGAGAGATGATCCGATTGTGAACAATATGTTGTCAGAAATGAGCTAGCAGGGGAAATGGGTGGGTGGGCAATCCAGCTAGCCGAGCTAGGTTAGCAAGTCTTTTTAAACAATAATCTGCAAAAAATTCTAAAAAAATTTGCACTAACTATAAATGTTTGAATATGTTTAAAAATAGTCAAATGTCATAAAGTTTATCCAAATAAAAGGTAGCATTATATAAAGTCAGTAAAAAAAACACAAAAGTGAAGTAGATTACTTCAATATTCAAATTTCGCGGTTCTGTTAGTTGTAAGGTAATGGTAATGTAAATATCTGTAATCAATTGTAACATGTTTAACACTAGATGGCCCATTTCTGTAAAATGACCAATTGTAGTACGTTTGTCACTAGATGGCCGGTTTCTTTTATGACTCCAGAAGTGGGATAAAGGAACAAAGGCTTCGACTAGTATAAAAGGAGATATTTTTGTATAGAGACATTCAGTTTCAAACAGTTGAATTGGTAAGAAATAAAATCTGAATCTATCCTTTCCTTGGCGGTCTCGCTTATGACGAGAGGCTACTTTCCTTGGCGGTCTCGCTTATGACGAGAGGCTACTTTCCTTGGCGATCTCGCTTATGACGAGAGGCTATTTTCCTTGGCGGTCTCGCTTATGACGAGAGGCTACTTTCCTTGGCGGTCTCGCTTATGACGAGAGGCTACTTTCCTTGGCGATCTCGCTTATGACGAGAGGCTATTTCTTTATGTTTTTAGATCTTACCAATTAGTAATCTTTGATTAAGTGTTTCAGTATTACAACTTTACAATGTCAAAACTAAATAGTGAAATGCCAGGTTTTTTTTTTATCATTTTATTTCTATTTTTTATTTGTTTTAATTTATTATTTGTTTGTATCGCGAATCCATATCTTGTTTTAATAATATTGAATTACGCGATTCTTAAACTACCACTTGCACTCTTTAAGACCTTGGACAAGCAGTGTCACAGGAGTTTTTCAACGCGGGAACTTAGAAACTTTACCATCTTCGAACACAGGAGAGAGCTCCTCCAGGTAAAGGTTTCTATAAACTCGGGGACTATTTTACGAGAATGCAAGTGAAGACAATTATTAAACCTATTCATTTCATAATCGTTCTTTTTATTTCTAATTCACTTTATGAGATAAGATATGATGACAAAATGTAGTAATACTTTGAGAAGAGTTACGATACCTCTAAAATGAAGGCCTAAGACTTTTTAGAGTTATCAAGAAAATCCTACTACGAGGGATACTGTACGGACACGGTAATAGTGGATGTCGATGCCGATGAGCTCTGTGCATTCCCCCACTACGAACACAAGGAACAATAATTTGGCCAATTTTGTATTTGTATTTATGTATTGTTTATGGCCAAGTTCCAGGGGGAGCATCCACTCGGGATTTGGGGTTATTGTTTTTTTTTACCTTTGAGGTGGAATAACATTTTCCCAAAATATTTTACATCGACTTCATTTCATGATTTATTTAAATTTGTTTGAACGATAATAAATGTATTAAACTTTTTTGGGTCTTTTATTTTCACAAGAAACTTTGAATCCAGAACTATTTCAAATTTTAAAACACAACGTAGAGCCTGATTTGCGGTTTATGTGAAATAATATGTCACACCTGGGTCTGACATACTACAGTGGTGCCGTGACCAGGATTCAAAGTTATTAAATTCTTGTGAAAATGATAATGACAATATATTTACTTTTCTAATTATTATGAAATGTCAGGTTCACCTAACACAAATATTGATATCACTGATGACGTTTTGTCATCTTTACGAAGAATCGAGAGTAACCAAATCCAGATGATGGAATGGATACAGCAGCTGACCAATAAGGTAGAATCCAATCGAGGACAAATGACTCAATTGGGACAAACAATAATCACCATCAGAGAAGAGTTCCAGAGACAACACCAGCAAACTGATGTAACTGTTCAACACCTAACCAGTGAAGTACAAACTAGAACCAACACATCCGGAACCTCGCTGAACCAATCCAATAACAGTTTAATCTTTACACAAACTGCAGTATTACCAATGTTCAATGGTAGTATGGAGAAACACCCTATACGGTTTCTAGAAGAGTTGGACGCATATTTTCGGAAACTAAATATCGAAGAAAACCAACAATTAGACATAGCAATGGAATGTCTTAAAGATGAAGCAGCAGATTGGATGGTGATATACCGCATCAGTTGGACCAACTATGGGGATTTTCGGGCAAGTTTTCTCAAGAATTTTTGGTCAGAAATGCACCAAAACAACCTTCGACAACAATTGAGCTCAACAACTTGGAGTGTTAATACTGGTCGAAACATGGTCAACCACTTCGCGCATTATGCGGGTCTCGCTCATTATCTGATAGAACCATACGCTGAATCCCGACTAGTCAATCTTCTAATGAAACACTTTCCCGCACCAATCCAGTCACTATGGGCATTACATTCCATTAAAACTGTTGCCCATGCCGCTGAATTTCTCCAACAACAGGAGAACATCATAAAATCAATCCCAATTGCTATGACGTCTACTCCACCGACCGCTACAAGCACTCCTTTTAAGAAACATTCCAATTATCATCACACTAGTCCTAACGCATCCAACATTAAGAAAGTGGGAAACTCAAACGTACCAAATTTTCGTCGCTGAGTTTGGTAAAGGCTTCTGAAGAGCGACATTACAACTACAAAGGACAAATGCTTTTAGAAAAAATGGGATGGACACCAGGTAGTGGACTCGGAAAGGAACTACAAGGACGTACCCAACCTGTAACCCTCCCAGGTCAAACAACTACCACCGGACTATTTTACAAAGAATCCAACACAACAAAGAAATCAGATTCCATAATTTTTGTGGCTGCTACCTTAGACGCTTTGAACGTGCATAATCCAACTTCAACAACTTTCAGTTTGCCTGAAATTTCTATAAATATTATGGGAATTTCTTCTACAGCACTTTTGGATACGGGAAGTGAGGTTACCTGCATCTCGGATGAACTTTGGCAAACCATCAGTTCTACCAACAAGGATATTCCCATTCTACCTCTTCGGGCTATCCAAATTCAAGGGGCATTTAGTGCAAAAAGTAGACGCATTACTAAACAAGTTCTCCTCCAATTGACGATCGAAAATGAACATTTTGAAACCTTGGGATTAATTATACCTCGTTTGATCCGACCGTGTATATTGGGGATTGATTGGATGGCTAAATACCACTGTCAAATATGTCTAATAAACAAAAAATTGTTCATCAAGAGTCCCACGCAAAACAATTTGGAAATTCCTTTCCGTGTTTGTACTAGTTCATACCCTATTCAAATTGAACTTATGGAGTTACCCCAATCATCGTCCGAAGATGAAATCGATAATAAAATCCAAGATTCAATATTAAACCCAACACAGAAGGAATTATTATCAAAACTACTACAGAAATATAGTACGATATTTAGTGGAAAACCTGGACTTACTCATCTCTATGAACATAAAATCCGTCTAAATGATCCAACTCCATTCGTGAAAAGAAGTTATCCGATTCCATTCACACTTCGAGACGCTGTAGAGAAAAAGTTAGATGAAATGGAGAAAGACAATATCATTGAAAGAGCAGCTTCACCATTTTCCAGCCCTATGACAGTGGTCAAGAAAAAAGATGGAACTGTCCGTATTTGTCTAGATGCCAGAGAACTGAACAGTCATATGATTTCCGATCATGAAGCTCCTTCTATTGTAGAAGAGCTACTCCAAAGATTTCATGGGCGGAGATATATGACTAGTTTCGATTTGGTATCGTCCTATTGGCAAATACCGTTAGACAAGGACAGCCGACAATATACTGCCTTTTTGTACAATGGGCGCAGCTACGTATATCGAGTACTACCTTTTGGTTTGAAAACTGCCGTTGCCAGCTTTACACGGTGTATAACAACTATTCTAGGACCAGAAGTTAGAGAGTATGTTTTCAATTACATCGATGACCTACTCATTGCCTCTCACACGTTTGATGAACACTTGTGTCATATTGAAACTGTCCTGGAAAAACTTAAATATGCCAATATGACTATTAACATGAAGAAATCTTTATTCGTTCCGAAGGAAATAAAATTCTTGGGACATATTCTTTCTAATGATGGAATTTCTACTGATCCAGAGAAGATAGCAGCAATTCAACAATTTCCAACTCCCAAGAAGCTAAAACAACTCCGCTCTTTCCTCGGGTTGTGTAATTATTACCGCCGGTTTTGTCAAAATTACGGTCAGGCTACTGTTGGACTCCGCCATCTACTACAAAAAGAGGCAAAGTGGAAATGGAACACCAAAGAAACGGAAGCGTTTGAAAACATTAAAAAACTATTTTTGAAGGCAGTCATTTTGAAACATCCGGATTTCCAAAAACGTTTCTTTTTGGAAAGTGACAGTTCATTGTATGGACTTGGGGCCGTCCTTTACCAGGTTCTAGAAGATGGAAGTCACGGGGTCATTGCATTTCAAAGCAGAAGTCTGAAAGGACCGGAATTTAATTACACCACCACAGAAAAAGAATTACTTGCCATCATCTATGCTCTGCAGAAATTTGGAACCATCCTAGGATCTGCCCCCATAACTATCAAAACAGACCATCGGGCATTGACATTCATGAAACAATGCAAATTCCTAAATGACAGAATTACTAGATGGATGTTATTTATCCAGCAATTCGACTATGAAATTGAGCATATACCTGGAAAAAATAATGTGGTCGCAGATATTCTATCACGATTCCCACCAGATGGAGATACAATAATTGAAACCAATCCAATTATTGCAACGTTTGTAGTTCACAACACTGGAGAAGTCATAGAAGAATTGACACAAATAGAACATCATCAGAAAGAAGATCATTTTCTTACCAAAATTCGATATAATATCAGCAACAAAGAGATCCACCGTTTGTCCAAAAACTATCTTATGGAACAAAATATTGTATATCATGTTGATACATTTCATCAACGTAAAACCATTGCCGTCCCAACATCGTTGCAAGAATGTTTAGTCTGGCACTATCACCAGGAATTGGGACATTTTGCGGTATCTAAAGTTTTCAATATTATGAAAATAAAATTCCACTGGCCTAGTATGTATAGGAGCATCCATAAGATATTACGTCGCTGTGATCTATGTCAGAAGACAAAGAAACCCAATAAAAAATTTACTGGTCCTCTGAATGCCATATTAACTGAGGAAGTTGGGCAAATAGTAGCTGTTGACTTTTTCGGACCATTGCCTACAAGTCGTGGAGGAGTAAGTTACATCCTCGTAGTCGTCGATATTTTCTCAAAATTCGTTAAATTTTTCCCGATGAAAAAGGCTAATACAGTTGCTGCCCTCAACCGAATCGAAAAGGATTTGTTACCTATCTATCATCCACAAGTTATCCTTAGTGACCATGGGAACCAGTTTACATCAAAACTTTGGGTAAAACGCCTCAAAGAATTGGGAATACGACCTACATATTCTTCGATTCGTCATGCAAGTTCCAACCCTTCAGAACGCTACATGAAGGAATTAGGTCGTTTCTTTCGAACATACTGTTCTGAGAATCATTCTGCATGGGCTGGCGTCATACCGAACATCGAAAGCTGTTTTAATCGTCTTCCACACAACAGCACTGGATACTCTCCTGTGGAAATATTGACTGGGAAAAAACCATCATTAGCACTCGACTCTACTATCAATAAAATACTTGAGGAAACTCCCCCCAAGGATTTACAAAAAATTAAAACAGATGTTAAAAATTTCATGTTAAAGATGGCAATGCGTCGGTTAAGACAACAGAAGAAGAAGAATATCCACACCTATAAAATTGGCGACAAAGTATTATTAAAGTTGAACCCCCAATCGAATGCTTCACTTGATATCGCGCAAAAATTCTGTCGTCTTTATGATGGTCCATTTATTATTCTGGGAATTCCCTACCCTAATGCCTATGCACTAAGTGACCTAAAGCAGGTACACAAGGGTGTGTACAACACCTCCAATTTGTTGCCTTATAACGATTCATGAAGTCAAATGAGCAACATCAAGTAACAATACAAACAGAGAAGTAAATAAACAAAAATGAGAAGAGATCCAGGGAGAGCACTCTTTAAATTATTTTACGCGGCACCACCAGTAGAGGTAGTAAGACTTTTTAATCCCATGAAGATGGATCTAAACCACCCGATGGAACCGTTCCATCAATTTTACGAATTGCAAAATAAACAAATGTATACTGGAGATGAAAGTGATCCGGAAATTGTGGTTGCGGCTGCCAAACTCGATGATGCTATACTCGCTAGAGCATCATCGGAATTTCAAGTTCCTCCATTGTTGGAACCATTGCCCGAGGAGAAGGAGAACATTCAACCTCATCGTGATGCCCTGCCTCAACTTGCCATCCAAGTCGATAGTGCTGTTCTCGCGGTTAATAGTAATGTTCGCGATGTTGCTAAGAAAAGTTGTGTATCTCACAGAGTGGGGAAGGGGCATCGTAAGCGCCGGGATGCCCTAAGGAGACTAAAGAAGAAGACTGTTTTATAGTTACTGGACTTTATTTGTTGATTTTGAACTTATTTTATGCTATGTTTATGGTTTTTCTGTTTCTTTATATATTTTATTACACATATTTTTTTTTTTATATATTACACATATTTTTTATATATTTTATGTTTTGAAAATATTTTTTTTTTTTTATTTATCTAAGATAAACTTTTTTTTTATATTTTTGCTTTAGTTTTTCAAATATAATTTCTTTATATAATAATTTTGGGTTTTATTACTATTAACCAATTATATACACTTATTTGAAAAACGATAATTTAATTTCGTATTGATAAATTCAATTATTTTTCTTTTCCAATACGAGGGGGAGACTGAAGTAGATTACTTCAATATTCAAATTTCGCGGTTCTGTTAGTTGTAAGGTAATGGTAATGTAAATATCTGTAATCAATTGTAACATGTTTAACACTAGATGGCCCATTTCTGTAAAATGACCAATTGTAGTACGTTTGTCACTAGATGGCCGGTTTCTTTTATGACTCCAGAAGTGGGATAAAGGAACAAAGGCTTCGACTAGTATAAAAGGAGATATTTTTGTATAGAGAGACATTCAGTTTCAAACAGTTGAATTGGTAAGAAATAAAATCTGAATCTATCCTTTCCTTGGCGGTCTCGCTTATGACGAGAGGCTACTTTCCTTGGCGGTCTCGCTTATGACGAGAGGCTACTTTCCTTGGCGATCGCGCTTATGACGAGAGGCTATTTTCCTTGGCAAAACTTTCCATCTGTTAGGGTTTGGCACACAACAAAGTGTACTTGGAGCAAACAACAACGTGAAACGGGCACTATTGGCAGAGTCTATACTGTTTCCTCAAAAAACATTGATTTGTTTTGTTTAAGACTGCTACTATTAAGAATACCTGGTGCTCAGTAGTTTGATGATTTAAAACGTGCGCCAGACGGTACTTTCTGTCGATCTGATTTAGAAGCCGCTCAAAATCATAACTTAATTGGAGACGATGAGGAATTCCATCGAGCCATGGAAGAATGTATGATGTATGGCAATGCGCGAATGCTAAGAGAATCGTTTGCATTTTATATTGGATTTAATGCTACTGATGCAACAAAAGCTGAAATGTCAAATGGTGGCGCAACAAATTAAAGACATGTTGGAGTCCCATAACAAATCATTGGAAGATCTAAAGTTAAAAGATCTTATTTGATCGAAGAACTACATCCAATGATGCAGCAAGCCAAAGATGATGCCGACAACATCTCTCGCGAGCAATCGATTACTGTTGCTAAAAGCCAAAAGGAAGTGTATGAAAAAATTATGGCAACGCAAAATGCGGGCTATAATAGACAGCGTTTGTTTTATTTGGATGGACCCGGTAGAACTGGAAAAACATTGACTTATATCGCAATTATTTATGCACTGAAAACAATGGGCAAAAATGTTTTGGCAACAGCTCTGCTCTGCTCTCAGAAGACCGTACGTCGCATTATTATTTTGGATAACCAATGCCCTTAGAACCTTACTCTGTTTCAATGATTACTCAAATAGCATTTCGGATCGACGTCTAAGAGAAGCTAGCGTGATTATCGGGACGAAGTGAGCATGGTTGGAGGGTATGCCCTTGACGTAGTCGCCAGATTACTCAAGAATATAATGCAAGACGAAGAACAACTGTTTGATGATAAAGTTTTGTTGCTTGTAGGGGATTTCCGACAAATCGCACCAGTCGTACAAGGAGGTAGTGTTGCTGAAGTTATTGAACGTTCACTAAAGCATCACCATTTGTGGCCTCGATTTAAAAAGTTCGCTTTAATACAGAACATGCGTGTTGAAGTGGGCTTACAAGATTTTGCTGAAAAACTGTTGCAGATTGGTAATGGTACGGCCAACATACATGGTACACCATTCATAAATATTGAAGAATCAATGATGACGAAAGGTGTCACACCAAATGATTTGGTAAACGAGGTTTCTTTGTCATCAAACAAATCTATCGTTGATATGGCACGCGACAGTGCCATTCTTGCACCCAAACACAAACATTGTGATGAAATCAACGATATGGGTTTGGACCTTTTACCCGGTGATGATGCTGTCACATTGTATTCGACAGATTTTATGAATGAGGAAGATTACAAAGGATTAGGGTACCAAGTGGAGTATTTAAATCTGCAGAGGCCAACAAGTTTGCCACCACATGCGTTACGCCTAAAGATTGGCGCAGTTGTTATGGCAATAAGAAACATCAATGTACGACGTGATTTAGTAAATGGCACACGCATGGCAGTCACTGCTATTAGAAAATCGGTGCTAAAATGTGTAGTGCTAACTGGAGAATTGGCAAATTGTGAAATTTGTTTACCGCGAATTAAGCTTTCGCCGGAGAATTATCCATTCAGATGAATACAAAAGCAGTTTTCGGCTATTAACTCATTTGCCATGAACATAAACAAGGCGCAAGGACAGACCTTAAAACGACAAGGGCTTTATTTGCCAGAGCCAGTTTTTGCGCACGGCCAGTTATATGTAGCAGTATCTCGAGTTACCCGTAAGCAGGATGTTAATATACTGCTATTGCAAGAAGTGCCACTTGTTTACCTACCACTGATTGCAAACGAAAAATGGAAACCAACATCATCCAACAAAAATACATCTAGACAAACACCGATTGTTGAACAAATATTTAAAAAACCGATAACACCACCACCAATACCATAACGTCAACAACCATCTGTGTTAACAACTGCCATACACAAACCACAACAATACAGAATTCGAAAGCAGAAGACGATTCAACTGCTTCGTGCATTGATAGCATTAGAATGTTGGTCGCTGAAGCGGATGTGACAAATTCAAATTCGATGCAAAGCAATATCTACGTTCAAATTACATTTTATAAATGTTGGTCGGCATATTACAAATTTGTCCATACAACAGGAGATGGAAATTGTGGATATAATGCTTTGTCTCTTTGCCTTTTTGGAAATGAGCAGATGATGTGGTCACTTAAGCTCATTGTTTTGGCTGAAATTGGTTTCGTGTAAACGACGTTGCTATGGGAATAGACAACTTTAAGGATGTCATTTATAATACCACTCATTTAGATGGCCGTAATGTTGCTTGGGCGACAAATATGCATACTCAAGCTGCATCATTTATTACTAACCGAGTTATATATGTAATTTGTAGACCACATAGACCAATTCACCTAACAACATTTTCGTGCAAACAAAGTATTGCGGCATTAAATATTTATTTTTCAGGATTGAGATATCGACCTAATTAACGTAGAAATAGAGCAAAACCTTATTCGATGCCCAATACATATCTACTTGAGCAATGGACACAACACGGCTATTATACATTTTCAAAATCCACCAATTCCACTTGAGCTCAAGCTGACATTAATTATAACCAATAATATTATTGTGCTGAACTCCATTGGTGGACGAGGTATATGAAAAATCATCAGCATCCTTCTTGATCTGTTGCCTGGTGATGCCAGAGGCTTGGGGTATGTATATTGTTACTTTGTTGAGGTGACTGGCTAAATATTATCGATTTGCTACTAGCACTAGCGATAGTAATTTCTGTAATGATACATTGCATTGTGCTGACCGAAATAATCGCTGACAAAACTGATTTTGCGTATACAGTATAGTGCGTTACACGAAAATTGGAACGGTCGTAAATATAATTCTTTACATTAAATAATCATTATAGAAAATCGTATAAATTGGTGTAAATACTAGCATATTGAATTAGTTCAAAATCTATCGTTCATGGGAAAACGTTGTGCCTGTCCAAAACTCTGTTAGTGATTCTGAAGAAAGTTTAGTTCTATCCAATAATGATGATAATGAGTTGGAAATTGAAAATGAAGACGTGTGTGTGAATAAACAAGTGTACAACTATTTATCTTTGGATTCTAAAAGAATTCTGAAAAATGTGTTCGACTATTTATTAGAAGAATTAGGTAGTAAAAGGAAAACATTGCAGAAGGTTGCTGATATGTCTAAAATACCTAAAACTACAATTTGGCGTGTAGTACATTGCCCAATTATGCCAAAAAGAAAGCGTAAAGATTCCGGCGTTTCAAAAAATATAAAACTTCATGAAGAAGATGTAATACGACGTAAAGTGTACAGCTTGTATGAAGATGAAATTGTGCCCACCCCAGATTCAATAAGAATACGTCTTATTAGAGATGATTGCCAAATTTCGGCATCTAAAACAACTATTTGGCGTCGTCTCCAAAAACTTGGGTTTAAATATAAAAATATTAATAAGCGGCAAGTGCTTATGGAGTCCAAAAGACTTCAAATAATGCGCCGAGAATATTTAGACGTTATAAAACAATATTGAAACCAAAACAGGGCTATTATTTATTTAGACGAAACGTGGTAAGACACCCACGATACCGTATCGAAAGGCTGGATTGACTCTTCCAGTAAATGTCAAACCAAAGCTCCATCAAATCGAAGACCTAGAATTTCTATTTTAAATGCGGGTTCGGTAGACGGTTGGGTTCCTCGATAGCCTAAGGGCATTTGGAACCGTTCCAAATACCCTTGGCTATCGAGTAAAAGTGTAAAATTATCAAGTTTGGATTATCATAAAGATACAACCGCAGAAATATTTGAAAATTGGATGGCGAATTATCTTTTACCAAATATACCCGAAAGAAGTGTGATAATAATGGACAACGCTAGTTATCATAGCCGATTAATAAAAAAAGCGCCTACGGGTGCTAGTAAAAAAAAACTACAAAATTATTTTTATGAAAATAACATATACTTTGAACCAAATTATACAAAAAATGAGACGCAAAATATAAAAAAATAATATGTTTGTGACACAATGGCCTCAGATGCGGGGCATACAATTTTAAGACTTCCTCCCTATTATTGCATCTTTAATCCAATAGAATTAATGTGGTCCCAATTAAAACACAGAGTTAGGGCATCCAATGTCGAGCCAACACTCAGTTCAAAAGTATGCGATGTGATTAGAAACGAATGTCAAAACATCCCTGTGGAAAGTTGGCGCAACTCTGTGCGGCATGAAATTAAAATTGAAGATTCATACATTAATATGAATATTAATGTCAATAATTTAATAATAAATTTAGCGGAAGACAGCGATAGCGATGATCTTGAAATAGAAAATCAGAAACGTATTTATTAATTGTTGAGTTAATTTTGAGTTATCTTTACGACCGTTCCAATTTTCGTGTAACGCACTATATCAGTATGGGAACTGAAAATTTTTAACGAACATCATTCTTGAACTGTTGCCTGGTGATGCCAAATACTTCAGGTATGTTTATTGTTACTTTATCAAGAAGAATTGTCACATTCACCTAATTCGTCAGCCCTACTATCAAGAGGGTCGTCTTAGCACGTACACGTGCCAGGAGAGTATAGCAGCTATGAATGGAGGATTTGCCCCAGGTCTTGCACCCGACCTGTAAATGGGCAAATAACTCTTCGCGCGAGGATCCACAATGCTCCTCTCTGAGTCAAGCCTCATAGTTTCTCAGAGATGTGATCGTAAACTCCTACCTGGCCCCCTTACCGTCTCCCGGTCCTAGGCAGAGCATAACATTCAGATCAAGCATAACCAGCTTGTGAAGGCTTTCTTACAATATATAGAGAGTGACAGTAGCGACGTGCAAACTTGGGCGCATATGAAGTTAACGGCAGAAAGGTAATTCGCCAAAATGCTACGGGAGAATCCGGAGGGTACAGTGGTCTAGCAAACCGTGCTCCCGTCAACGAAGCTAACGACTCTATTGGCCAAGCCTCGGACGAGGGTGAGTACGGATCGGCTCGCCCGGGACCGGACTCAGTGATCCACCGATAACGAACCGGCCACGTCACCGGATTACGTTGTGAAGTTACCTTTTAGTGCTGGGTCATGTAGTGCGGGTATAGACACAGGTAAAGGTAATTTTCACGCATTGAGTCTTACTGACACTGTCAGGCATGGTAAGGAGTACTAAAACCACATGAAACTACAGTGTTGTTGATTGCTCTGTAGTAAAATGTACTATTCCATGCATGCGGCTCAATGCCACTTGCCCAAGTGTACGGGGCCAAAAGTTCCGCCGCCTGGTGAGGTCACTTGTGACTTGTGCGGCGGAAATTACAAGAGTAAAAGCGGGCTCTCAACCCACAAGCGTTACGCTCACCCCGCTGTCAGAAACAAGGAAAGAGCTGCAGGAACCAAGAAACCTCAAGCGGCTATGCGGCTTAATATTCAGAGAGCCTTCTCAGAGAAGGAGGTAAAACTGATGATAGAGTTGAAGGTACGGTTCCTTAATGACGTGCGCATTGCACAAAGAATGCAAACATATTTTCCCAGGAAAACTGGGAAGCAGCTTGTCACATTCACGTAAGTTACCCTAAGTTACAAGACTCTGTGGGATAGACATATCGCCAAACACACAGAAAACCTTGTTGTAAATGCAGCCCCTGCAGAAAAGACTGAGCGTCTCGAGCAGGTAGAGGAAGCCCAATCGCAGGGTGATCTAGCATCCGAAACTGGACCACTTCCTACAACTATCGCTGCCCCGGTAGAGATCCCGATGATAGTAATTTATGATGCCGTCGAGGCCCATTTGGCCACCGATGTAAAAATCTGGCGAGAACGGGTGATTAAGTCTGACCTTGATTCCGTTACTAGAAAACACAAAAATGGGCTATCCGACATTATCAAAATGCTTAAAGACGCGCTCCAGTATAGTGGCGAGTTGGATGGTCAAGTGCCCCAAGCATACATTGATCATATATACAGCTGACCTACTACCCACCTCGTTAAACAGGTGAGCGCTGGAAGTCGCAAATCGAAAAGCAAAAAGAGTGCGCCGGCAGTATGCCCATGCCCGCACTCAGGCTCTCTACAAAGAAAATCCTAGTCTGTTGGCAAAAAACGTCCGTGACAATGTTAAGTGGTTGGACATCCCTACCCAGTCAAATATCACGGGCGTCAAGAAGCTATACTCCAAGTTGTGGGGGCAATAGCCGGCGGTACAGTAACCTGACATGGAGGAGCCAGAGGTGTCTATCGTTAGGTGAGGTGCTCTCGCCTTTTACAATTGTTTAAATTCGTAAAAGGATCTCCCAAACCAAATCTCAACAGCAGCCGGTCCTGATGGCAATAGGCGCACCGACGTCCGCCACAGGCCCAACCACGAAATCCTTAATGCTGTTCCACTTGCTGAAATCGGAATTTCGATTTGTCTTAAACTGATTGACTAAAATGTGGAATTTATTTTACCAGTCTGGATCTTAGATCAGGATATTATCAAATTCAGATGACTGAAGAATTAAAACACTATAAGTCGTTCCTTACAACTCAAGGCCAGTATGAGTTCAATCGTACTATGCCATTTGGCTTAACAACTGCTCCAAGAGCATTTGAACGATTGATAAATCATATCATTTATTATTATTATTATTATTATTATATTTTATGACCAGTACATGAAATAACAGCTCTATACTCCGATGATGTAGTGTTGCAGGCCACAACCACAGAATAATGATAATACAGAAGTTCCACAGTAACCAGGGTACCGTTTTTTTGTGCGCATGATCGTATAGGGTCAGCATCAGGTTTAAAAGAATGCATTAGTTGCATCTTTATTCTGTGCTTACATTCGAATATAATTTTTTGCTAGAGTGGACAAAGTACCCTCATAACGCTGCACGTGACGTATACACAGCAAAAACAGAGGAACAGCGTTGGTTTTACCATAGTGGCGGTTACGCGGAACGCTACATCAAAGTAGCCGACAGTGAGTGGCATTGGCCTGCCACCACTGTAGAGAAAGCCTTTCAAGGGTTACTAAATGTAATCAAAATTTTTAGAAAAGAAAGATTGACACTGAATTTGAAAAAGTGTAACCTTTTAACACCTTTCGTCCAATATTTGGGTTTTGAGATAGGGCATGGAACGGTAACGCCTGTTTAAAAGAAAGCTGAAGCTGTTAGACATTTTTCACAACCTAAAACAGTACATAATATCCGATCATTCCTGGGCCCAACGGTGTTTTGTCGACACTTTGTACATAATTATGCTAACATCGATCGAATATGTTAACCAAGAAAGCGGTTTCAAAGAAATGGAGTAATCATGAAGAGGAATCGTTTAACAATCTTAAGGAGGAGTTAGACCAAAGACCTGTCCTAGTCATCTACGAATCCACCGCCAACGCGAAAGTCCATACGGATGTAAGCATGTTAGCTCTGGCTGGAATTCTTTTGACAAAACAAGTGGATGAACGTCTTGATCCGGTTGCGTATTTTAGCTGACAAACCACCGATTCCGAACAAAAATACCACTCGTATGAATTGAAGATTTTAGCTGTGGTGGAAACCCTTAAGAACTTTCGTGGGTAATGATAGGGTTGTTAATGCCATAAAAGTACTGAACCAAATTATACCTAGGATGGCGAGATGATCTCTGTCATATCATGCGTACGACACGTGACACACCTACGTACAACGTGTACAACATGTAGTACACCGTTGTAAATTGTGCACAAAATGTAATGCAGATAAATATGCAACATAGTATGTCACTCTTACAGCTACACCAACGTAAAAGCCGACCATGTGCTAATAACTAGGCATATGCCAAAAACTAGCTGAATTTGAGATTTTGGCTGTAGTGGAAAGCCTTAAGAACTTTCGTATATATATGAAAGGGTTGACCATTACTGTTGTTTCTGACTGCAATGCCATAAAAGTACTGAAAGAAATTATACCTAGGATGGCGAGATGGTCTTTGTCATATCATGCGTATAACACGTGACACACCTTCCTACAACGTGTACAACATGTAGTACACCGTTGAAAATTGTGCGCAAAATGTAATGCAGATAAATATGCAACATAGTATGTCACTCTTACAGCTACACCAACGTGAAAGCCGAGCAGTGCCAATAACTAGGCATATGCCAAAAACTAGCCATAAGCCAAAAACCAGCTATATGATAAAAACCAGCCGGATACCAAAAACCAGTCACATGCGAAAAAACAGTCATATCAAGTGTATGTATAACATGTGACACATCTCCGTAAAACGTATCCAAAATGTTATATCATCGTAGATTGTGCACAAAAATGTAAAGCACAGATAAATAAGCAATATAGTGTCATTGCTACACCAACGTGAGAGCCGGCTATATGCTAATAGCTAGCCATATGACAAAAAACCAGCAATATGCCAAACACCAATCATATGCCAAATACCCGCCATACGCCAAAAAACATTTGGCCAAATACCAGCCACATGCCAAAAGCAGTCATATCATGTGTGTGTGTGCAATACGTAACATACCTCCGTACAACATGTAATACAGCGTCGAAGATTGTGCACAAAATGTAATGCACAGCCAACTAGCAATATAGTACGTCACTCTTACAGCTACACGAACGTGTGAATCGGCAGCAGCTAACTAGTCGTGTGCCTAAAACTAGCAACACGACAAATACCAAAATTAGTCATATGCCAACAATGCCAACAGCCACCTGCCAAAAACCAGCCACATGCCAAAAACCAGCAATTATGAGAAAATTGAGTCATATGCCAAATATGAGTCATATGCCAAATACCAACATTATGCCAAAACACAACCATTGGCAGAATAACAGTCATGTGCCAAAATCAGTTATATGCCAAAACCATGTGATATATTTAATGTTGTTATTATAAATCAGCACATAATCTTCACTTCTTCTAATTCTTCCAACCTATAAGTACTTGATAATTTAGATCATATAATCAGAAGATCCACATTCCACGTCCTTCGAAGAAGTAAATTATAGTCTTGCAACATTCGATTATACAACTAAAAGATTCACAATCAAAAATCAAGTCCCTATGATAAATGTAGCAAAAAAAAGTCACATAGATTTACAAAAATCAACTGTATTGTTATTATGTAATCTATGTGTAAACATAAATTACTTTATGATTACATAATCATCGACCATAAATAAATGGTGGATGATTCCATCCATGGAAAACAAATACCACTATAAAAATAAATAAATATTGTCTGAACAATTGTATAATTTTCATTAAAAAGTGAACAATAAACGTGAAACTAAAACTAGTCTAATGATGAGCGCTTTTAGCAATTTGCTCCTTAAGAACTAAAATGCTGTTCCTTTGTTCAGGTGGTAACATAGCAATTTGTTCATCGGATAATTGCAAAACTTGCATTATAAGTGCAGCCTAAAAGTACAATTTCAAATAATGACATAAATTAATGTAAATATTTAAATAAATAAAAAATATATTACTTTTTCCTGATCTGTTGCTCCTGCTGGTCCAATATTCGGACTGGCATTAACCAGAGCCTGTCTTGATGGCATTTGAGGAGGCTGGGGAACGCTCATAGTCTGTTGAACCCTATTAGGTGGCGCTGCTTGACTTTGTTGAGCTTAAGAAACAATAATATAAAATTATAGAAAAAAAGTTTTTTCAATTTTCGTCTGAGTAGAAGTTTTAAAAGAAAAAAAATATGCAATTTTAAAGTATTAATAATGATAATATCGCACCATTACTCTTTTGCCTTGGATCTCTTTGCTCCCTTTGTCTTGGATCACTTCGAGGATCGCTACGCGGATCAGAAAAGCTGCTAGCATTTCGCGACTCTCTTGTAAAACTAAATAAAACATTTAATTAATAATACATAAACCCGTCTAAAGATAACCAACTTGTCACCAACTGGCGGCAGCAGATTGGGTAATGTAACTGATTGCTGCATAGTCCTCATATCCTGGTCGCCCATTCTGCTTAATCTAGGATCAGTCGAGTTTCTTGGATCCATTGCTCTCAAGTCAACATCTTGCCCAGTGAACACCGGCTGATTATTTTGATGCATAATCGGTGCCGGAACTGGTTGATATTCTTGGCGTGGCGGCTGTACCGGCGCTGGTGCTCCAGTATAGTTCGAATTAATTGTTACCTATTCAATTGCATGACAAAATAATAGACCTTAATAGATTTCAAATTGTAACTGCTTTCAAAATATAAATTTGTAAACTTCTAATAGATCTACAACAGTTCTTAGAATTGATCCAATCATCAAATTTAGACGCACAATGCTATATCTGAATAGCTCTCCCATTGTCAAAACGATTAAATTTCATGTAAACAATATCATACTGATTATGAATACTGTGGTTAAAGATAAATCTAACTTTGAGGCAAAAAAATCATTGATTTTAATAAATAAATCTATTTTATTAAAAAATCATGATTGTTAAACCCTGGTAGTCAGTGCTAGCTTTTGTTCCTTCTAACAAAGATTTTCCATTTGTACAACCATAGTGCATACACTGTTAAAATCGTTATACAGATTCTTTGTGGAATTTGGTTTCAATACTAAATGTTCTTATACAGAGGTTTGCTTCACCAGTACTTAAAACGTTTTCTATTTTGCAAATTCAATTTTGGTCTTTCTTAAAGTCTAGTTCCAGTTCTAATCGAATGATGATATAATTTGATCGTTTCATCTAACTTCCAGTACATGTTAGATTTTTAAAAATCAGTTTAAATTGGCAACTTCCAATTATAATTAATAATTTTCATCACTTCAAGCTGAAGCTACGTACGAGTATTTTAGCAATATTCCTCTCGTGCATTAACATGCCGCATTTAGTTGACATTTGTCATTTTAAGTCATCTATCAATTTTTGTTAATTTTATGAAATATAACGAGTTTATAAACTTCATTCAAGTGGAAAACGTTTTTTTGAGACTCATCTGTATTTAAATATAACCTTTATTTATTTCCATTAATGGTATCCATTAATGGTATTTCCATTAATGGCATCTATTTATTGGAGAAGATTTTTTTGGGGCTTTATTACTTAACAAATATCTTCAAGTATAATGTTTTAGTAACAACTTTAGAAAATTTAGAACGTAACTAATTGACGTTACAATTTGTAAAAGGAAAAATACGAGGAAAAATACATGTTCAAGAAATGAAGAAAAAAGACCAAGCCTGAACCATCTAAAACATCTTAAAACGAACACTTATAGTGGTACCTATTCTGTTCTGACCTGTGGGTTCTCAGCTGATTCCACCTAAACCAAATCAATTGATGATCATGTAAAAATTTTACCAGTAGCGTAGAATATCTTACAAGCAGCAGCGACACGCTAATACAAAAGTAAAAGATTATATTCATACGATGCCACTGAAGGACAACAAGACGAAAGATATACGTGAATGTAACTTCTTTGTCATTAAGATTGATTGTATTCATTATCTCTGTAAAGTCATGTCGCAGCGCTGGCAGACATACGTTCCTGTTAACGCTAGCGTATACTATAATGCGCTGGAACAGCGTAGCAATAGACGAGTACGTCTGGCGACGTCCCTTAAGTTAGCAGACCAAATGTAGCAGAACAATAATATTTTTAAACCATAAAAAGAGTTCTTTTAAGGCTATTTAAGTGCCAAAGAAAAAAAATTAGGCACTTATATATTTTTTGGAAATAACTGTTCTGCTAACTTTATAAAAAGTTGACAGAGCAGAATCGAAATCAAGACTATTTTCAAAATATTTAAATTTATTTGTGTTCAAAATTTAAGGGCTCTTTAAGGGCTTTTTGATTATCGATTATATAATTTGGTGCTCTTCTTCAAAGTAACAGTTATGCAAACTACTGTTCAAAATTCCGAACCGTCTTATGAAAGTTGAATATTTTTTATGTCGTATTTAAAGGCTCAATTAGGGCTACATAAATGCCATAAGAAAAAAAATTTGGGCCCTTATATATTTTTTGGAAATTACTGTTCTGCTAATTTTAGAAAAAATTAGCACAGCAGCCTCGAAATCGCGACTATTTTCAGAATATTTCAATTTATTCGTGCTCAGGAATTAAGGGTTCTTTAAGGGCTCCTTGATTATCAATTTTATAATCTGGTGCTTTTCTGTTTTTTCAAAATAACAGTTATGCAGACTAAGGTTTCAAATTTCTGCGCACGCCGGTGAAATGAGTTTGCGCACTTAATCGCACGGTGTAAACCGTTGTTAGTTCCGCCACGCGTGCGTTGTGTTTATTATTGTTTATTTCGTTTGTGGCATTTTATTTTCATTGATAAGTGTGTGAAGTGATAAGTGTGTTAAGTGATGTATGCAAACGCCATGTCTGCCGACTATTCACGAAGAAGTAAGCCGACTATTCACCCAAGTTTAGTAATTGATGCTCTGAAAAAGTACAAACCTGATATTTTGTTCCCGAATAACAAGATTTTGTCAAAAACCAGCAAAGTATGGGATACATTCCCAAATACTTTAGATGGCAAAATATCAGCAAGATCCTTATACACGTTTGTTGTTGATAACAAACATGGCGCTTGCGATGTACTCAATGATAGGCCAATCGCTGAAAAAATTTCTGTTCCGAAAACGTGTGTCGTCGAAAGCGACTCGTCATTCAACACTTCGGGCACTAATGAAGATCCAGACCAAATTCGAAATATAAAACTTTGTATGGATCCAAAGGTAAACACTATTTCTCTACTTACTTGGTCATTTTTACTCATACATAGTGGCTTTACGAAATATGCACTTGTCTGCGACTCTTGGACATTTCCACGCCAACTATGCATTCGTGAAAGCGACCAAAAAACTTTCTGCAAATAATTTGTGCACTTATGGTAGTATTACATTTTAAAATTTACAAACACTAAATTTTTTAGATAAGTATAAAATTCTTCTAAACCGCCAAACCATTTTTAACCTAACTTTGTATGATGTTTATGTTAATTCCAAGGATGTGATTGTCAAAGTTTTGTAATGAATTTTAAGTTAAAATAACAAATCTTTAAAGTTATCACGTCGCTGTTGAACTTGGATTATGAAACGCAACGCATGTCTTAGTTTTTTTTATAACACCACCCTCGACGTAAGGACTTTCTGATCACTCATTATATTATGATTAGAAAGTAAATATGTCGATTTTGACGATAAGTTGTGCATTATGTGGTTTTTAGGTCAGTGCAAATGTGGCTCGAGGTTTGAGATCAAAATAGAACAAGACGAAAAGCGGGTAGTTTTTTATCGCAAAATCAGTTCAAAAAAAGGAGCCTGTGGGAAACGACAATTTCGAGGGTCTTATCGAACAGAAGTATCTAAGATATTAATGCAGAAGACTTCAGAGCGCTTTCGTCTAGAACAAGCACAGAAATTAATGAAACCAAAACCTTCATCAAGTTAGCATTACAACTTTTGAATTTTGAATATTTGACAGTTAGATCAATTGTCGTTTTTTAGTCGTAAATTAGTTGTGAAGTCAAAAAAATTGTCGTTTTTTTATTTTTAAAAATAAGGCGTAGTAATGCTAACTTGACAGTCAAGTTAGCACTACCACCTATAGAAATTAAATTTTGATAAAGTTTGCCTATTGAAATAATTGTCGTTTTTTAGTCGTAAATTAGTTGTGAATTCCAAAAATTGGTCGTTTTTTTATTTTTAAAAATAAGGCGTAGTAATGCTAACTTGACAGTCAAGTTAGCACTACTACCTATAGAAATTAAATTTTATTAAAGTTTGCCTATTGAAATAATTGTCGTTTTTTAGTCGTAAATTAGTTGTGAATTCCAAAAATTGGTCGTTTTTTTATTTTTAAAAATAAGGCGTAGTAATGCTAACTTGACAGTCAAGTTAGCACTACCACCTATAGAAATTAAATTTTACAAAGGTTTGCGGTTGAATTAATTGTTGTTTTTTTGTCGTAAATTAGTTATGAAGTACAAACAAATGTAGGGATATCGAGACGCAATAGCTTTAGTAATAGGTTTCGAAAATAATGTAAATCTATTAGACGTATGTCTTAAACTTTAATATAAATTAATACAGCTGGTATAATTTTGGTACTAGAATTTAATTCTTCAGCTTTTTCTCGCAAGTCATCGTACATGATCCATTTACTCCGGTTTCTGAATGCAATAGCTCTATAGTGGCCCAAGACGCTGGAATGTGCAGTGTTAATAAAAAAATATTACTTTTATTTGGCCGTTATAGTACGTATAAGCGTACGTGGCTAAAGCGTTCTTTTTGCCAGTTTACTAAGTTAAAGTTAGATCTTTTTGCAACTAAGAAATTAAAATTCTTGAGCTAAATTAAACTAAGTAAATTACTCCCAACTAAGTGTTATAAACGTGGATTTGAGTCATCGGGAAGGGTAGCGTGAGGCGCGAATTGGGTAATTGATGAGAGATTCTTTTTTAATTACTTAAAAAAAAATTGTTTATTACAATTATTTATTAAAATATGTTAACGAAAAACTTAATTGAAGAACGTAAATCTGCCAATTGTCATTAGTGGTCCATTATCAAAATTGGGCAAACTAATAAACAGTTAAAGAAAGCAGCAAAAAGCTAGATCGAGATGACCATTTGTAAGAACAACAAACACCTAAAGTGCTGGTGTGAGATGATGTGGAAGTCGGGAAGAGGTAAAATCCCATTAGAGGAAGATTCAGTTCATACTTGGGGTTTGAAAAGGGTACTAGCAACGAGCGGGTGCTAGTACAAGCGAAATATAATTCTAAGTCCAAAATCAACCAAGAGGGTTTCTATCAGCCAACTAAGGGTCAAAGCAGCAGGAGAACGAGTCAGCGGTTCCAGCAGCAGCAATTGTGTGCGCGGAAAAAGACAGTAGATCGATGCCAAAGTGGTTTTAAGACAAAGTGGCATTTTTGGATTATCAGGTAAGAGTATCAGGGTGAGTACCTATTTTGGGGTTTAAATTTTGGAGTTCCAATAACTAGATAAAAGGTTTAAGTCGTGCGCCCTCAGTAATTAAATTGTGCATTTTCGCGGTTGTAGTATTTCATGGTTTCTTTGCCGCAGCAAAAGTTTAAGATTTATTTTACTTCATATTGGTTTGTTTGTATTTTAAAGTTATATTCAATTATTTCAGTATATTTTATATTAATAAAGTTGTTTAAACTAATTGTTAGTGTTTTATTGTTTAATATTGAGGAATAGTTAATGCCGCCCCCGCAATCCGTCTTACTCACGCGATGCCAAATAATTAGTCTTCCTTTCGACCTCCCCGTGCAAATTTCACCTTAGATGCGGGGTTGTAACATAAGTAATGAGTTCGACATTTGTCATTGCAGCTTAGGTTCTTGTTCTTTTTAGCATGAGCTTAAAATAAAAGTAAAACGACCTAAGTGAATTGACAAAAAGAATACGACACATACTACATAGAACATTGATGTCATAACATAGCGATCGCGACTTTAGCAGCCATATTGTATCAGCGAGTAAGTTTATAATACAAGTATTATTACTTATTACTTATTATTGATTGTTAAAATGCATTCTTTTGAACCGCAAAAACGAGGTAGACGTGCTAGAGTTAGCGCTGAAGAATACATCAATGTTGTCTTAAAGCACAAAGACAGAATATTACATATGAATCAAGTTGTTCCTGCTTCAAACAAAGTGTGGAGTGATATTGCATCTGCATTAGATGGAAAAGTGAAAAGTGATTCCGTGTATTCACTAACTGTATCCAATCGGCACGGTTTATTGGATAAACTTTTTGGCCGTGAAATTTTGCGTCAAGATATTTCTGCAGATACCATAAATGGTACTTTCGACGACAGCAACGTGTCCCTGAATTCCAGTTCGCAGCAAACTATTATTTTTACAGTAACTTTTGGAAAATCGGAGTTCCAAGAGTTATTAACTGAGACGTCCTACGTGGTTCGTAATAGTAAAAAACAGCGCTTGCGAAAATATACAATTTTGAAGCAAAAAAAATGGACAGAAATAATGGCCAAAAAAGTTTACGATGAAGCCGGATTACAACATGGTTTTCATTTTAAAAATCACTATATTTTTCGTGATGCTACAAGTGGATCATGTAAAGGTGAGAAACTCACACGTTTTCAAAATTGAAAAATGTATTTTGCAATTTTGATCAATTAAAGTGATCAATTAAATCTGAGCTCTATTTATCTATGAAAAAAAAATCGTATGTTGTAGAAGAGTCATTTGACATATTTTTAATAAGTTCTCAACACAAATAATTTAAAGGACTTTATCTAGATTTTGCACCAAGCACGATTTTGTGCTTGGTGCTTGAGCATTGTAATTGCTGATCGAGACACTTTAAAAAACCATAAAGAAAATGCAAACTTCTCAAAATTTGTCAATTTTTTGATATTTTGACCTTGATCAGTAAATAATTGATCGGCAATCGTCACATTTCTGTTTTATTTTGACCTATTACAAAACTCACTATCTGGTGTGGACGAGAAAAAAAATATAAAATTCGATTTGACAAAAAAACAAGTCAAAAACAAATACCAAAAACTATACACATTTAATTTGTTTCTGATTGTTCAATTTATATTCTATTGTCAATAAATGCAAATAAGATGTTTTATTTCTTTTTCAACTTTTATTTTTATTTTTGCACATTATAGGATATTGTGCTTGTGGAAGTGTCCTGCAATGTAGAATCTCAGCTTTAGAACATGAGCGCTTGGTTAAGGTTATCTGCACATTAGAAAAAGGCAATACGAAATGTGGAAAAAGGCAACTACGCTATGAGACACGGATAAAAGTGGCAAAGGAATTACAACAAAAATCTGTCTTTGCATATCGTAATCAAGAAGCGCATAAAATGGCTGATAAAGGAGACGAAAACTTAAATCTTTTGTACACGAAGGAAGTATTAAGGAATGTCAAGCACGAATACAAGAAGGCTCAGTATCTCGATCCTGATCCAATTAAATCACTATCACTTATGAAGAGGAAGACTACTTTTGGGCAAAATGTGATACATGATATAAGTTATGATCCTTTTTATGTACATTTTTGGTCCAGTCACCAAAATAAAATATATAATGATAAATTTACTGAAGAAGGTGCGTGTCTAAGTATCGACGCGACCGGTAAAGTAGCACCAAAAGTAGTACACGTCGACGGACGCAAATCAAAACATTTATTTTTATACACATCGGTCTTGAATTGCAAAGCTGGTTTACTTCCTGTACAACGTCAAATCACCGAATGCCATGATGCGGTATCAATCAGTACATGGCTGAAGAAATGGTTGAGATCTGGAGCAAAATATCCCACTGAAGTGGTAAGAAATTAAAACATAATGTCAAAATGAACAATTATAATCTTGGCTATTTGCATTTATTATTTAAAAATATTAGTGTTGTGAACTCTACTCATGACTCTGAAGTTTGAATTGTGTTGGATTGGTATCAGTTCAGCCGCATTTGGTACTGGCACAAATGCAGCTCAATTCTGGGTTGAATTTATAGCACTTATATTTAAAAACAATGAATGCAACTAATTATTTTATTTTTGTATAATTTTGTTTTTACACTCTTAGTACAGTATTCAGGGTGTTTCAAAATTAAACGGAACCATGTGAGGTAACAAAATACTAGTAACAAATAAGATTTCTTGGTTTTTTAAAGGTCTGCGACGAGTCACGAGCATTATTAAATGCAATTACCACTGCATTTACACCGTATATGACTGTGGAACAATATTCGAATGCATGCGGTTACGAAAAGTCCACAATGCCAAAATGTTTTATTCGCATAGACGTTGCCCACTACATTAAAAGTTGGGCTAATTTTTTATCAAAATTGGTTAGACAACGAATCAAAGAATTTTACCTTGTTGCAATTGGCACCTTAATCATATGCCATGAATTAAATAGTGCCCGAGCAATAATAAAGGCTATTCTCATTATAGCCTCTAGCGAAACCATCGGTGCAGGGACCCCAACTTTGAATACTGGGGAGGAACTTATAAAGAAACTCGCCACAGAAGAATCCCCAAGGTTCGCGGAAATAAACGATCTAATTGAAAAAATTGCGGCAACCGAGAATGAATCAGTGCTCGAAGATCAAACAAAATCCGATGAATCTTCGGAAAATGAGGAAATCATTGAAATCCAAGAATCGAACATTGATGTAGAATTGATTCCAAAAGATACTAAAAGATTTTGGTTTGATTGGGCTTCAAAAATTCAAGAGGAGGTACATAGGGTTCTTAGTACAGAAGAAGGGGATAGAGACAACCCACGCGTTTGCCCAGAAATAGCAAGTCACCTATTAAAAAAAATTGAGACTATCCCTCTATGGGGCAACGTTTGCAGGGATGCATTTGGATATGGTCGTGTGCCTGCATCCAGCGCTTGCATAGAAGGAGAGTTTAATTTAGTAAAAACGCACATCCTTCAAAAAAAAACATTGAGAGTCGACGTATTAGTCGAGACATTAATCGAGCAGGACAATGGCAGGTTGGCCATAATTAACTCGAGTCGAATAATGCAAAACAATATGGTAAAATTGATCTGACAATACAAGACCCGAGACAAGACCTATCTAGCAGCCGATTTAGCACCGAAGAGGAGGATGAAGTATCGAATTTCCATGAAATGGAAATGCATAATGATATGGATTTGCATAATGATATCATAGCAGCAAAAGAAGAAAAGCTGCACAGCAGTGCTGAGATACTAGAAGAAGAAATAAAACAAACTGAAAATGAAAATAAAGAAAATGTATACACTACTGATAAAAATCCTAAGAAAAGATATCGAGCAGTATCATTAAAACCGTTAAATGAAATTTCTATTACTAATAAACAATGTTCAGCTTGTGCAAATAATCATATGCCATCGGATGCACATAAATGTGTTATATGCAAAAAAAACGTGCATGTACTAGCTGGATGTTCCACACCAGCTGACGATGAAGAAGGCTATGAAGAACAAAGGTTCTGTACGGATTGTTTTGATGATGATCAAAAATTGGCAAGACTGGCTCTTCAATCCTGCGAAAACTGGAAAGGGGAAGGAACTTCTGAAAAGAAACAAACGAAGGGAAAATATTTAGGAGGTAATAAGCATGCTGTTAAAGATGCATTAATGTTCGATAAACATCATAAAATTTCAATTTTAAAAAATGGATGCATCATGGGTTTGGAGTTCGTAAAAATAGAAAAGACCAAATTGACCATAATCAATACTTGTGCGTTTGACAGCATTTTTCAAATTCTACTAGCAGCCGCCACAGACAATCCACATATTCTGGAATATTTCCAACTGAAGCAAGATACCAACGACATGTTCAACATCCTACTTTACACCTTAGGTATCAAAAAAATTACGACTAAGACATATTCACTACGGGCAAAAGCTATCCTTCAATCTATGGATATAAAGCTGGAAAAGGGCATTCAGCATATAGATGCCAGAGTTAATGTGGCTCATTTATATGGGCGTTTGTTCGACATGCAGCCAACTTTCATTAAAAAATCTAAATGCTGTAACATAAAAATTGAAAAGCGTGTGGCGTTTGTTACCGATGAAGTTTTGTTCCACAAAAATTTTGAATTTATTGCTCTAAAAGAAATTATCGCATCAGATCCTCAGACTTGTCCTGGATGCAAGAACTGGAAGAGTATAGAATGGGAACTGTCAGATATAGGTATAACAAGTTATTATAGTCTATATAAAGTTTAAGATCATAGTGGTTTTCTAAAAACAGTTTACACAAGCCAAAAGTAAATAACGCAGTAAATTTAAACTACGGCCATTTTATTTAAGGAAAACAAATCAGCTGATTTGCCATGTTAAATTTAATCGTAGTTGTCTAAACTCCTAAATAATTTTAGCCAATCAGAGTTGCAAAACTCTTTCTACTGCGTTTTTACCACTATGTTCTTAAACTTTATAGACTATAATGCCTGGTTTATCAAAACTTATTCGTTCTATAACTTTATTGGTTTTTTAAAGTGTGTATATCAACGATTATTGTAAACCATTGTTGCTATGTATTTTATGAAACCAATAATGTTATTGAATGAATAAAACTTTTTGTGTATAGAGTGTGTGTGTCTCGCGAGCACACTGTCTGTAATGTACAGTCATGTAATTCTGTCTGTTTTATCAGGTCCAATACTTGCCATTGAGACAGCTCAGACAATGGGTGAAGTTCAGCTAAAAAGACTTCCAAAATATATCCAGAACCCAGACCCAAACACTGATGACCACTTCAAACTTGTTGGGTGCATCCAATACGACGCGCTCCGCAGTTTTAACACTGCACATTCCAGCGTCTTGGGCCACTATAGAGCTATTGCATTCAGAAACCGGAGTAAATGGATCATGTACGATGACTTGCGAGAAAAAGCTGAAGAATTAAATTCTAGTACCAAAATTATACCAGCTGTATTAATTTATATTAAAGTTTAAGACATACGTCTAATAGATTTACATTATTTTCGAAACCTATTACTAAAGCTATTGCGTCTCGATATCCCTACATTTGTTTGTACTTCATAACTAATTTACGACAAAAAAACAACAATTAATTCAACCGCAAACCTTTGTAAAATTTAATTTCTATAGGTGGTAATGCTAACTTGACTGTCAAGTTAGCATTACTACGCCTTATTTTTAAAAATAAAAAAACGACCAATTTTTGGAATTCACAACTAATTTACGACTAAAAATCGACAATTTTTTCAATAGGCAAACTTTAATAAAATTTAATTTCTATAGGTGGTAGTGCTAACTTGACTGTCAAGTTAGCATTACTACGCCTTATTTTTAAAAATAAAAAAACGACCAATTTTTGGAATTCACAACTAATTTACGACTAAAAAACGACAATTATTTCAATAGGCAAACTTTAATAAAATTTAATTTCTATAGGTAGTAGTGCTAACTTGACTGTCAAGTTAGCATTACTACGCCTTATTTTTAAAAATAAAAAAACGACCAATTTTTGGAATTCACAACTAATTTACGACTAAAAAACGACAATTATTTCAATAGGCAAACTTTATCAAAATTTAATTTCTATAGGTGGTAGTGCTAACTTGACTGTCAAGTTAGCATTACTACGCCTTATTTTTAAAAATAAAAAAACGACAATTTTTTTGACTTCACAACTAATTTACGACTAAAAAACGACAATTGATCTAACTGTCAAATATTCAAAATTCAAAAGTTGTAATGCTAACTTGATGAAGGTGAAACCAAATGACCCTGAGCCACCAACACTACCCAAATCTACAGTTCTCCACGTTGCAAAGCACCAATACATTGAATCTCTTTTCTTAGACCCAAATCCCATTGTTGCTCCGGCTAAAATAAAATATCTTGGAAAATCTGAGGAAAAAATCGCTATCCGACGAATAAGTTATGAACCGTTTTTTATTATATACTGGACAAATTATCATAGTTTGGTCTACAAAAAATATGCTCAGAAAGAAGTAGCTAGTTTGAAAATCGATGCCTCAGGAAACATAGTTCCAAAAATTACAAAATCTGATGGCAACAATGGGCCTCATATTTTTTTGTATCTTGTAGTTGTTTACTTTGTTGCTGGCGAATTCCCCGTGACTCAAATGCTATCTGAAGAGCATGATACAGGAACAATTCTACATTGGTTAACAGAATGGATTCGTTCTGGTGTTCCACCACCAAAGGAAACAGTTTGTGACTCGGCAAGAGCTCTTCTAACTGAAATTGTTCGTGATTTTACTGGGTATCTTACAATCGAACAATATTGCGACGCTTTTTTCTCCAAAGATTTGCTTAAGACGTATGTGCGTATATACGTCGCACATTTCATCAAGATATACGCAAATTTGTTAAAAAATACTCATCGCATGGTAAAAAAAATGATATGGGAGTGATAGGCATTATAATTTTGTCTCGAGATTTAGTTGAAGCTAGACGTAACATCAAAGCAGCTTTAATTGTTTCAAAAAGTGAAACCGATGGAAAAAGTTTAGGGAAGAAATGCAATACTCCATACAGCGTCAACAAAGAATACTTATTGAGAACTATCACGGGGCAATCAATAGTTAATGAAATCGTCGAACATAACAAAACAGCTTGAAGCAGAGGATGAAGATAGTTCAGTTTGCAACAATGAGCGTCACATTTGCAACAATGAGCGTCACCGCTCACACAATGAGCGGAAAGATGATATCCAAGGAAACTCCTGAAAAAACTGGTGTGATGAACTGAACGAAGAAGTTAACTAGCAGGAGGAAGACGGCAATGATGTCAATGCTCATTTCTGCCATGTGTTTCAGAAACATCTCTTAAAAGACTGCATTCATCTTCCGATGTGGTCTTGTATTTTTCGAGACAAATTTGGCCGAGGAGTCAAACTCCCCGGGAGTCATTTGACGGGCCATTACGAAGCAAAAAAAAAATCTGATACCACAAAAGTGTTCAAAGAGAATTGATCGCAAAATTATCCGACTTGCCACAACTAATCCGTTCATGTCTTCGAGGAAAATGTCCAATATTTTACGAGAAGAAAATGAAGTTTCGTTAAGTTCACGCACAATTCAAAGAAAATTAGTAAAGTTGAATTTATTTAGTCGCCGACCGGCAAAAAATCCTCTCCTTTCACACAAAAACGAGAAAATCCGTTTAGAATGAGCTCGAAAACATCGAGATTGGACTTTTAATTTAATGTGGTTCATAATGACCGAATGTGCGACGACCAGTTGGAAAAAGACATGATCCTCGGTACACCCGGCCAACGGTTAAGCCTGAAGGAGAATCAGTAATGGTTTGAGGTTGTTTTTCGGGATACGGCCCTGTTCCACTACATAGAATAATTTGTCTATAGAGAAATTCTGGAGACAAAAATGGCACCATACAGTGACGAAAAGTTACTTACATTTATTTTCCAACAGGACAACGATCCAAAATACACATCCCAGTATATAAAAGGATGGTTTAATGAGAAAAAAATTCCAGGTTTGAATAACACGCATTAGGCACACACTTTTCTTTACATTAACTGGCACATTAAACTTTTTGTTTCTAACGTCGGTCCAAAAAGTACGAAGGATAAGTCATGCTGTGACAGCCGTTCCATTTTTTATAATTAGAATGTAACAACAAATTTCTGCATCATCTTTTTTCACCATTAATCGCAAAATAGCACGGCACGAGTTTTCATTTTTATTATTTAAAAACGATAAAAAAAAACGTGTAAAATAATTCGATAAAAATATTCAAAGATACAACGATAAAATATTTCTAAAACTACCATTAGATTGTTTGTACGGCACAATAATTATTTAGTTAAAATTATAACATGAGATCATTCGCACGTGTTCTCAGAAAATGGTTTACCGATAGACTAAAAGCATTTTTGATTTGTTGCACTGGTGCAAACTGAGTGTAACTTTGTCCTGTGTTTTTAAAAAAGTTTAACAAGGACAGAGATACACCCAATGTGCACAAGTTCACCAAACCAAAAACGCTATAAATAATTGTCTTCTAGTTCAGCTGTTTATTCACCGAAGTCGCCACATTTTCGGTTTTTGAATGTAGGCAATATCCAATCCTATATGTATGGCTGGCATTTTTGGTATATTGACATGAAGCTAGCACGCGCATGTTAAATTAAATTCATATCAATATTTATTGTTCTAAAAACAATCGGCTATGGATTATCGTCTTTTTGCCCTCAAGTTGTATATAAATTAATTATTTAATAACTTAAAACATAAAATTATTAATTAAAATATATTTTTTTATTAAAATTAAAAGTTAATTATTGCCTCTATTAAAAAGTATGATTACTTCTCGCGTAGAGGAAGTATTGTATTCATGATTTTTTTTTCCAAATTTCACTTTTTTCTACTTTATTGAACGCGTAGATTACGAAAATCATATTCACTAATTTCCGTTTGTCGATCTGTTCGTTTCTTTAAACTCTATATTTCGGAATCTACTGACCCGATTAAAGCAAAATTTGTATCCTTTTTTTCTATTTGCCCATTGATTAAGTCAAAAAGAAAATTCTCAAAGACCTTCGCATTATAGGCCAAAAACATGCCAAAAACAGCAAAATCTAAAGTTGCAGACCGATTTTGACCAAAAATTGTACATATGTTTCGTGTAAACCCCAAGCGGTGAATGCTTTAAAAAATCTAGAGTTTTTTAAAAGGTTAATTTATATTCAGGGTTGAACGGTCAAAAAGTTGTCAAAATGCATAATTTGTTATGTGAATATCCCTGCAAGGAGGAATAATTGATTTTAACCAAATTTTCAATACATATTAAGGATGAATTGAAGAAAATGTTGGTGAAAGTTTCATCCCTTAAAAATAAGCCCTTGGGATTCATTTGCCCTTTAAGTTAATTGTTCCAAAATTAACGGTGTAGTGATTCTTATATGGCAGCATTTCCCACAATTTTACATCAGTTACCTTAGTAATATTTACATAAAGAGTCATTAAAAATAATTTTGAACCCTTACCACACCCCCCCCCCTTCCCCCAATTATACCGTTTGAGTCATATAGTTCGGATTTTTTTCATATTTTGTTTCTACTATACATTCTAAACATATTTACGAATAACCAAGTTAAAAATAGTATTCGACCCTTTTTTAAAACTTCAACCCTTAATATAACCTTTACAGTCAAATTGCTCGGATTTCTTTCAAATTTGGATTTCAGTAGTAATTTTAACTTATTTAACTTATAATTACTTATTTAATTTAATTGAAATTAGGCTAGGACCTACATTTTACAATTGTACCCCTAATACACCCCTCATAGTTTGAATTGTCAGATTTCTTTAAAATATGTTTTTTAATAATAAATTTAAATTTAAATTGCAACTAGTTTAATCAAAACTAGGCTAGAATCTTCAATTCATGTTTCTAACCCTTAACACACCCCTTACACTAATAGACCTGTCCAAGGTCACGTCAGTGAGCAAGTACAGTGGTGGAAAATATAAGAAATATATGGTATATGTAAAAAAACGAGGAGATACTAAAGCTTGAGTGTCTTCATAAAATTTTACGCCTACGCGTGGCCTTGGACAGGCCTATAGTGCTAGAATTTACTTCAAACATTGTTTTATATTGATAATTTTAAATCTTGCTTCAACTAGTTTCATTAAAGTAGAGTACATAGGTAATACCTTTTTCACTTTTCACTCTTCATTCACACCTTTCAACTTTATCGCTTAGATTTGGTTCCTAGTTAAAATTTAAAAAAACATTTTTAAATAACCCGATAAAATATTGTCCACAAAAGATGCCTCAAAATTCTAAAAATTTGAATAAGAAATTTTAACATAAACGTTGTTATTAAATGAGAGTGGTACACATTGTCCATTTAATCACTGAGTGAGTAAATGATGTATTTTATTCATTCATTTTAGTAGATAAAAGTACACTTTTTTCAATAAAATTAGATACAAATATGAAATAATTGTATACGCTGAACCATTAGAAAATTATTTAGAACAATTAAAGGGAAGAATTACTGATGCATCCAACTCCATCTAGATAGAAGAAGCTATCAAGAATTGCAATCTCGTGTTGATATTTGTGCGGATGTTCAACGTGCATTATTTGAATAATTGTTTTTCTTTTACATAATATTTCCATAAATTCGCCTACTATTCATACTATTACTTCTCTCGTAGAGGAAGTATTGTAATCATGTATTTTTTTTTTCCAAATGTCATTTTTTTACTATTTAGGATGCGTAGAATACGAAAATCATATTCACTAATTTCTGTCTGTCGGTCTGTGCATTTCTTTAAACCACTATATTTCGGAATCTACTGACCCGATTTAAATATAATTTGCGTCCTTTTTTCTACCTGCCTATAGATGATATCGAAGAAAAAAAGTTTATAAAATTCTCAAAGACCTGCGCGTTATAGGCCAAAAACATGTTAAAAATGGCAAAATCGGTAAATTCACTTAATCTTCTAAAGTTGCAGACCGATTTTGGCCAAATATTGAACATATGTTTTGTGTATACCCCAAGTGGTTAATGCTTTCAAAAAAATTGGAGTTTTTTCAAGGGTTGAATTTTTATTAAGGGTTTAAGGGTCAAAAAGTTGTAAAAATGCATAACTTTTAACGTGAATACCTGCCAGGAGGAATATTCGATTTGGACCAAATTCGGCATACATATTAGGAATACATTGAAGAAAATGCTGGTAAAAGTTTCAGCCCCTAAAAATGAACCCTAGTGGCCTGTTGGGTCTTTAAATTAATTGTTCAAAAATTGACGGTGTTTTGATTCTTATATTCTTATTTTCCATCAGTAATTTTATATATATTCACATAATGAGTGATTAAAAATAATTTACGACCCTATTATAAAATATTTAATAAATTATAATGACATTTTACTACTAGATATTTCCATTCTACATCTATCTTAGTTTTGTTTTTTGGTATCCTAGGTAATTTCATATAATTTTATTATTATAAGCAATATATGTTTGTGTCAACTAGTCATTTTGAAATATGGCTCAGTTTGGAAGTAAAACTGTTGCAAATATAAATAAAGAGGTTGAAAGTAAACAACCATACAACAATAAATAAAAAAAACAATTTTAAAAAATAAAACAACCATACAATTTCTCCAATAAATTAATTTTGACAACACCTTTCATTGTGACATCGGAAATATTTTAAATATTTTCAAAAAATTTCCAAAAAATATTGATGTTGATCAATTGTAACCATAGCAACAAGCTTAAATGCGGCCATTCTATTGGTTGCTTAAATAGTTGTGCGATTTTCACATGTAATACCATAAGTGCACAAATTATTTCCAGAAAATTTTTTTAAGCTCACGAATGCATTAGTTGGCGTGGAAATCTGCCCGAGTCGAAGACGAGGGCAGATTTCCTCACGCTAACTAATGCATGAGTGTAAGCGATAAAAAAAATTCGGAATTAATTTTTGTACGAATGGTATTCGGTAAGAAAATCGCACAACTCTTAATTGATATTATATTTTATAAAATATTTAATAAATTATAATGACATTTTACTACTAGATATTTCCATTCTACATCTATCTTAGTTTTTCATCTATCTTACTCGACTTCCACTTCTGCTTCCGTTGGAAATCAACATTAAACTACTTACAATCACTGTGTTTTTAATTTTAATTAGTTTTCCTGATATATTTGTTGGATTCATTTAATGTTACCAATTTTTCCAATAAATTAATTTTGACAACACCTTTCATTGTGACATCGGAAATATTTTAAATATTTTCAAAATATTTCCAAAAAATATTGATGTTAATCAATTGTAACTATAGCAACAAGCTTAAATGCGGCTATTCTATTGGTTGCTTAAATAGTTTTGCGATTTTCGAAATAATAGCGAAAATATAGTCACGGTCAGAAAATTCCGCACGGTGTGTTTTTCATTTGTAATTGTGGTTTTTAAACCACAGCCGCCTATTTTTCTATTTCTGATAAGTCCGTTTAATTTAAAAACTAGCAGATTTGTCAGTTTTATTCTTACTTTTACAAAGTTTCATATGCCGTATCATACGTTAACCGAAGCTGAAAAAGGTTTTGCAATAGCAAAACTAGATGAAGGGTGGTCGTTACATCGAGTAGCTGACGAAATTCAGTGCGGAAAACGCACAATTTTTGATTTAATAAAATAGTATATTATATTACTAGGCATAGAAAGCCGTCTTTTCGTGTTGAGCGCAGAATGGGTGAAACAAAAAGCGCGCAAAATGGGCGAAACACGAAAAGGCGTTCTATGCCGTGTGATATATGCTATTTTTTCTTCAATCGACAACTTTAAAAGCTTATTAAAAATACTGAATTAGAGAAATTCGAATTAAATACTGAACAATTAGAAAAATCAGAAAAATTTAAATTTAAATTAGTAGTAGCGGTATTGTTATCTATATTTATAAGTTCATTTCACTGTTTTTCGGTAAAATTTTCTTTAGCTACATCCAGTTCAGTAAATGAAATAGCTTCATATGTGTTAGTTTCTGCTCGCGATGTACTAGGCCTAGACTCATTGATGTCAACTGGAGCTAATATTTTTTTGCTATTTTTTAGGAATTAAATTTGCGACTGTATCTTTTGCAACTTGTGCCAATTCAGGTGGAGTACAATCCATAAATTCTAATGAATCTTGCTAAATTTTCATCGTTTATTATGCAGGTTGTAGGATAGTCTGGCAACCAGATATACACGACAATATTATACTAGTAACAATTTTTTCCTTATTATACTAATATAAAAATGATCTACTTCAGAGTTGCGCATTTAGAAGCGAAATATGACTATTTTTGTACGATTGAAGAAAAAAATATTTATTTGTTGTCTTCGAATGTGATTCAATTTTGTTATTTTTATTATATCTAATTAAATTAATTAACCTAATAATTTTCATTAATGTTAAACTTTAAAATAAAATTGTTAACTTTTTATGTTTTTATAATTTGAAAATAAATTGTACGCCACTGAATTTCTGAATGTTTTTTTAAGTTCGATTCACTATAGGAAATTTTTTCAAAAACCTACCCACTTGAATAAAAATCGTGTGGAATTTTCTGGCCGCGGCTGTACATCTCATACGCGCTGCAGAAAATATGGTGAGTAGGCAAGCGACATACAAATATAGCGAGTCAGAGAGAGATGGGTAATTCTGTATTATATTCATAGACTACACCATTTCCAATTGAAATTCAGACAGTAGCAATTGAAATTCAGACTGTAGCAATTGTAATTCAGATTAGTCAATTGAAATTCAGTTAGTCAATTGAAATTCAGAAAGTAGCAATTGTAATTCAGATTAGTCAATTGAAGTTCAGAAAGTAGCAATTAATTGAGAGATGCATGAAAAACCAAAGGTTTTTCATGCATCTCTCAATTATTTGGCCACATGACCACGAATGAACACGTTTGTTAAATAATTGATGATTCTTGAATTTAAATTGTGTTTACTACATTTATGTTTTTTTTTTTTAATTTTAATTGCTACTGTCTGAATTTCAACTGCTGCTGTCTCAATTACAATTGCTCCTGTCTGAATTTCAATTGACTAATCTGAATTACAATTGCTACTGTCTGAATTACAATTTCTACTGTCTGAATGTCAATTGACTAATCTGAATTTCAATTGCTACTTTTTGAATTTCAATTGACTAATCTGAATTACAATTGTTACTTTCTGAATTTCAATTGACTAAACTGAATTTCAATTGCTACTTTCTGAATTTCAATTGACTAATCTGAATTACAATTGCTACTATCTGAATTTCAATTGGAAAAGGTGTAGTATTTACGTAAAAACGAATAACATAATTAAAAAAAAATTGCAAATGTGGGTTGTAGAATCATGATTCAATAAAGATAGGTTGGCTTGATCGAGGGCCCAAATTCGTCATTTATGCGCAATGCGCCCAGATATCGAACATGCACAATCTTTCCCAATTTGCGTTTAAAATTTAACATTTACAGCTTAGGCGGTATTTACATTTAGCGATTTACTTGAAGCAAAATAATTAAACTTAATCACATCAATGAGTTAAAACAACTTTAGAGCGAGTTTTTTTATTTACATTGGGTTTTAAATATACTTGCTTTAAATAACGTTATGAATGCAGACGCTGCTTAAGATTTTACATGACAATTAAAATAAATTTGAGGTTATACTTGTATTTACATTGTTATATTCACGGTGAAAATAAGTGATAATGCCTAGTTGTGCAGTGAGAGTTTGTAAAAACAACAATAAGAAAACCAAGGGACGTAATATTCGTTATCATCGATTTCCCAAGAAGAAGCAGCTAATTGAAAAATGACTTGAGGCTTGCAAACTATTAACCAAATAAAAGAATAAATCATTCACTTACTATTTGAAATTCGACTGGTAGATTTCACACTCGAAAGTAAGCAACCCGACACAGCGACACGTGTTTACATTCAAACATCTTAGAACTCGCGGGTAAATGTTCGGTAGGTGCTCGGTTAAGTTCGTATTGTGGGAGCCGAATTTCAAATGGCACTAAAATCCCGCCTGCGTAGACTCGGATTTGCAGCCAACTTATCTTTATTGAATCATGTGTAGAATGATTAAGAAATATTGGACGCCTAGCTTTCAAGTTATAGATCTATTAATAACTGTGTTAGTACCAAAAACAAATTTCAAATCTCGGTTTTCTTGATAGCAATTAAATAGCTATTTTTAGTACAAGTGAGTAAAGTGCGTCATTTAATCACTAGTCTGAATGTTGGGCGCCTGAGCCGTAGGCGAGGGCCCCAATCAGACGTGTGATTAAATGACTTTGCTCACGTGTGCTAAACCTGATTTTATCCACTTTTGTAGAAAATAAAACCATTCATATTAACAAAATTCTCTAATTAATTAATATTGCAATGGAAATACAGTAATATAGCAAATTAGATATTGCAATGGAAATACAGTAATATATTATAATATATTACAATAAGTGGATAATAATTCTTAGCACAATTCTAATTAACATGAAAAAAAAGTTATTAGCTCATTTCTGCCAAAAAAATAGGTTTTATCTAATTAAACTAATACATTTTTTTATAGTTTTTGCACCATATAAGTTATATACCAAATTAAAATTAATTAAAATATATATCACTGAAATAGATTAAGAATATTTGCAATTGCACTTTAATATGCTAGTGAATGCTTTTAAGTTGTAATTTAACTAATTAATGTCATTGGGAATAGATTACTAGATACTATGTCAAACGTCAATGCATGAGTGATTAAATATTTTTGTCCACACTTATAGAATAATATATGCATTATTTAAGTGTTTTCTCAAGTATAATTATATTCAATATACACTAGTGTATAACTTTCATTATGCACTAGTGTATAATGAAATGTCATTGAAAAATATACGTTTTATATACGTTTTTTTTATTATATAAAAATATATATTTTTTTTATATTATATTATATTTTTTTTTCTCTCTATACGTTTTGTTCATTTAAAACAGAAGAAGAATACGATAACCTAAAATATTTGATTTGTTGATGATAACAGAAAGTACAATATAAATTTTTATATATTTCAAGGGTAAGTGTGGACAAAGAATAGTATTCTACTCGCATATAATGGCAATTATTCACTCAGGTGATTTGCGAAACTCGCCTGCGGCTCGTCTCGCAAACATCACCTTTATGAATAATTGCCATCATTATATGCTTGTAGTATAATATACTATTTAATCACTAAGTGATTAAAAGTAGTACTTTACGCACTCATTTTGGTGACCAAAAGTAGTCAATATTCAACGAAAGTGGACAAAATCTTGGTATAAGAACATAGGGTAGAGCCACGCGCATATTAGCCGAAGTAAACTGTGACTCGGTAGCCGACCGTAGTCGAACTAAATGACAACATTCCCGCGAAATTTTAAATGAATATCGTTGTACTAGCACATATAATGCTTATTTGACAATTAAATCAAGTAAATAAAACAATTTTTTTAATATTATTATTTATTCTTATACCAAGATTCAGTAGTTTTAAATAGTAATTAGATATTTTTTTGGAAATGAAAATTATAAACAATACAAATTACAAGTTCTTATTCTTTGGAAACTTAAAATAGCTAATACCTTTTCCGATGTTTTTTTATAATAGTTTTTACATTCTCTCACTGCAGAACGAGGCATTTTTGTAATATATGTAGATTAAAAAGATACACAAACCGTAAATCCAAGTGATTATAACCAAATTCAAATACAAATGTCAAATCTAATAGCGTTTTAAATTAGTGAACCGGTGCAGAGTGAGTATATCTCTGTCCTGTGTTATCAATACAAGTTAAAACAAGATAGATATATACTCAGTGCGCACTACTGCAATACATCAAAAACGCCATCAAATCAAAACAATAACAACGTCAGTTCGTTTTTACCTTCGGTAAACGTCGTGATTCATCCTCGGCTAGCGAGTCAATCTGACAATAGGCGACCAATTTAAGAATAGTTGTGGCTCTACCCTATGTTCTTATACCAAGGATAAAATAATTTACTTTGATGGACTGTGCAAAAAAACTCCGTTTATTGCCTAGTTTACAAAAAAAAAAAAAAGTAATCGGTTTTCTAATAATCATTTAATTTCGAATCTACGAAAAAAAGTTTTATGGAATATCTAACATCTCTGTCCAATGCAAGTGATTAAATGGAGGCAAGTGAATAAGCCGATGCAACTTTTGGGAGTAATTTTGTGCAGAGAAAACTTACTATAACTAACTCGTTTTCAATCCCCTTAATGGCATTAGTTTTCTCAACACATTAATGTATAACACATCAAAATTAGTTAAAAAATAAAAGTTAAGTAGAAGCAAAACTGGTGAACTCTAGCCACATAAAAATTCCTCATTCCTGCACGCGATAAACTATAACGACAATTTTCAATAGGTTGCACCAGTTCGCACTAAGTATATCTTTGTTTTTTCAACATGATTTGATAACAAAAGATCGACACAAGCGCTAACACAAATTTATTTTAAATTAAATTTCATGGTGCATTACTGGTTGCAAACACTCGACTAAGGGAGCCTTAAAGTGGATTTGCTACATTACTTTGATATTAGTTTCGCTTTGAGATTAGCGAGATGCGCCAGACCTAACCGCATCTATGTCTTGGTAGATGGCTTTGACTAATGAAATATCATGTTCTAGTTCGCAATATGTAGACCAGAACCACTTCTATCAATTCAGTGATACCTGGAGCAGATTATGGAGGCCACCCAAATAACGCTCCAATAGTTTGTCCAGGCTTTTGTAATTCATATGGGTATACAATTATACATTATACTGGTTATAAGTATTAGGGTCAAATTCATAGACGCCACTCACACTCAACTCACACTTAACTCAATTTTCTCTCTTAACAATTTGGCACTCATAGTAGGTAAAAAATATATTTTTTTCAAGAAATGTAAAGTACATAGTTCTAAATCTACATTTCTTGAAAAATTTATATTTTTTAACTACTATGAGTGTCAAATTGTTAAGAGAGAAAATTGAGTTAAGTGTGAGTTGAGTGTGAGTGGCGTCTATGAATTTGACCCTAAGTTGAGATTAAATTTTGACAAAAAAATTTAAATTGAACAGCTTCAAGAATCAACATAATTTTTAAATTTTCCATGGTCGATATCAACCACATTCTTAATAAAACAATATCGCTACAATCTATTGAGAATAATTGTTCAAAAACAGATGTGCTGTCACTTCCTAACAGAAAATGCCTTTGCATAGAGTTCCAAGCATACCACCAGGGGGCAACAGTTCTAATATTCAAGTTAGCGCATTCAAAATATGTTTTTAGAAAATTGCAGAAATACCATTAGAGGGCTACCCTTCTGTTATACCGCCGAATTCACGCCAAAAACATTCGGCTATGATTTTCGTCTTTTCCTCAGAATTATGATTATTTTCCAGGGCCTACCCTAATTCAATTTTTAATAACCACTCGATCATAATAATAATAGATATCTTTTTTAAAAGTCGTTTTTTTTATCAACAAAAAAATATTTTTCAAATATTTTTGTATTTATCACTACGAGCCGTAACTGTAAACCCAAAAATCATTAACACCATTTTCCGGCTTAAAAACCTACCCCATTATATATTGAATATAAAAAAGTCTTCAAAATTATTTGTTATAAGGGGGCTCCGAACTTTGTTAAAAAATCCAAATTTTATACAGGCCTTTAAGATATTGACCTAAGTTTTTTTAATATTATTATTTTAGTATTTTACATTGAACTGTAATAGAAATTGTTTAAATTTTCGTTTTCTTTGATTTTTAAATTAATGAATTTAGAAAATTCAAGCAAATTCTATTACAGTTCAGTGAGACAGTTGATTACAAATAAATCTTGCAGTGGTACTTTGCTTAAAAAATCGAAAATAACCGCGTTTTATAGCAAAACTTTCACAGAAATCTAATTATGGTATAGTAGTAGCAAACACTCTACACTGCCATAATGAAATTACAGCGAAATTAAGTTGATCATAACCCCTTAAATCAATATAAATTTTTGATTTCTATTGCTACTGTAAATTACATCAAACTTGAATAAAATTCGTACAAACAACAATACATATCTATAACCGAGTCGATAACGTCTAAATTTAGCATGCCAAAATTCTCTGTAAACATACCTGAGTGGGATTTCGTTTTTCGCCCGGTTGTAAAGTAGAAGGCACTTGATTTTGAGGATGCAACATTGAAGCGGCTGTATGCGGATCGATAATCTTCATTACTACTTGGGCTTGCAGCAACGCGTACGACAATTGTGGGTTTTGAAGAAGCATTTGTCGCGCTTCTGTTGGATTATTCTGCAAACATTTAATTACTACTCAACGAAATTATAAAATATATTTATTTACGTACTTGTATAGTGGTTTTCATTTGTCGCATAAGTTCATACATCTGTTCTGGTGGTAAAGAAGCAACCGCTTTACTGATAGCTTCGGGCGCCTTTTCAGATTGTATCGGTTCGCCGTAAGGGTTTTCAACTGGCGGCTGATTGAGAAGATTCTGCATTTCCATTCGCGACTTTTCCGTACAAGCATTGTCGACTCGCAAATTGCGTCCACCTATTTCGTATCCATTCAAGTTTCTCATAGCACTCAATGCGGTCTCTTGATCGCGGTACTCGCAGAAGCCGTAGCCTTTCGGCTTTCCGGTTTCGCGATCGAACACTAACCTGCAATAATTAATTCATGAATGCGCTGTCAACAATGCGAAAAAGTTTACATACTTAAAAGATAATACTTGGCCAACTTCGCCAAATATATCCTTGAGTTTTTCTTCCGTGGCTTCATACGGAATGTTTCCCACTGCGATTTTCAATTATTAGCATGTTGTACAAAAATTATGAGAATATTCTTACCAAACACCGAACGCATGGACTTGTCCATAATATTTGCCTCTAAATTATCCATCTTTTGTTTTATTCCGTTGCTAGATAGTTTAAGATTTAAGAAACAATTTATCGAAGTAGGCTTCGCTTATTCTAACCAAACTTTTTAATGTTGGTTTAGGAACTTTTGCTTTTTGTGGTGGCCATGTTGAAATTCTATGAGCGGTAAATTTAAATGTTTTAAATGAAATTCTATTAAAATTTGGAATAGTTTTATGAATGATTTAAATCTCAATAATCCGTGAAAATAAGATGATATAACAATCACCAAAGATTGAGTTACTAAATGTGAAACAACTATGAAAATGTTGTAATTAAAACAAAAATCTTGCAGATTATATTTATTGAATTTTCAATTTTGTTGTGATATTGCCTGTGATATTGCTACACTAGTTAATATTATTTTATAAACATTTGAAAACTACATTGTCAAATAGGCAGTGATAATATGTACTTTTAATTACAAAATTAGGTCATACAAGCAAAAAATGCATAATAATGTAAACTAGGTTTCTTTTGTTTAAAAATAGATCAATAGATGGCAGTACAGTTACGCTAGTATTTTTTTGAGGGCCCTTTACCGGCTGTCTTGAAGTTGTGTGCAACCAGCATTGCATCATAAAGAAAATAGGGCAAATGATTGGCGAGACCTTAGAAGAGCGTGAGAAAAATATATAATAAACACGCGTATTATATGACCTGATTTTGAAATTAATAGTAGGTACCTACACCAATCTATAAATAGTGTCAATTGAATCTTGAGCTTACGTGACAACGACACTGCTGCTGCTTGTTATTACCAATAACCCAGTTCTTTCAGAACTAAACAAAGTATACACTACATTTCTACAATTTTTTTTGAATTGATCTTGAATTGATTTGATAAATTTTTATTACGATAGTGACGTAGAGCTCAAGATCTCAATAACAAACTATATATTTTTTTGTTGGTTGAATTATAACATTTGAAATAAATAAAATTAAATTAAACTCAAGCAGGTTCTTCAAACACGCACTTTAATTTTAATTTAAAATACAATGCGTATTTGATGTTTTAATTTTTAAATCATACTAATTTTAAAATTTGGCTTAACTCAAAACATACCCACATTCAATCCATCACAATTCAAATGTATCCTCTACTATCCGAGTAATAAGTTTTGACCCTCTTTTTTAAAGTGTCCTATTTTGATAAATGAAACAAAAAAACTGAAATTGACTTATGTTGTGCCTGTATGAATTTTTTTTAATAATTTTCACATTGTTAGTTTTCCTGTATCATATGAATATATCTAAAAAAGCACGGATTTTTTGTACGTTTTTCGATACCATCTACTTTAAATGTATGTTTTATAAAAATTATTGCATGTGATGACTTTACATTTTTAAACACAAATAAACTACATATTTCTGTACAAGATATAAAAAAAAATGAATCAATTTGATCAGTAGTTTTTTTGTTAATAAATAATTTACATACCCGCACGGAAATGCGATTTCGGATGTCTGCCGACAAGCAGCCAAAATGCTCGATTCCACAATCCAAGGTGAGTTGGTGGTCGGAAATATGTACTTTTCCACACTAGTGTGGAAAAGTAGATATTCCCTACCACCAACTCACCTTGGATTGCGGAATCGAACATTTTGTCTGCTTGTCGACCGGCTCTCGAAACCGCATTTGTCCTGCACGGTATGTCCAAAAAATTAGAGCACATGTCTTCAAATTAGTTATTATAAACTTCCAATACGCTACTTTTTCAATTTATTAAAGAGCTACAAAATTTTGTGTCTTCAACCACACCCAAAATAGAACTAAAAAGCTTAAGTGCCTCGTTGCCTAGCAATGCAATTGTTTTTTCAAAATCACACTATTACATTTTTCCGTAAGTTTGACAAAGCACGGTACAAAATGGAAATAGATGGCGCGCGTGCTGATATATCTAATGACAACCATTTTAAAAGGAACCCGTTTTGGCAAAAATATCTTCTAGGTTATGTGAAAAATGTGCGGCTCTAAACATTTTTCATTAATTTGAAAATATAACGTATAGATAACAATGTATCTTCAAATGCATAAGATTTATAACAAACTTTACAATCAAAATATACTAACCCAAAACTAAAATTAAAATCAAATAGATTTCGGCTTTATAGAACGGGTGATAGCCTGTTAAGGGTCCTTCACCGTTTGTTTCAAAGTTGTCTGCAACCAGCATTGCATCATAGAAAAAAGAACGCGAATGATTGGCGAGAGCTTAGGAGAGAGTGAGAAAATATATAATAAACACGCGTATTTATAATTATTGTATTTCGGTTATGCGTTAATGGGTTTTGATGAAAATCATGTTGAAGTATTCAGAAGAAAATTCTCTAGGGCAAGAAGCTCACTAAATTTGAATAATTTTAATTGTTAATTATGTTCATTTATTTTTGATTGTCAAATGTGTCTTTAATTATCCACTATTTAAAATAAATGCTTTTGGAAACAGATTAATCTTTTCAGAATATTTTGACCTAATTTTCATCAAAACCCATCAACGCATAACCGAAATACAGTAATTATAAATACGCGTGTTTATTATTTTTTTCTCACTCTCTCCTAAGCTCTCGCCAATCATTCGCGCGCTTTTCTCTGTGATGCAATGCTGGTTGCAGACAACTTCGAGACAGCCGGTGAAGGACCCTTAACACATAAAAATATAAAGATTTTGTTTTCATATGTTTTAAGTTTTGTGAATACTATTTTTAACAAAAATACTATTTTTGTCAATACTATTTTTAACAAAAATACAGTGAATTGAAAATCTGCATTTTTTTCGGTAGTAATTTTTAGGTACTTTTTTGCACAGTTAAATTTTAAAGAATAAACTATAAGAGTAAGATCTTTGATTTTTTTATAAGACATTTATAATTAGTTTATACAAATAATATCAAGATTTCATAAAAATTCATTTCCTAGTTTTGGAAATATAAGTGTTTAAAAAAGAGGGTCAAAACTTATTACTCCGATAATAGTCATTGTAATGCGTCTTAACGAATCCGTTAAATTAAATTAATTATTATTGTATTAAATATTATTTAAATTTATGAATATAAATTATTATTATTAGTATTTAAAATTATTATTATATTAATTTACCTCACAAAAATCTATTTTAAAAATAAGAAAATAAAGAATATAGATATACAAGAATTACAAATTTAAATATAACAAATAATCATATAACGCCGAGTAAAAAATTAAATGGTTTAACAATAAATCTATAAATGTATAAATAATACTAATGGTCGGTTTTATCACTAAAAAGTCACTAATATAGTAAAAATACAACTATGTATAAGGCTTAGAGATGATTAGATTAGATAATATCAATAATGGATATGTGAAGAATTTTACAGTTAAAGGCACCTAAATTCCAACGTTTAATATAGGTTCAAATTTAAAACTCGGTACTCAAGAATTTTGTCTTTAACTGTTTAGACTATAAGTAAAATAACATTTAAAATATTTCATTTGATACATTTGATTTAAATACATTATCCTAACTAATATCTTAATTCGTTTGGCAATATTATCTACATAGTTATTAGTACTAACTATATTATTGGCACAATAATTTATTGCAGCACCAATCACCTTATATAAAAAAACAACACTAACATAGCAAGTTATTATGTGCTTTACTTTAAACAATTCCAACACATTTTCAATTTTCGGTAATTCTTTGGTAACCAGAAAAAAATGTAACTGTAGGTTCAAGTGATCAAAATTCAATTTTTTTATTCGAATTTTTTCCCTTTAAGGGGGCGAAACCGCTAGATATATAGCCGCTCTGGTCGCTAGCGAATCTATATAGTTTTTCTAATCTAAATCCACTGAAAATTTTGCGACATCTGATAAAGAATAGATGGATTAAGATTTTACGCATAAATTTACAAATTTATGCGTAAAACATTGCTTAGCAGCTCAAGGAATTTAACGCGGAAAAGCAGTTTCAGACACTATTAATTATCCCAGAAAATATCTAATGGTAGATTTAGAGAGAGAACAGATGTAGCAATAAATGGACAAAGTTTTTTTTTTATCTTTTTCCGCTAATTAGCAAGCGAATGGTTAATATTTGATCGAGATTTTTAATTCATATTTTACTTAAATAATAGCTATTCGAACAAATCCTTCGTCAAAATATAAGTATTTTTTTTTCTTTAATTTTCAGTAACTTTGGAAATTTTCTAGGGGTTATAACAAAGCCGCAAACTGCTTTACCAGTTTTCGAGAATTTTCCACATTTCTCGATCTTTCCTAATGTTTTCGGCTAAAGCACGTGGCAAATAAGTCAGATCTTGGTCCATCTATTCTTTATCAGATGTCAAAATTTGCAGTGAATTTAGATAAACAAAACTATGTAGAATCGCTAGTGACCAGAGCGGCTATATAGCGGTTTCGCCCCCTAAGAGAAAAAATTATGAAGTATTCAACTTCAAATTCATAGAAAAAAAACGTCTAGAACTTCAAAAATAAATTGATTATTTTCGTGACTTCGTATGAATAGAACAGGTCGTTTTATCGCTCGAAAATCATGAGTCGATCGATAATTTTTTCCGGTCATCAAAGAAGCACCCTGCATAAACTTATAATGTGGACACCAAATTTACCACTAAATATAATAAAATAAATAAATAAACATTTACATTTAACTGGCAATCAACACTAAAATATAAAATCTCAATTTGCTAATATCGGTATACAACCAACATTACTTTACCAGTTTGTTTGGGCCGCTCGGCGCTAGTGTATAACAGTGTCCCAGAATGCGCGCCCCAGAGAAATTCAGGTAAGTGCCAATGGCATTCATATGTGTTATTTTGATAAAAAAAAAATTACCGCAAGTGTTATTCGAAAAAATAGTTATTTAAGTATTAAAGTCAGTAAGTGCATATTACCGGTGGAGGGTGTGTTTGCAGATCGAGACGTAGTCGAGATCTCCAATACGCCCGATACCGGTAGGGCACTTACTGACCGCAATGCTTATTACGTTTTTTGCACGATCGACGACATAAGAAAATTACTATTTGATTAATAAATTACAAATGTAATAAATTAATTTTTAACAAGTAGCATATGGTTTGGTTACTACTTATTAAGCATACGTTGCTAAGATACGATGTTCAATAAAACAAAGTTGTACCTTATTAGTTTCTTAATTAACTGATCAGAAATGGGAGACAGTGATGACTCTGATATTGAAAATGCGTGGAACATAGGATGTTCGGCAATTATTCCTGAAAAATCTAAAGAACGCAATGGGCTTAGCTCCTAATTTGAGAAAAAAATGCTATCGTTTAAAGGACATATAAAAAGTGCTAATAAAAATTTTTTGCAATTTTTTTTTTCATTTAAATTAAGCCTAAAAAAAGAGTAAGGGTGGAGTGGCAGGAAAATGTTTTTTGAAATTAATGACGTAGTTTGTTAATATTTAATTCACTGTATAAACACTAGATGGAACTAATATAATTACTTTCACATTTGTCACCAAATAAATAATAACGCGAATAAATAACTTGGTAGGACAAGCACTTGCAGTATTCTTGCATGTATTAACACAGCATTTTTTTAGTTGAATGGAGCTGACGCTACTCATCGTCTCTGTAATATATATTTTTACACTAGCAGATAATATGAATTAATCCGAAGTTTAATTTATAAGCAAGCTACCATGATTTTGGAAAATTATGTAGAAATCAAATTAGTTTTTTTACAGATTCCTGTAATTTTATATATTAACAAACTACGTCACAGAAATGATATGAATAATTAATAAATCATTTTCAACATTTTTTTTTCAACATGTATAATCATTTTAAAACCAATTATTACTTAACAAGTATATTATGTACCCCTACTATAACATGAAATTAATATAAACGCATTTCGCGAATGAGGAGCCTATCCTATTAATTGAATCGATTAGAAAAAACAAAAAACTGAATCGCGTTCACTTACCGCATCCCGTGCGGTAAGCAAACTTACCCCACGGTATTTTGTAAAAGTAACCTACTATGATTATTATAAAATCAGTAATGTCAAATTACACGATCGTGCAAAAAATTATTTTAGGCTTACCAATCAGAGACTTGCTCTCGAAATCTATGTGTGCTGTAAGTTTTGTTACCTGATTTTTGATATTCCAATTTTTATTTTAATGAAAACGATAGCAACAGAAAATTACAGTGCACTTATCTTAAGGGGGCAGGTGTTATTGGTCAACTTTAAATATTTTTTTTTTCAAAATTACACTTCTTAAAATCATCTAATTCTGGGATCCTGTATAACATTTTAAATAAACAAACATTAAAAACAATACAATTAGATAAAAGCTATAGAAAAGTATCTCCTAGTTTGCTAAACATTTTTCACTAACTTGGTCAATATAGAGATAAGAGGTAGAATTGAATCAATCTCACACATAATTTTTTCCCACAATTTTGAGACAGTCAGTTCAGAAGTAGTAAAAATAGCTAAATAATTTTGCGGCTACGGTTTCTGTTCTGACAAAAGCTACGTCTATCTAGTTCGACTTTAAATGTATTATTGTACTTGTAGGTAATCAGGTTTCAAGTGGCACTCACTCGTTGAGTCCTTGGTTCCAAAGTAAAAAATCGCTACATTTTTAAAAATATTGACCAACTATTTACAATCACAAAACAAATTGATTTGCAATTGGAAACTCAAACGGCGAAGCGATTGGTAACTACCGAGAATAATTGCCAAAAGTGGATTTCTGTTATGTAGGCTTAAGATTTTTGCACAAGCTTAATATGAATCTCAAATAGACAAATTCCTATCTAATTATTTGTAAAGTGACGTAATTTTTGCGACAGCTAATTGCATGATTCCAAATGGAAAAAAGTACACAGACAAGGCTTAAAAGGACGCAAAATATTGACAATACAAAGTAACTATGAAGTTGATCAAAACGGGACGGAGACCATAGCACCGTAAAGCGCAAAGTATTTTTTTCTAAAACAACAAAATTCAGTTATTTATAATTATAAAAAAAGGAATTATAAAAGTTAATAAACGAAATATAAATCGAGCAAGATTCAAAATCAGACAAAAAAAAATTCACAATACGTTCAAGTTAAAAAAAGGTTATTGACTTTCAGTTTTGTATCTCTTGGGCTTACGTTTTAATGTGGAATCCAAACCAGGATCCTCAGCTATTAGTCAGCCAAATGTTTACCGATTGAAACAATCAGAAAACATCCAAGCTTTTAGAGAAAATTTAACCAACGACTCACGGATCGCAAGTCGGTAACTTGACCCACTGCGCCACCTGAGCCGGCTGCATTTTTATATTACATTTTCTTAAGATTTCAAAAATACTAATTTTAAAAATTAGTAATTCTATCGAAATGAATTAGTTTGAAAAACAATGTCAATAACAAAGAAGACTTTATTGGCATTAAATTTTTTTATCCTTTTCAATAAATTTGACACATCTATAGTTATGAATCATGCTAAACGTAATTTTTTTAACATTGAACTTTAATTGACGTCATTTCCTATTTAGTAAATAAATTTTTGTCAATTATTTTATTATTAAGGGCGCCGTGGATTCTCTTGAACCAACAGATGTCTCAGAAGTCAGATTGTAAGGTGAATTTTGTGGACATAAGACAGCGATTGTACGTAAAATTTTGCCCAAAACTTAATACAATTTTAAAGATAAATGTTCAACTTAGATATTACAACAATTTTGGTATAAATTAACTAAAGAATGTCGAAAATATAACTTAATGAAATAACCCTTTTTTCAAAAATAAATTTAACAAAATGCTGCGAAACATTTTTACCTGACCTTTATACAATAAATTTAAAAAATTCTAAATAATTAAAATAATTGGTATTTGTTCATAACGCTTTTCTTATGGTTTTTTTGTTTTTAATTATTTTTTTTAATAATTTTAACAGCCAAAGCAACTGATCCACCAAAATACTGAGTTTAGTTTGCCGCCTATGATATAGATGTCACTGGTATAGTCTGCCCGTTTATGATAGGCTATTACGTCATCAATTGTATATGACGCAATCTAAAGGTATATTCCGATTAACCGGCGGTTCCGAGTCACCAGCGGTTTTTTATGATGGGTGCGTTTTGAGGGCCCTGCAATTGGCAGGTCTTTGTTTTTGGGAGCAGCCACTCTATTAACACTCGTTAAACTTATTTTAAGTGCATTCGCCACCAAAATTCGCCGAGCAAATTTACAACCATGTTTTTCACTTCACTAGAAAGGCACTTTTGTCCTGGCGAATGTGAATTATACTTTATGCGTGACCAACAAAACGTTGGTAATAAACTAAATGTCACTAAAAATAAAATATTTCTCGCCCATTTTCTCAGTTAATACCTCATATTATCGCCTAATTTTTATCGCAATATTAATATTATTAATTACTAACGGATTTATGCCTAAAATTAATTGAATTCTATCGTTTTAATTTTTATTTTAGCAGTTGGTATTAACTACGTCATAACTGCTAAGCAGTGACGTAATAGCCTATCATAAACGGACAGCGTATACATGACACTTCTTAGGGTCACTGTATTATAAAGGTACTCGAGAATAGTTCGCAATTTTTTTTAAAAAAATGCCTACCACGCAATTTTAGAACAATTTTAGTCTATGGGCGGCCAAACTATAAATCCGCCTTTGTCGGTAGATCCATCTCTTATCCAAAATATTTACTCTATTTGTCAATATCAATATTGAAAACACAAATGAAAATATTGTGCCTAGAGCGATCTTTTGACAAGTCATGTAATTTATTTAATAGTAATGTAAAATATGATTAGACCAGAATCGCCCCACTACATCCACGGCACTCTTAATGTGTAATAATTAATAAATTATTACTATTAGTTATTTTAAGTAAAAAACAAATTTAAAATAGACTTACCAATCACGGAGTATCCATATCCAATTTTATTAGTTCCCATTCGATACGAACATGTTGGAATGATAATCTCATACATATCGGTAACACCCAATGTATATTCAAATACAGCATTCGTTTCCGGTGTTACCGGAACAATGTGATAATCCTGTCGCAATAAACCATCTGTACTGATAATCATCGATTTGTGTTCATGTCCAGTAAACAATACTTGAGGTAGCATTTTTTTAATCACCTAAAACATGTCGCGAAATTAATACAAACTATCGTTTTACGTAACAGAGCAAACAAACCTTATCGACAAAGAGTGATGGAATAAACATGAGTGGAATGTGACTTAAGCCAACAAAAATCTTGCTGGTATCGTAAAATTCACGCGGCTTTTTAAACACTGGAATGCTTTGAGTCAGTCTATCAATTTTAAAAAAGGTCGTATTTTTGATGTTGAACAGATCGGATTGAGCGAAAGCGCGATGAAATCGCTTGATTTTCGAGGGCGACGCATTGAAATCTTCGCCGCCAATATCGTTATCTCCTGGTAACCAAATATGCTTAAAATAAAAATAAAAAAATGTATTTCACAATAAATTAAAGTGTATTACTGGTTGCAAACACTCGACTAAGGGAGCATTAACTCTCTCAATTGTTAAACAGTTTTTAATACCTTGACGTTGTTTTTCGAGTAGTCCAAGAATATTCGAAATACTCGCCGGACATATCCATAAAACTCAGCGGTGGTAGCCGAGTGCCCTTCGTCCATTAAATCACCCAGAAAAACGACGACATCGGGTTTTACGAAGTCGTACGCATAAGAGTACGTTTTTCTTAAATATCTAGAAAATGTTCCCATTAGAATTAGTAATTGATTGCTAATTGTATGAATGCTTTACCTGTCGCTGTCAAAAATACTGAACGGCGTAAGCAAGTAGTGGTTGCGATCGCCAAAGTTTCCGATAATTTGCGGATCAGCTACCAATAGAATTCGAACGCAATTCTTTTCGTTTTCGCATTTCAACTGAAACCAGTTTTTCGTGTTTAAATAATATGCGAGCACTTCAATGTAGAATATAAATACTGCGATGAAAATTACAAATAGGCAAACAAATAACTTTGACCATTTCCTGAAAGAAGTATTTCGTAAGTCTATTGTACACATTAATATAAACGATTAATTACTTATACAGTCGCATTCTCGCTTTGATCTAATAACTAATCTATTTAATTAAATTAATAAACGTCACATTTTTAAAAATTCATTATTTTCTTGTAACTTGTCATCTAAGAGAACTGTCAATCTTTGAGGTTAGGTTGAAAGCAGCTGAACCGGAGTGAATAACTTTTCCCCCACAGAAAATAATACCAAAATACTTGATTCCGCAATCCAAAGTGAAAGTGGTTGGGAATAAAACGCTTTTACCTACAATATTTAAGGCTTGATAGTTACGGTTAATCCGCGGTAGAATTTTTTGGGGGGCAAGCGGAAGATAGAAGTCAGACGAAAAGAAGGCAGTCCGAATATTCCCCACTCTGAGCGTAGTAGCGAGAAATTGATATTAGTAGGGGAAAACTACAAACATGCAAACTGTTTAGCATGGGTTCAAATTAAAATTGTTCGCTGGCCCAAAAGTCAAAAAAACGAATTCGTATCCGATAAAAAAGATCAATTTGTTTGGCGCGCTACTCTCGCATTTAAAACTACATATAACTTAAAAAAATTTATTTGTAATTAATTTAACATTTTTTTTTAATATTTATTAATTAACACAATACTTAAAATTTACTATAAATAATAAAATAAGTAAAATTTAATTATTAAATGGTACTTTATAAAATTATTTTTATTAATTTTGGTACAAATCATCGCCTTCTTCCTCTTCTATTACACACATTTACTGCAAATGTAGAATTTGTTTAAAATGTATAATGAAATGTAAATAAATACAATTAAATAAATTGTAAATAATTTTTTTTAATGTATAATGAAATGTAAATAAATATATGTATGAAAGTTTTTTTAAAAAATTGCAGTAATTTTTGTTATAAAGATTTTAGAAGTTTGCTCTGAAGTTTGTGATACTTTTATATATATTTTCAGAAAACTCGCTTCTTTTTACCGCAGCATGTATACGAGTATACGTCACATTAGCCTCCAAACAAAAAGTGTTTTTATCACTCTTCTCTTTTTAACTAAGAAAATAAAAAGAGATGTGAGATAAAAACGTATCTTATTTGGAGGCTAGTGACTTTAGTATTCATGCTGCGATAGACAGAAGCGCGTTTTCTAAAAAATTAGCAAATTTTTAAAATCATCTTTTGAAAACCTTTTGATTATAAATTCAAATAATCGGTAATTGAACCACTTGCTAAAATAATTTATCTATCATATTGATGAAACTTACCTTCTCATACCACGAGCTTTTGCCATAGTTAACTTCGTTTTACTAAGTCTACCCATTGTATATTTGATTAAAGAATTAACCGATTAAGAAAACCGACCGAAACAATAAAATACACAATATGTAAAAAGTATCTTAGACACAAGTCAAATAATGCCAAACGCAAAATATCTATAAACATCCAAAAAAATTGTGTAAAAGAGTTCAAATACATAAACAGTCGTTTAGCTCTCTTTAATTCATGGGCCCAAATATGTAAGAGAGAGATGACAGAGACCGCATGAAGCTTCGAGATTTGTCTTTCCGTACTTGCATTATATATGTACTTGTGTCAAATAACAATATCAATATAATACAAATACAAAGCATTATAAGAATAAAAATATTTAATTGTCAAAACAGCAACAAATATTTGCATGATTTCACAAATATCTGATTTTTTGAATTTGAATTTGAATTTGACTCCGCCCAAATAGGACGGCGCATTTTCTTATAAATCGACGCGACACCTGGGTCGAAATGTGTGTAACTAAAAACAATACTTTCTTTAAACCCCTATTAATGATTAAATATTAAACCGATTTTGATAACTAAAATGTCAACGGATGCGCAAATACATCCTCTTCATACGTATTATTGAAAAATTTCAATTTTTTTTTTAATATTATGTAAAATTGTCATTCAAAAATTCTAATTAATGTAATTTATAGTACAATTTTTTTTTTATATATATTCAATAATGTTCGTTTTGGAAATCTAATTCTGAACATTTTAAGATATAAAACTTTAAAATACGTGTACAAATAACAATGAAATAGGTAAAAAATTAAAATTAATGAGTCTCCACAATTAAATTAAATTCAAGACAATCAAATTAATTATGGGGGTACATAATATCATTTTACAATTGTAAATAACTTTACTTTAAGAAAATGCATAAACTTCTACGTCAATATTATTGATATAAAAGTTGTGATAGTTTAAAATTGAAGCAAATTATTACAAATTTGATGCAATGTTGGTTGCGGACCATCGAATGATAGACCCTTAAGGGTCCTCCACCGGCTTCCTCCACCGTCTGCAACCAGCATTGCATCATAGAGAAAAGATTGCAAATGATTGGCGAGAGCTTAGGAGAGAGTGAGAAAAATATATAATAAACACGCGTATTTATAATTTTTGTATTTCGGTTATGCGTTGATGCGTTGACCCCTTGACTTCCGTCTAGGGGTCTAGGATTATATTTTTTATTTTTACTTCATTTATGTGTACAAATAATTAGTTTTAATTCTGCTTGACTTTCAAAAAAAAAAAAAATGTTAGCACATATCCTAAACGCCGAGTATTAAAATGTACAAAACAATTCAATTAATATTACGAAAAATTTGTCAAAAAAATGTGGAACGCTTCACGATTTTGCGTGTCATCCTTGCGCAGGGGCCATGCTAATCTTCTCTGTATCGTTCCAATTTTAGTATATGTATTGCCGAAGCAAATACGGTAGACGGTTCAAGACAGCTCGTATATGTATCTAGTGGTAAAATCCAAACAGCAGCAACATATAAAATATGCTGTGTATCTACTATCTATTTCGTCCACTAGATGGCGCAAAGGTTCGATGTGAACTAGCTCGCTTCTTTTGCGATATGGAGTATTAAATCTTTATTGTCACAAAAACAATCGGCTATGGACTTTTGCCTAGGGAATAATTTTATGGAATACATAAACAATTCAAAAAATTCAAAATGTTCACTGAATCTTTATTTCGTTTAAACATTAATATAATCTTTAAATATAGATTTAACAGCTTCTCAGATATTTATAGGCAGTTGATATTTAAATAAACTTTTATCGTTTGACATCAATTTATATTAATAAATTTGCACTAGCACAATATAAAATGTGGTACAATTTATACATATTTTAGAATAATTTTATAAAATTTATAATAAAGCAAGCAACACTTAAACAATTCATTTATAATGAGTTTATTTTATTAAAATTTATTTTAAATTTATTTTTTTCTAGCAAGGAAAATCTGTCGACTCATTTGAAAATTGCAACGTTGGCATATTAGTTTGTGCAATATTGGCTGATTCCACAGAAAAATATAAATATGTAATATTTATTTGAGTAATAATTTTATTTAGATGACTCAAAGTAAAAATTCTTTGCACATAAATAGTGTGTCATTTATGTAATAGAAGCTGAATTCTCAGTGCTCTAAGTGTCAGTCAGGGGCCCATTTCAAGTTCCAAGCCTATTTCCGAATTCTAAGTTACCTCAGTAGTTACATGTGAAATACCCTACTAAAAGCCGAACTCTGGTGGTACCAAGTATTGTAGCTGAAACATGTTTTATGCAAATCCACGCGGTTTCACGGCTATATATACAACAGTGAAACTCCCCCTTTTTGCGATGTGAAGTAATCGCAAAAAGTGAGTAATTGCCAAAGATTAGGAACGTTTTTATTGTCAACGGGATAGCCGTCACCACACCCGAACCCCAATAAAAGGTCATGGTGGCCGTAACCTACTCCAGATCCAACACCGTCTCATATAGTTGGTGAGGTATTGCGGATCAAAGGTCTTGGTGGCAGCGACTATCGTGTATATTAAAGCTGTGTCTAGAAAACCTTAAGTGTAGCTTACTCTACGGGAATATCAGAGATCTATTTCATATTCGTTATTACTGAATGCCACTTTTAGATATCCGTAAACATACGTAACAACGTTGAATTGCTAGCTTTCTAATCGTTTTTGTAATACTTATTGGATCGAATATTTTTTGAATTTAATCAAGTTATTATGATTGAAGTGTTTTAAGTCAAAAATTTAGAATTATTTCCACATATGTCTCAAATCCTATGTCAGCAAAACTCACAGGAATACCTAACAAGTGATCTGTATATTCTTTTAGTCTTAGCCGGTCTGTTGGAGTTATTTAAATCTTGAGTGATTTTGTATGTGTGCGCCAATGATCGAGAAAATATTGTACGCGCCGCCTATGTCAATACCGTGAATGCGCATGCGAGTATGTAGTTGTAGCTGGCTGTTAAGTCTAATAATATAACTGAGTTTTTGGTTGTTGTGTGAACTAGTAATTCTAAGTCTTGTTCATTTTTTTTTTTTGTTACTCTTTTCTAACATTTAAGTCGTTTTATTCATATCACATTATAATTGACTATTTCGGTCATCAATATATGGCTATTGTTTACTTCACAAAGTGGCGTGTTTTCATTGTAAACCCTGCAAAATTACAACAGGTTATGGGCCCAGCACGCTTCCACTGCGCCGCTATTTTGTGGAAAAGTTGATCGGTTGATTTTGAAGTGTGTGTTGTTGAACATTGGACGTTGTTGGTTTGCTTTTTCGGTCGTTTTATCGCGTGTGGTGCTTTTCATCTCATCAGTGAAGATGGAAAAGGAGTCATATGATCTCACGAAGTTTGATGGCACAAATTTCGCATTGTGGGAATTTGGCATCACTTTTGTTCTTGATGCTCAAGATTTGGTGAGTGTTATTGACGGTACGGATATTGAACCGAACAAAGAAACGCTTGAGGCCCAATGGAAAACGTGGAAGAAAAGACAGTCGAAAACATCGTTGATGTTATTGACATCAGTTATCCCATCGCTCCATGGCAGTTTGATTAATTGCAGGACGCCGAAGCAATTGTGGGATAAATTGCATGCATTATATGCGGATGCAAGTGAAGATGCGAAACAACACTGTTGGCAACAGTTCTATGAGTTTCGTATTAAAGAGGGTGAGTCTGTTGCTTTGCAGATTGAATGTTTTGAAACCATTTGCAAGAAGCTAGCAAATGCGGGTGACGAGCCACCAAATGCAGCAGTAATGTCCAAATTGTTGAGCAGCTTACCGTCCAGATTCTCTGCATTCACTATGGCATGGGAATGTACTCCGAAAGCTCTGAAGAAAAAGGAGAATTTGATTGCAAGAATTATCCGGGAAGACAAGAGATTAACATCTACCCAAGAAGAAGCGTCGTCGCTTGCGCTGCAGGTAAAGGCTTTGCAACTCAAACTCGATGAGAAGACTAGTGCGCCATCTAGTCGTCAGAAGCCTAACGATGCTAGATTCAAGAAAAAGTATCCTTCTAAAAGCATAGAAGAATTGAAGAAAACGCGTCCGTGTCGGTATTGCAATGAACTTGGACATTGGTATCGTGAGTGCAAAAAGCGCAGAGCTGATGAAGAAAAGAAAAAGAAAAACAGTGGTAGTTCGGCATCTGCGTACGTTTGTGACATTTCGGCATTCTTTTCGGAAACTACAGAAGAAGACAAATCTGTGTGGCTAGCAGATTCGGGAGCGAGTTTGCATATGACATTTCGTAGGGATTTCTTCAGTGAGTTCGGGCCGGTTGGAGAAATTAAGTTTGTTCAGATTGCAAGTGATAAAGTGCTGCCAGTAGCAGGTGTCGGGACAGTACACGTTCATGCGAAAGTACAAGGAAAGTTTTTCGATCGACAATTAACAAATGTACTGTTAGTGCCAGAACTGAAAAGAAATTTATTTTCTGTGGGAGCAATCAACGATAAACAGTTTTCGTTTCACAGTTACAGTGATCGTTGTGAAGTGCGTGAAAGCAGTGGCGTCCTGTCTGCGGAAGGGGTGCGACATGGGTCGCTGTTTCGAATGCTGTTTGAGGTCAAAATTGTACCGGAAACAACGGAATGTAATGCAGTGAATTCATTACAATTGTGGCATGAACGGTTGGGCCACATAAATGTGAATTCCATCAATTCAATGGAAAGACTGAACGCTACTAGTGATTTGAAGATTACTGGAAGATCTGATTTTTTTTGTGACGCGTGTGCTTTGGGGAAACAAGTTCGCAAGTCCCACACGAGTAGTGAGAAGCTGAGAGCAGAGAAGCCTGAGGAGAAAATTCACTCGGATGTTTTTGGCCCAGTAAATGTTCCGTCACCAATTGGATCGAGGTACTTTTTACTTTGTAAAGATGATTGCACAGGTTTTCGATCTGTTTTCTTTATGCGTCATAAAGATGAAGTTTTGTTGAAGTTTAAAGATTATGAAGCTTTTGTTTCCAAACAGACAGGAAATAAAGTGAAAGTTTTACGTTCCGATAACGGAAGAGAATACCTGTCCAATGATTTTAAATCTTTCTTGCGAAATAAGGGAATTGTACATGAACTGTCAACGCCATATGTACACGAACAGAATGGTAGAGCCGAGCGTGAGATGCGCACGCTCTGTGAAAGTGCTAGATCAATGCTACTCGCTAGAAATCTACCGGACGAATTATGGGCTGAAGCAGTTCAAACAGCAGCATATAGCTTAAACCGATCCATTTCAAAGCAGTCAGGTGACATAACTCCTTATGAAAAATGGTTTAATAGCAAGCCAGAAGTTAAACACATGCGCGTGTTTGGATGTGATGCATATTTACATGTACCAAAAGAGAATCGCAAGAAGTTTGATTCAAAATCTACAAAAGTGGTTTTTGTTGGCTACGAAAAGGAATCAAGAAACTACCGACTTTGGAATCCTAGGACGAGGAAAATTCACGTTAGTTGTGATGTTATCTTTGACGAAACAGGGAATCAGTTGGATGTACAACAGCAAAATTCTATGAAAAACCAAGTAGCACTTGTTTTTGACAATGAGGATGTTTCTGATGACGACCACGACATTGTAATTCCGCAAGCTCAGGTGGAATTAGAAGACGACGTTCAAGAAGTCGAAGAGCAGCAACAGGTAGAAAATCAACGAGCAGCTGAAGATCAACCTGAACCAAGACAACTTCGAAATCGTGAGTCATTGCGCACACCAATTCGGTACCGTGAGTGCGCATTAGTAGCAGATTGTTTGCCTACTTCGTTTAAAGATGCTGTCTCAAGTAGTGAAGCTGATAAATGGTTACGTGCCATGAATGAAGAGATTAGTGCGCTTTATGAGAATGAAACATTCGATTTAGTAAACCTTCCGACTGGAAAACGTGCAATTGGTTGCAAGTGGGTTTTTAACGAAAAACTTGCTTTGGATGGAAGTATTCGTCACAAAGCGAGACTTGTTGCGAAAGGTTTTGCGCAGAGTGAAGGTGTAGATTACTTCGAAACATTTGCACCTGTCGTTCGCTACGAGTCGATTCGTTTGCTACTAGCGAATGCAGCAACAGAAGATCTAGAGATTGAGCAATTTGATGTGAGGACGGCATTCCTCAATGGAGAATTGAAAGAAGAAATCTACATGCTTCAACCTCCTGGTTTTGAAGATGAAAAAAAACCTGAAGCAGTTTGTCGCCTCCGAAAGAGTATATACGGACTGAAACAATCACCTCGTTGTTGGAACGAAAAATTTGTGAAATTCTTGGATAGATTTCATTTTCAACAGACTGAAAGTGACCACTGCGTTTTTCGTGGAAAAATGAAAGAAATAACCGTTTTGTTAGCACTATATGTCGATGATGGTCTTTTGATGTCATCTTCTCAAGAAGCTCTTGATGAAGTTTTGAAAATTATGAAGCAAAATTTTCAAATCACTATTGGCAATGGTAAGAAATTTATTGGTCTTGAAATAGAGCGAGATAGAGGTAACCGCACTATAAAAATCAGTCAAGGCGCATATATCAGAAAGATATTAAGACGTTTCTTCATGGAAGATGCAAATCCGTCTGCTATTCCAGCTGAATCTGGTTTGCATCTAAGTAAACGGGAAAATTTGCAAGAAGAAAACGAGAAAATGGCTAAGGTACCATATAGAGAAGCCATTGGGTGTCTGCTTTTTCTAGCAAAAGTAAGTAGACCGGATATAGAATACGCGGTGAATCAGGCAAGTCAATTTTCATCTAACTATGGTTCAGAGCATTGGCAGGCTGTCAAAAAGATACTTCGTTATTTAAAAGGGACTTTGGACTACGGAGTTGTCTATGGAATCAGTGGGAGCTGTTATAAATTGACCGGATTCACCGATGCAGACTATGCAGGAAATATCGTTGACCGGAAATCCACGAGTGGTTTTGCGTTTTTGTTGAATGGTGGTGCCATTTCCTGGTCGTCAGAACGACAGCGAGTAGTTGCTCTTTCAACCACCGAAGCAGAGTACATAGCTCTAGCACATGGAACCAAGGACTCAATCTGGTTACAAAGGCTAATGCGTGAAATTGGCTTAGAATGTGGTGTGGTACCAATAATGGTGGATAATCAGTCTGCGATCAGATTGGCTAGCAATCCGGAATATCACAGGAAAACAAAGCACATTGATGTTCGTTACCACTTTTTACGAGATGTCTGTGAGCGTGGTGATATTCAGCTAGAATATGTGGAGTCTAAGGAACAACTGGCAGACATTTTTACGAAACCTCTGCCCAAGCAGCAGTTCAGTTATTTGCGGAGCAAAATTGGTGTTGTTAGCGGATTAAAATAAGTGGGAGTGTTGGAGTTATTTAAATCTTGAGTGATTTTGTATGTGTGCGCCAATGATCGAGAAAATATTGTACGCGCCGCCTATGTCAATACCGTGAATGCGCATGCGAGTATGTAGTTGTAGCTGGCTGTTAAGTCTAATAATATAACTGAGTTTTTGGTTGTTGTGTGAACTAGTAATTCTAAGTCTTGTTCATTTTTTTTTTTGTTACTCTTTTCTAACATTTAAGTCGTTTTATTCATATCACATTATAATTGACTATTTCGGTCATCAATATATGGCTATTGTTTACTTCACAAAGTGGCGTGTTTTCATTGTAAACCCTGCAAAATTACAACACGGTCAAATAACCCTAAAAGTTTGTTTAAATACCTTATGTTTAAATATTTTCTTGCTGTGGATTTTTTTAATTCCAAATGTCACATGGAAGTATTTTTGGTGGTTGTTGTCTTCAGAAAATAGGAGACACACGTTTTCTTTTGCAAAACTGAAGTGTATTTCCTCTACTATCTTCAACAAAAGTTGGAAGGGGACATCTTTAATATAATTATTATAACATATAATTTGGCATAAACACGAATAAATAGGGAAGATGCATAAATTTTTTTTATGTATTTGCATCTATAATAAAAATATATAGTTTATTTTATTGATAGGTAAAAGTTTTTTTGCAGTAGATTTTCAAATAATGAATTCACAAATTTGCGATATTTTAATTATGAATAGGGGCGTCACAAATAGCCTTCGAGCAAGGTGCGTTTTTATCCCACCACTCCTTTTTATCTTGTTAATTAAAAAGATAAGTGGGCTAAAATCACTCCTTGTTAGGAAGCTATATGTGACGTCACTACTCGTGTTGCGCTATAAAACGTTTTCAGAAATATAAAATCGTAAATTTCTAAAAACAATGTTACAAAATTTTATGCACTTCAAAAAAACTTTAACAAATCAATATTTTTTTTATTAAAATTATAAAAATTATTAAAATTTTTCATTATAAATAAAATAGTTATTTATACAACAAGTAGCAAAATGTAAGTTATTTTTTCACAAGTCGTAAATTTACAATACGACAAGTGAAAAAATAACTAATTTTGCTCGTGTTGTATACACTATTTTTTGCAATTTTTAATTAAAATAAAAAAATATTAAAGATTAGTTAATAATCAGATGACAATCGGTTGCTTGATTCAAGCTTAATTTGTTATTAATTAGAGCAAACATTGATAAAACAAATGAAATCGCCCCTAGGAACGAAAAATCAAACAGCTTCTTTCACATAATTCAAATCGAATAGAAGTGTTTGCTAACTCAAATTTAATGGAAATGTGGCTTATATGTTCTTGTTCAGTTAAATAATCTTACTAATTGTACAATTAATATTGTTAATAAATAAAACATTGCGGTTTTATAACTTTTTGCCACGCATTTAACAATTTTTAAAATAATGAAAAAAAGTAAAAAGAATGAAAAAAAGTAGAAAAAGAGTGAAAAAAAGTCTTTTTTTCACGCTTTTTTTAGAACAATAAAAAAGAAGGCTGTTTCAATATCAAAAATGGCAACTAAAAAGATGTGATTTTAATCGCAAATTGCAAAATAGTATATTCTGCAACGAGTGCGGAATGAGAATATTCAGCCCGAGTGAAAATTTGACACACGAGCCGAAGGCGAGTTTGACGGTTTTCACGAGGGCTGAATATTCATTCCGACGAGTTTCAGACTATACTTTTTCTAATACTATCGTCAATTAAAATATGTCAGTTTCAGTCGCTGTCAAGTACCTATCGCTTTTAGGCAATTAGTTCACAGATGTCGCTGCTATAATATATGTATTAATAAACAAAATTAGTTATAAAATGTCATAAAGAATGTTCTAAATATGAATGATTTAGTTAATTGACATATAATATTACTAATATCAACAATTAATAAGTTAAATGAATAATTCATTAATCAAAATACAGTAGCTTAATGTTGCTTCAACTTCCATGAGATGGCGCCACATGTGGTCATTCTATCACTTGTGTAAGAATGAATATTCTCGCACTTGTTGCAGAATGAGTACATTCTCAAATTAAAATTAGTTCAAGAATGTTATTATTCTAAAATAGTATTAGAAAAAAAATTTTTTGCAATTTGCGATTAAAATGACAACTTTTCAGTTGTTGTTTCCAATGTTGAAACGGCCTACTTTTTTTGACTGGTCTTAAAAATCAATGAAAAAAAGTCTTTTTTTCACTCAAATTTCTACATTTTTTCACTGATTTTTATATTTTTTCATTGAATTTCACAAAAATCAAGTGAACAAACAAACGCCCTGTTCGTTTTTAGGTATCTAGCGAGGTATCTAGGGGTGATTGCAATTGTTTTTCCATTGCTCACTTTGACTACTAACAAATTAAGCATAAATCAAGCAACCTTAAATTTTCTGAATGAATCAAATTATCATTTAAAAAGTTAATAGCAAGAAAATTGCAAAAAGTAGTGTATACAACATGTGCAAAATTAGTTTTTTTTTCATTCGTCGTATTGTCCAACTCGGCTGGCGCCTCGTTGGACAAACTTACTTCTCATGAAAAAAAAACCTACATTTTGCTACTTGTTGTATAAACTACTAGTATGCAACTACCATATTGTATTATTTTTGTCTTTACCTTCTAGGAATTAGAACTGCACCGCTTAAGTGGGAAATGTAGTTCATCTCATTAGTCATTTCTTTAAATAAAGCAGTTGACATGTTACAGTATGATTCTTTAATCCAATAAAATATTATTGCGCCTTCGCCAAATTCCAAATCTACGTTAACGTGAGGAAGTGACAGTTAGTAGATTTGTAACATCACTATAAATTTGGCTTCAATGCAAGCGGATCTGTTGTTAATTTGGGAATAAATAATAATTTTAAGATTAATAATTAATAATTATTATTAATAATTGATTTTTGCAATAAGCTAATTTCATGCTTTTTTATATTTCCGATGACCTCTTGGTGATATAATTAATTTATTTAATAATTTATTTATTTAACAGTCAAAGAAAATACCAACAACAAAAATAATCCATCACAATTTAAAAATACATTAATTACATTACTTACATTAAGTATTTGTTGAAAACCGTGCTAAATAGAATCTTCCATCTCTGAAAATTTCAAACATAATCATAGGTGCTAGATTTACTAAAAGTTATTTGTTGCAATCTGCAAATAGCACATATTATAAATCCTTCAAGTTAAAACAAAAATATGATTATAATTTATTTTTTGCACGATCAATCTTTTTATGTCTATTTACCGTGACAGTTTGCTTGACGGTATGTTGATTTTACGGTCGCTATGACTAACAACTATTCTTACCGTTCTAGAACGGTAAGTAATTCCTTACCGTTTACATGATAATAAAATCAACATATCTTTGTAGAAAAACAATCATAGAAACGACTGCTTTCAAAAGAGCGTTTACTTCAATTATTAAATAGACGTCATTTTAGATATTAATCCAATAATATTTTATTGCGTTTTATTAGTTTTGATCGCGCAAAAAAATGCCATAAGCATCAAGAACGTTAAGGGTTTACTGGTCTTAGACAAATTTTTGTTTTCGACCAGTGGAAGACCTTTACAGTTCTTAATACTTAATATATTATTATTTACGACTGACACAAAAAGTGTAACAACATAATGATCAAGATTTGGTTTCTATAAGAGCCTACTACATAATAATTAAATAGACGTAATTTTAAAACTAATATAATAGTATATATTGTGTTTTCTAAATTTTGACCGTGCAAAAAACGCTATAAGCATCACGAACGTTAAGGGTTTACTGGTCTCAGACAAATTGGGGATTGAGCGAAGCGAAATCCCCAAACTTTTGTCTTTGACCAGTAAACCACCCTTACCGTTCTTGATACTTAATATACTATTAATGTCAATAATAATTGCCGGAAAGATTTGAATTATAAAAGATAAATAAAAAATCAATTAGAATTATTTACAAAATGTAAACCAATTATCTGATATTTTTAAAAGTATTAAAATTGAGCAAAATACAACTTACCACATTTTCAAGGAATTTTAAAAAAGCATTTAAATTTTAGATTGGCCCCAAGCAGTGGCAGTTTTTGGAACTAATTTCTTTCCGTCACGTGGCTTCGATTACGATGTTTTCAAAGTCTTTTAATACTTACGCAAAAATGAAATTTAACACGATATTTGTTAAAACTGAATAAATTAAAGAATAATTAACATCTCACATCCATTGGGATATGGGACATATGCTTTTATAAAATAAATAAAATTATAAACAATAAAAAATGTTCACTAAAGTTTTATTTCAATTGGTGTCAATAATAAGTAATATAAAAATTGTAATATAAATTTAACGATTAATACATTGGATTTAAACAAAATTTTATTGCTTAAACCTGCAAACTATTTCCATAATAATTTTTTATACAAAAAACAGAAAACTGAAACAATTTATTATTACATATAAAAAGTAGTATAAAAAGAAACATGATGCATCCATAAAAAAATCAATGGTCAAGAAAAAATACTCACATTTTTTAATTCAAAAATATATAACTAATTTTAATGCATTTAGCCCCCTTTTGATATATCATTCATTATATGTGCACAAAAATGCACACACTTTCGAAAATTCCAATATTTTTGAGATAAATCCGATAACTTAAATCTCTAGAATTTGTTTTTTTTTTAACTCTAAAAATTTGTCTTACAAGTTAAATTAAATCTTACAATTGCCAACATTTATAAAATGTATTTTGCACAATATGATCGGTTCCCATCAAAGATTCGTCAAAAGTTTGAACATTGGATTCGGCAATCAAACTTCGAATTCTTCTTATAAAATATATTATTAGTCTTATTATTATACTTTATTCATGAGCCTGGACCGTTATTCATTCATTTGATCCATAGACTTTATTCACCAAATCAATAGTTCACTACCATCATCAATTATGATTGATTTCTCTAGTTGAATATATGATGTGCCACATATGTTTGCTCTTCTATTACTGATTTTCAACAATTGCTAAGCAAATATCTCTTGGCCAGATCCTACACGCATATTCCTTGTTAATGCAAATTGTTTAAATAATGGTCAGAATTTGTGCTGTTTGAGAGGTCGGTGTTTTAATCGACGACCAGCAATATTATTTGGCACAATTGATGATACTGACTCAGGTTGTAATGGTATTGGATATTCGTATGCAATTGCACGAGAACTTGTTTTTTATCGGATATTTTTTTAGTTTATAAGAAAACGAGGTTGCCTGGCAGCTTGATGAGGCAAATTGCCAAAAGGAAACCTCGAGTGAGTAATAAAATCAAAAAATATCCGATATCAAAAACAAGTTCAAGTGCAATTTAACAAAACCATTTTTTCGAATGAAAAAATCGAAATCAATCGACTAATTTTGTATTTTATGTTAATTAATAAAATTTGACAAGTATTGTCAGACTATTTTAATTTTTAAGTTTTATGTGCATGTAATCACGGAGATAACGAGGTATCACATTACAATATCCACTAAATATCCACTAAAAATCTTGTTTCATTTTATCCGCTCATACATCGACAAAAACCGAGAAAAACATTGACTCATATGTCATAATATATACATGAGTAAAATGGTCGAAGAAATAATTAGAAAAATATTAGAAAAATTTAATAATATGTTTATTATGATATGCAATAGCTATTTGTGTATTAAGAGCGCAAAGTGATACTTTGTCGCGCGAGCCAGAATGTTGTCGTGCGACGCGATAGCGGAACACGACAATCTGGCGAGAGCAACAAAAACACTTTGCGCTCGAAATACACACAAGATTTTTCCTACAATCGATTTTAAATTAAATTTTTGTTGCAAAAATGTAAAATTAATATTTTGACAACAAATAAAAATGTGATTATATCATCGGTAACCAAGAAACGCTCATTTCTAAAAACAAAAACTATTGTTTTACTGCATTGTTTTGATTTAGCGAGCGGGAAAATCAGCAAAAAGATCTAGAGCGGGAAAGTGACAACTCCTCGGAAAACGCCAACTTTTCGTTGTCAAATTGAAGCACAAAGGCTTACTTTTATATGCGATTGTAGGAAAAATGTATTTTTTTAAAAAAGAGCTAAATTTCATTTAGTATAGCAAATACATTTTTTTTTTCTTTTAACGTTGATTCAATTGATACAACCGAAAAAAAAACTGTCATTTAATCGAAACATTAAATCATTGAGATCATTAATCTACTTAACGTCGATGACATTACTAAAATATATTTTTTGCTCTCAAAATATATCGTTTACGATATTGTTTACTGTTTTGTAAATTTTTTTGTTTCATAAATTATTTAACATATTTTTGAAAATTAAATAATACATTAATTTGTAGTTTTATATAAATATAAATTTTTAATTTTATATAAACAATATATATCATATGACTAAATATATTATTAATATATGATTATATCTTATATAATATATATTCTATATAATATATTTGTGTATAATGTTAATAATTTACAACCCTTTTCCCACCATTTTTTTTTTAATTTTTATGAATAAAGCATTAAATCTATCAAGGCCCTATATCTTCTATTCTAGGCTGCTATGAATATCATTATTTCCACCAAAGTATGTAAACATTTTTTATTTTTTAAAAGAAGTAGCTACTTCTTGATCTCATTTCCACACCACCCATGAGATTTTATTTTTTTACTTTTTTGTAACTTTTTTTTTTTTTCATAAATCGTTACATAAATACACTGCTCAAAAGTGAAAGTGTCACCCCCTAAAATTTAGACTGTTTTTGAAACGTAATAACTTTGGAAACCCACAACGGATTTTAATTCGGTTTTCGAAGTTCGATTGCGCCATTCTTTATTTACAGGTCATCTTGGTATGAAATTTCAAAAGTCTTAAACATTCTTTTTACATGATGGTATATAAAGCAGTGTAAAATTGGTCTGCGTTCAACCATCTCCCGTTGGCGTAATAATTTTTTTTTAAGAATTTTAATGAAAAAATCTAAAAATTTGATGTCTTATCTCGAGACGGTTTTGAGATTTTTTTCATTAAAAGCCTAACGACGAAGAGGTAATTATTTTTAACACCAAATGCATTTTTACCGTAAGAGTGGTCACAGCTTTGTTAATTTTAAAGATAAGTACATGCAATTGACCACAATTATTCTTTGGACTGGTCTTGACAATTTCAGATGGAATTCGCTTGAATTTATAGGTAAAGAGTCGACAATAATTTTTTTTCTATTTTTTTGGAAATTTCAACAACAAAATGATATAAAATTTCAATTTTTTTGCTTATTACATTGTTTTTATTGTTTTTAATAAAAAAATCTAAAAGATTGATGTCTTTTATCTCAAAACAATTTTGAGATTTTTTTAATTAAACATCTAACAACGAAGAGGTGAATATTTTTAACACCAAATGCATTTTTACCCTAAGAGTGGTCAAAGCCCTGTTAATTTTAAAGATAAGTATATAAAATTGAACACGATCACTCTTTGAATGGTTCTTGACAATTTGATGTGCAACTTGCTTCAATTTATAGCTAAAAGATCAACAATAAAATTAAAAAAAAAATGTTATAAAACACAACAATTAAAATATTAATTATTTTAATTGTTGTGTTTTTTTATTAGTGGCACTTAATAAAAGATTTTAAACCCGGTAGACAAGTGGTTCAATTGTGGTTTGTGTTAAATGTTGAAAATAAAAGTTAAAAGATAATTGCTATATTGTTATATTGTTAAATAAAGATTGTTAACTTGTTAAATTGTTTATTTTTTAATTGTTGTGTTTTATAACATTTTTTTTTTAATTTTATTGTTGATCTTTTAGCTTTAAATTGAAGCGAGTTGCTCATCAAATTGTCAAGAACCATTCAAAGAGTGATCGTGTTCAATTTTATATACTTATCTTTAAAATTAACAGGGCTTTGACCACTCATGTAACCACTATGGCATGTAAACACTAATTATTTTATAAAATAAGTAGCTACTTCTCAATCTCATTTCCACACCACCCAAGAGGTAGAGATTATCGCGCGTTTTTTTATATAGTGGTATCCCCAACGTTGAAACGTTTCATTGAAACTATAGGCCTAAATCTACTGAAAAACTTAATTTAAGTATACATTAATAAATACTATTATCTTCTAATAATTACATCTGAATCAAGATCAAGTAATACATTTGGTTCAGAACCTGTATCTGTAATACATGGTAGCATAGCAGAATAATGATTTCTAATTAAATAAATATGAAGTGGAAATCGAGCTGGAGCTTATTGTGCAGGTAGAAGTACATACTGCAACAGTATTATACTCCGGTCTGTATCGAAATGAAAATGTTGTTTGAATGGGGGCCACACTCTCGTGGCACGACTAATTTTTAATATTTTCCTCGCTATTTGATTCAAAAAATACGTAAATATATCTATTACATAGAAACAATGCTGCTTGGAGATGAACATTTGATGCCCAACTATCTTGTCTACCATCCACATATGTTGTGTGGTGTATCGTTTTTAATTAGTTGTCAAATGTCATGTAAATGTTATTGACACAAAACCATTGTTGGCGATCACCAACTAATTCGGCCAATATTGCAAAGCCTTAATGCACCGCTCATTTCTTCATTTCCAAAAAGGCAAAGTGACAATGCATGAAAGGTTAAGGAATAGGAAAACAAATTCACATGAATTGTTAGTAGCATTAGCTTTTGAAATGTCAAAATCGTCAAAAACATATATTGTAATATATTACAAAAAATATTTTTAACAATTCATAAAGAATTGCTCACGCTCAAGCATCAATAATAAATTATTTGATCTATTTTACGTCTTTAATAAAGCTATTACAGCACCAAAAGTAGTGTCGTAATAGAAAAAGGGGTGCACTCCTTTTTCTATTTCGACACTACTTTTGGTGCTGTTATAGCTTCATTATGACGTAAAATAGATAAAATAGTATAAACAACGTATTTCGTAAGTCACATTATTACACACGTTCTTTAAAATGCTCCCCTTCGAGTCGCATTTTAAACTTAAACTCGTGCAATAAAATTGGTCTTATGAAACATGTTCTTTAATATACTATTAAGGGTTGGCAAGTATTTATTGTGAAACAAAAACATTTATTTTTACGTTAAGTAAATCTAAATTTTAAAAAATTGATTACTTACAGCGAAATTAAAAGAAATTCAATTATTTTTGTAGAATTCCCCTTAGTAATATCGCATAATGCAATTGTAAGATTTAATTTAACTTGGTGGTAGACAAAATAGTTGGGTATTAAATGTTCATTTCCAAGCAGCATCGTTTCTATGTAACAGATATATTTATGAATTATTGGAACCAAAATTGATGGTGCCAGGAAAGTGTGGCCGCCATTCAAACAAAATATTTCACCCGGGCTTCCATAAAGATGAGGTTATAATACCGTTGCAGTACCTAGACAACAAGCTACAGCTCGATGTCCACTTCATATTTATTTAAGTAGAAATCAAAATATACAAAAATATAGAAATTAAATCGAAAAAAAAAAATTGATTTAAAATTTTTGAATTCGAATACAGCAATAAAGCACTTAATAGCTTAATAGCTTAAAAAAAACCTTAATAGCTTAAAAATGCAAATTTTGCAGTATGCGCAGTATCATATTCATTGCGCAAAAAACTAGTAGCAACTTATGCGCAGAAATATAAACTAAATAAAAAAGCATATTGCGCAAAAATATTATAATAAATCAAGTAAATAATAAATCTTGTGCGCAAAACATACTTAATCTTAGAAATTTTAAAATAAATAATAATAATATATAAATAAATATATACTAGCAATAAGTTTAATGGTTAAGAAAAGTGTATTGTTATTACTTTTTGATTTAGATTTTATGGTCAATGTCCACGTCATGTAACAGTGGACTTAGGCCTTTAGTTTTAATTAAACGGGGATACCACTATAAAAAAAAACGCGCCATAATCTCTACCTCATGGGTGGTGTGGAAATGAGATTACCAATACAATTTCGAATCCAATAGATCCCTGTTAAATTTACATAATAATATTGCATTTAGTACCAAGTTTAGTTTATTTTTTATTGTATTTAATTTATTTCTTGGTAATGTAACTATGACTCTACTCTCTTAAGGTAGCCAAATCTCTGACGAGCACATTTTCACCATAAAGTCTCTCTTAAGGTAGCCAAATGCCCCGTCATCTAGTTATAGTACGGGAGCTAGACCCTCAAATTCGACACCCTTTATACAACTCGGAGCAAAACGGACAATGAAAATTGATTCTTATGCAGAATCACCTGCCGGATCCGAATCTGGAGGTCGCCTATAAATCAGGAATTGCAAACATACCCAAAAGTCTGAATTTTTATTTTCGATCAATTTTAATACTTAACTTATTTTTTCTCGGCAGTGGAAAGAGCTAGGTATCTGATTTCTTCACCAAATATTCACTAAAATGTCCTGATCATCAAAGTATTATTATAATACTTCCATAGTTTAAATTTTTGTTTACAAAAAAAATAATTTATCAGTGAACAACAAATTTAAGACTTAATTTTTTCACGATGCGTGCAACTATATTTATTTGTCGGAATTTTGAAAACATAGATCGAATGAAAGTGTCCAAAATGCCTGAAAAAGTTTTTAGTGAAAAAATATCCTTAAAAAAATTTTTTTTAAACACTTTACGACGAGTTAAATGCAAAATATTTTTGCGCGCTATCCGCGAACGCTGCCTGTACGGGCTCATGATGTCTCTATGTATTCCTAGTCCTACTAAACACACGCAACTGCTTATAATTCTGGTCGTAGGGAATGAAGTATCTATTATTTAATAAATAGTTTTTATAGACATTTAATTTTCACTACTTGTAAGTTTTGGATATTAATCAATCAATAGGTTATTTTTTTTTAAAATATTTATTGCAATAAATTGCATTTCCCCTCACACAAACATGATATAACGCATTGTACATTCGATTTTAAGCATGCACATCGAGAAGAACATGTAAAATTTTGGCATTTACAGAATGGCGTAATTATAGAACAATCCGGTTTATTTGTAAATGTTATAGACATAATTATATCATTTTTTTTATCCATCCAAATTCAAACATGTTTGGAATATTAGGGTTTATTTGTCAAGCAGGTTTTGTACACCGCACACTGCAAAAATGCTATATTTAAGTATTTACAATAATATATTTGATAATATTATTTTCGCACATTCTCTAGTATCTCTTAATTTTCTTACGTAAACAATAATCTAAACCCAATACTCTACTTCTAATTTATCTTCAAACCCATAAACTAAGTTGTTATCAGAAAATCAACTACACAAACTAAACTAAAAAAAAAAAAAAAATCTAACCTATTTATCCATAACTAAACATTGAAAAAACACGACTACAAATTAAATATTTATAAAAACTGTTTATTAAAAATTGAAGACTTTATTCCCAACGACCAAAATTCTAAGCAGTTGTCTGTGCATACTGCATACTGTATAGTAGCACTAGGAATACATCATGAGCCCGTACAGGCAGCGTTTGCGGATAGCGCGCAAAAATATTTTGCGTTTAACTCGTCGTAAAGTGTTTTAAAAAGAAAATTTTTAAGGATATTCTTTCACTAAAAACTTTTTCGGACATTTTGGACACTTTTGTTCAATCTATGTTTTCAAAATTCCGACAAATAAATATAGTAGTTGCACGCATCGTGAAAAAATCAAGTCTTAAATTTGTTGTTCAAAATTGATCGAAAATCAAAATTATTTTTTTTTTTGCGAAAAAGTGACTTTTCGGCATGTTTGCAATTCCTGACTTACAGGCGACCTCCAGATTCGGATCCGGCAGGTGATTCTGCATAAGAATCAATTTTCATTGTCCAATTTGCTCCGAGTTGTATAGACCATGTTTTAGAAGCCTCGTACGGATCCTCAGCTCCCGTACTATTAGTGACGCGCATGTATGGAGTAACGAGATTCTTACTGTCCCTACCTACTATATAGCGAAACCACTTCCAAGGAAAGGGGCTTTAAAAAATTAGGAGGGAAAGAAGAGCCTGTTGAGTCTGACTCTAACCTTTAGGCTTTCACTAATTAATACTAATAATTTAATAATATTAACATAATATAAGTAACTACCTTTGAAGCAATCGTCTAGAGATGCTAAGCTTATCTCGTTTAAAGCACTTTGGCAAACAGGTCAGAATTATTAAAACACTGCTTTAATTATTTGACAGCTGTAAAAATTTAAATTGCAGGTAGCTCTACCGAATTGAGTTACTCAAATTCAAAATTTGTGAATAGTCATCGCCTTTTTCTCGTATTTGACGAATATTGTAGTTTAAGTTCAATATTCTAGAAAAAATAATTTAATCATTTATATCGATTATTATTATTATTATCATTACTTAATATATACTATAACCGCCGCCATTCAGCAAGGATATCAGTATAATTTACCTTAGATGGCACCTGGAACTATTAAACAATAATTGGCTTAATTGTATTGTGCATTTTATTACTAGATCTTTAGGCTAGGCACTGTTAACAATAATTTAAATGTAGAATAAAATTTAAAATCAAAATATTTGTCAAAATATAATAAAATTAAAAATTGAATTTCTCGTTATTTATTATTTTTACTCAAAAAATAAGCAAACATTTATTGAACTCCTAGGAAAAAATAGAATTTTTTAGATTCCAATATGGCTTTTCGTAAACTGTATACATTAAAGGCAAGAGGATGTGATTTAAACTGGAACAAATGATGCAGAGTCTAGAAATATTCACTAATTCCTATACTTGCTAAAAGATTGAGGTAGCTAGTTTTTTGATATATCAATAGTAGGCTAAATCCTGTTAAACTAAAATCCTGTTAAACTAAACCAACTAAAAAATTTGATTAACATTTAAATAGTGTTTCATATCCAAATAAATTTAATTTCAATTATTAATATGTTGGCATATTTCTACTTATTTCCAAATTGACTTTAAATTCGCTGGAAATGAGATTCCACAGTACTTCTCTCGTTGCTATATTAAAATTTGTTATTCAAATTTTTAGAATTTTGAGGCATCTTTTACTGAAAAAAATTATCGGGTATTTAAAATGCTTTTTAAATTTTAACTAGGAACAAAATTTTAAACCAATTTAAGCGATAAAGTTGAAACGTGTGTATGAAAAGATTAAAAAGTGAAAACTTGTTGTAGGTACTCTAATTTAATGAAACTATTTGAAGCTAGATTTAAAATTACCAATATAAATCAATGTTTAAAGTAAATCCTAGCACTATCGGTGTAAGGGGTGTGTTAAGGGTTAATAACATGAATTGAGGATTCTAGGACATTTTTGATTAAACTAGTTTAAATTATATTTCAATTTATATTAAAAAACAAATTTAAAAAAAATCTGACTAATCCAACTGTAAGGGGTGCATTAGTGGTTACAATTGTAATATATAGGTCCTACCCTAATTTTAATTTAATTAACTAAATAATGATAAGTTAAGTAAGTTAAATTACTACTAGGACCCAAATTTGAAAGAAATCCGAGCAATTTGACTGTACATGGTATGTTAAGGGTTGAAATTGCAAAATAAGGGTCGTATACTATTTTAAATTATATTATTCGTAAATATGTTTAAAATGTATAGTAGAAATCGAATATGAAGAAAATCCGAACCATATGACTCAAACTCTATATTGGAGGGGTGGGGGTGTGTGGTAAGAGTCGAAAATTATTTTTACTCACTCTTTATGTAAATATTACTAAAATAACTGATGGAAAAGTGTGGGTAATGCTGCCATATTAGAATCACAACACCGGCAATTTTTGAACAATTAACTTAAATGGCAAATGGGTCGTAGGGGCTTATTTATAGGGGATGAAACTTTTACCAGCATTTTCTTCAATGTATCCCTAATATGTATACCAAATTTGGTCCAAATCAAATATTTGTCCTGGCAGATATTCACGTTACAACTTATTCATTTTTACAACTTTTTGACCCTTCAACCCTTAATAAAAATTCAACCCTATAATAAACTCCAGATTTTTTGAGAGCATTCACCACTTGGGGTATACACAAAACATATGTTCAATATTTGGTTAAAATCGGTCAGCAACTTTAGAAGATTAAGTGGATCTACCGATTTTGCCATTTTTAGCATGTTTTTGGCCTATAACGCGCAGGTCTTTGAGAATTTTATAAACTTTTTTTCTTCGATATCATCTATGGGCAGGTAGAAAAAAAGGACGCAAATTTTGCTTTAATCGGGTAGGTAGATTCCGAAATATAGTGTTTTAAAGAATTGCACAGACCGACCGACAGACCGACAGACGGAAATTAGTGAATATGATTTTCGTAATCTACGCATTCTATAATGTAGAAAAAAGTGAAATTTGGAGAAATTTTTTTTTTCATGAATACAATACTTCCTCTACGAGAGAAGTAAAAAGTATTAATTAGTTACTTGTATAAAGAATAGCATAGACGCTGACCAATAGAATTTTGTATGCATGCATTTTAAAAATACCTTTAGATATTTATATCATTATTGGTGTGCAATATGAATAGTGAAACCTTTACATATACATTTAGCAACAATAATAATCAAAAAACAATTGTCTTCAAATAAATAAAATGTCTTCACTTATCTTTAAATATGTAGATAGTTACTGTTGCGTTTACTTCTTTAATTTTGAGTGATCGATCCCTAGACTGAAAACGGAAGTAGTTCTCCAGCAGAATGATAAGTGAACCAATGTTAAAAAGAAGAAGAGGAACAAATATTTCTCCAATTAAAAATTTTCTGCTGTGTCCACTTCAGCCTACTTCTGTTTTTGGCAGATGTGTACAATTATTTTTCACTGAAACCAAACACTTTTATTATAAATTTGCCGTTAAATTACTAAACTGTATCTTTTTTGTATTTACCTTTTCTTGGGTAGATCTGCATTTCTGGATAATGCAATAATACTGTTCATCGTATTAGTCAGTAGAATCAAGATTCATCTCGAGATTCATTAAGACAAGTAGTTTAAAATCCTAGTTTTCCTCTATTTGGACATTCTTTACTAATGATAACTTCTTGGATGATAATACTTGAAATGTTTCAGAATAGTTTGTCAATATACCAGAAGATTCCGCCTTCGACGGAATAATCAAAATCTGCAGTATTGGGCGGAGAGAATATACCGTTTCGGTAATCCCTGTGTTGGTTGTACTAGCATTTCATTCATAGCTTTTTCTTCAGCTTCGTTTAAAGTTGAATGAAACAAGTTACTGAAAAAGAATTTCAATAAATTTGTGCACTTAATTCCAAAGTCAATTATATTAACCAAATTATACAAAAACAAAAATAAAGTTCTAAAGATTTTGATATTGGGGCCATTTATTATAAAACAGCAGCATAAAAAATGAGATAATTGGAATACTCGTATGATGTGGTACATATATATGCCTAAATGGAATGAATCAAGGATGAGATTTGATTCTTTGACAAAAAATGTAATAATGTATCAAGCAGAAACATTTAAATGGACAGAACAAGAAATGCTAGACAAGATTTGTTTTTATTGTTTGGTTTGTAATTTATTTTCGAAATACATTATTAATCCTATTAAATTTTGTATTCCAGTATTTTTGTATATAAGCAAAAATTATTATTGAGCCTAACTATGGGGCATAGCGGGTGATTTAGGCAGGGTCTGTATGAGCTGAAGAGCCCTCTTTACGGTCAAAAAATAATAATTAAAAATCTGCACATTGGGATAGAAGAGTAAAATATAAAATTAAAATATAAAATTCATAAAATTCATGAATTTTATTGTAAATTTCGAAAAAAAAAAAAAATAAAAAACCCCCTGGGTCTGGGACCAAGCAATAAGTCCAGCATACCAAAACAATTTTTTTAAAAAAATCATAATAATTTACGACTTACATGTTCAGAATATGTAATATTTTATGAAAATATTTGTTTGTTTATATTCGATTTAGTTAGTAAATACTTGAGAAATTATCTTCTCCAATTTTTTGAAGAATGATAAAATTTTCGCGTGTCTTCAACCGCACCCAAATACAACTAATAAGTTTGGTCGTCTGGTTACCTAGCAACCCAATTGTTTTTTCCAAAGCACTCTTTTAAATTTTTCCCAAAATTTGACAAAGTGCAGTACAACGAGAAAATAGATAGCAATATTATTTCAAAACAAAGCTTAAAAATTTGTTACAATAATTATAAAATATGTTTTTTTTTTTAATTGTCTTCTGTACGAAGTACTATAAAGGAGGGAACGCATTAGGCGGTCGCGGTCCTGTCGCATCGCGAGCTGAGCTAGTCTCGACCGCGCTCAGTGCAGATCTTTTCCATGTTTTACAACGCATGCATTTGCACTCGGTGTTCTAGGGCTGTGCTCGCTCACAACGCGCTCTACTCCGATCTTTTCGAAAGAATCTCGAGATCGCGATGCGATCGAGACGAGCTCGGGAACGCCTAGTGCGCGCCCATTTGACGATCAAGTACTGTGCATATTCTATCGAATCGTTCATAGTCGAAGTAGTTCGGCGACCGTCGTGTCTTCACTGAAGCTAAGGCGAGCGCGAGCAAGATGTAGCGCGATTGCCAAATGCGACTAACAGCGATCAGCTCAGCTCGTGATGCGACGGGACCGCGACCGCCTAATGCGTTCCCTCCTTAATAGTGTCAAATTTGCTGACTAATTTTTTCGATCGAGCAAATGAATAATTGGTAGCGTCTACAATATCATTATTTTTGCGAACGCGTACCTAATTACAATAAGTACCACTTTTGGTTTCTGAATAAATAAATATTAAAATAATAATACTTTATCATTGGAATAGAATTGGATTAGTTTTGCTTGAGGTAGGTATTTATCATTGGAATAGAATTGGATTAGTTTTGCTTATAGGTTTTTTCAACGAAGAATACTTTATCATACCAATAAATGTGATCTCCGTGATTAATTTGTAGTTTTCTTCCAGCATTTTTTCGTAGGCGACCTCAACATGCTAGAAGTCGCCGATTTGCTTCGTCCGTTCGTCCAGCAACTTGACGGTGATATTTAGCGAGTTCTCGCTCAGCACTTTCCAGGTGCCACTTTGGTATAGGTTGCGCGAATGTTCATCGGCTCAAGCTCAACATTTTTGCGCAGCTTTTTCTCGCTGATTCAATCGTTTTCGTGAGCGCTTCCGCGCCGTATTTTCTCCTGTCTCTTTCATAATTTCAATCTGCGATTCGATAAATTCGGTCATTTTTCACATTACAAGAGTCTGCGGCACTTACAAGAATCGGCACTTACAAGAATCTGCGTATCGTATTTGACACAAGAGATCTCTTCCAGTTTGAAAAACGCTTCGCTTTTCATTCGCATTGCACAATGAGTATATTTCATTTGCGCGTAGTCAATTCCAATCTGCTGAGATTAAGTTGTGTCTCCTGTAACAAAAATAAAAATACTTGAATATTTATATTCAAATTGTAGAGTTTTATACAACTTCAGATCAGTTATCATAAGCTTTTATAACACAGGCAATACCCCTAAATCTTTAATATCTAAGACAATAAACGGCAAAAATTGGTCAAACACTACGGGAAAATATCCAAAAAATATACCAAGGTAACTGGTAGCCACGAAGCCCGATGTTAAGATTAGATAAAAAAGGGTTGCATTTAAAGCGCTGTGGCTTGCACAGTAAAACGATGTACCAACAAATACCAATCGCAAAGGCGGCATAAAAATATACTGAAAAATCTTAGTAACTATTCGCTAAATTTGAGGTTAGGTCGCGTCATAAATTGTTATTCGCAAATGTTTGTTAAAAATAAAGAGAAACAAAGGTGCAGGACCTACTTTAGTTCTTTATCTAATCTATTTATCGTTGCTTAGATCTCAGAAAATAAAGATGATTGTAGATATAGATTTTCAGCAAGACAAATGGCGTCTGCTGATAGACAATGGCGACACTACAGTAAACAGGATGTCACGCAGCGCCCGCAGCGGCAACATTTAGAATAGATGATAAAACAGTAGATGACGCACGGGCATGCGCAGCGTAGGCCAATTCAAATGGCGAACACGGAACACCGAATTATACCATCTAGCAATTAAAGAACTAATCAACTTTTTCTTCAATTTATGCCCACAAAATTAGCTAAAGCTGTAACTTTAGATTTAGATATGAAGCATATTACATTAAATCATTATGTGTCAGGTGTAAGAACCAAAATCAAGTTAAAATAAATAAAATATTAATGTACGACTTACATGTACTACACGGGAAATTTCCTTACAAACAATTTAATAATTTATGAAATTATTTGTGCTTACACCGTTCCATCAGTACTATTAGTTCGTATTTTGGGGCGCTTATCTTCAAGTTAATTAATAAATACTCGAATAAATACTTAATAAATGATCTTCTCCAATTTATTGAAGAGCTATAAAATTTCGTGTGTCTTCAACCGCACCCAAATGCAACTAATAAATATTGTGGTTTCGTTACCTAGCAATACAATTGTTTTTCCAAGGCACTTTTTGACATTTTTACGTAAAAATAACAAACCACATTAGAAAGCAGAAATAGATGGCGTGTGAATTTGATTAATAATTAGGGTGATCAATCCGGCAATGAAGAGCTAATCTACTGTTTCTCCAATTTGTGCTCACAAATTTAGCCAAAGCTGTATTTTATATTTAACTATAAAGGCATTAGACATTTATGTGTCACCTATGTGAATAAGCAAATCGGCGGGATTGGTTTAATCTTAAATGCAAAGTTACAGCTACTGCCGAACCTTGTGTGCTTAAATCCACCGTAATGCAAATTTAAAATAAAAGATAATAACTTACTGTACAGAAAAATGAATTTTTCATGAAAATTCATGTTCTTGCATCGTTCCATTGGTATGATTAGTCTTCATTTTGAAACGATTATCTTCAAATTAGTTTGTTAAGTACTGAATGAATCTTCTTCAATTCATTGAAGAGCTATAAAGTTTCGTGTGTCTTCAACCACACCCAAATAGAACTAATAAATTCTGTGGTCTCGTTACCTAGCAATATACAATTGTTTTTCCAAGGCACACTTTTATAATTTTCCGTAAATATGACAAAGCGAAAACAGGTAACGCCTACTCTGATTATTTAAATATCTAGTGAGAAATAGTTTAAAATGCGGCGCAGATAACGGAAACAAAGTTAGGAGAAGTTTTTGAAGTTGATATTTCAAATTATTCAGATAAAGATAGTTGTATTTCCATTATAAGTAATGAAGATTCAAATGAAATTTTAAAACAGTTAGGATTAGATAATATTAATACAGGTAGTGATAGGAAATTAGTTAAGTTAATTAAAAGTTATATCGTTACAACTAATGGCTTTACTAGGGATACAGCTGCTCCTGAATCTATTAACGCTAAATAATTCATATTTCTAATATTTATTTTAATGAAATTACGAGGTTTACAAAAAAAATTCAGCCACCTGTATCCTAGCCTGATCTCTTATTTTTATATCTGGTTTACGGCAACCGACGACTGGGGTTGGAAGGCGGTCGCATGGATGTTTAAAGTCCTACTGGAACGGCAAACTGGTGATTTATGACCTATTTTACCACACTTATAACACTTAATTTGTTTATTATCGTTACGGTTTTGAGTCGAGTTTCTGTTCAAATTATTCTTTAGATAACAATCCTTTATATGATGTGGTAATTTATTGCAATGAAAACACTTCATTTGTTTACTATTCTTATTAGATTTTCTACAATTTGCAGCTATGTGACCAGTTTGATTACAATTGAAACATTTTACATTTGAATTTTGATAATTTCTATTTGAATTACGGTGATTTTGTTCTATTTCAAAAATTCCTTGATTATTTGATTTAGTCATTTTATCTATTAATTCTTCATTCATAGCTTCTTGTATGGCATCTTTAAATGTGGATGGAATTTTTGATAAAACTCTTTGTTTTAATGGCATATTTAATCCTACAAGAAATTGAGTAAGCAAATCCCTCTCTAAATTTTTTTCTAAGAATGCATTTTCACTTGTAATCTCACAAGAGCATGAATTCTATCCGGAAATTTTTTTGAGTGCATTTCAACAACGTATTAATCGGCCCGAGTGGAACACGAGGGCCCGATTACGTTGTTGGAATGCACGATAAAAAATTTCCAGGATATGAATTCATGCTCGAGTGCAGATTCGGTAAGAAAATCGCACCAATACACTTACAAAAATTGATCAGAATTCAAAAAGTTTTTGATATTTTTTAATCAAGTTGCAATAGAATTGCGTATCTATGAGCAACGATTGTTGAAAACAAAATACTAAATCTGTAAAAGTCAAAAATGTCGCGCTTCGGAAAACAGTCATTGAATGCAATTGATAAAGCTGTGGAAGATACGGTACAGTGGCGGCCAAAAAAAACGCAACACCTAATATTTCCCTTTGTAAATACAACTTTTTAGCATAATTGATATTAGTCACATATTTATTGTCAGTGTCAAAATAATTTTATGATAAATTATCACAAAAGACTTAAATCCTTTAAATAAATGCCTCAATTAAACACATTTCAAAAATCCAGAGCCATTGCTGAATTAGAAGACGGTTGGTTATTGCGAGAAGTTGCTGCAGGAAAAATATATATTTTTTATAATATTATTTTATATCTTTAAAAATATATAAGTCATTTTACAACACTAAAACTTTTAAAATTACGCCTACTATTCGTTTAAAGGTGTTGCGTTTTTTTTTGGCCGCCACTGTACCAAATATTACAAATACGGTACCAAAAAGATACGGTACCAAATAAAACAATTGTGTTTTTAATTTTAATCAATAATTTTGTTAGTTTATTTAATTTTTTAGTTCTAATTAAATTATTTATTTTGACATTTGTTTTGACATAATAATTTCCGCTGAAATTTTCTACTGCTTGGTGTAATAGGACAAAATTTCCGAAAAATTTTGTTGTTGCCATGGTAATATACTCAAATGCAACGTTTCTATTGGTCGTAAATTAGTATGGTGCGATTTTCACATGTAATACCATAAGTGCACAAATTATTTCCAGAAAATTTTTTTAAGCTCACGAATGCATTAGTTGGCGTGGAAATCTGCCCGAGTCGCAGACGAGGGCAGATTTCCTCACGCTAACTAATGCATGAGTGTAAGCGATAAAAAATTTTCGGAATTAATTTTTGCACGAATGGTATTCGGTAAGAAAATCGCACAACTCTTAATTGATGTTATATTTTATAAAATATTTAATAAATTATAATGACATTTTACTACTAGATATTTCCATTCTACATCTATCTTAGTTTTTCATCTATCTTACTCGAATTCCACTTCTGCTTCCGTTGGAAACCAACAACAAACTACTTACAATCACTGTGTTTTTAATTTTAATTAGTTTTTTTGATATATTTGTTGGATTCATTTAATGTTACCAATTTTTCCAATAAATTAATTTTGACAACATCTTTCATTGTGACATCGGAAATATTTTAAATATTTCCAAAATATTTCCAAAAAATATTGATGTTGATCAATTGTAACTATAGCAACAACCTTAAATGCGGCCATTCTATTGGTTGCTTAAATAGTTGTGCGATTTTCATTAGTAATATAACAAGAGAGTGAAAATAAATTGAAAATAATTTGACAGATTTGCGAAAACTTGTTGCCTGGCAATAGACACGAGAGCCCGAAGGGCTCGAGTGGCTATTGCCGTATGGCAACAAGTTTGAGCAATTATCTGTCAAATTATTTTCTAATTTATTGAACTCTCGAGTTGTATTCGGACGATTATTTTTTGACAAACCAATAGAAACTATTAATAATTTCACCTATTGATGGGCCATTAAAACGGTTTTCGGTCATGTTTTAAGATTTACGATACGATGATGACAATCAAACGATAAAAATGTCAGAAAACAAATGATCAAAAACAATGTACAGAAATTATTCTCGCGAAAATAATGTAGACACATTATTCCCACTATAATAATGATATGATTGGATAGAATTAATCACATGATCAAAAATAATGCGACATGATTGGTTAATAGAAACGTCAAAAAGTAATCTAATTTATTAAACTCTCGAGTTGTATTCGGAAGATTATTTTTTGACAAACCAATAGAAACTATTATTAATTTCGCCTATTGATGGGCCAGTAAAACGTGTTTTGGTCATGTTTTAAGATTTACGATACGATGATGACAATCAAACGATAAAAATATCAGAAAACAAATGATCAAAAACAATGTACAGAAATTATTCTCGCGAAAATCGCACCATACTAATTTACGACCAATAGAAACGTTGCATTTGAGTATATTACCATGGCAACAACAAAATTTTTCGGAAATTTTATCCTACTACACCAAGCAGTAGAAAATTTCAGCGGAAATTATTATGTCAAAACAAATGTCAAAATAAATAATTTAATTAGAACTAAAAAATTAAATAAACTAACAAAATTAATGATTAAAATTAAAAACACAATTGTTTTATTTGGTACCGTATCTTTTTGGTACCGTATTTGTAATATTTGGTACCGTATCTTCCACAGCTTTATCAATTGCATTCAATGACTGTTTTCCGAAGCGCGACATTTTTGACTTTGACAGATTTAGTATTTTGTTTTCAACAATCGTTGCTCATAGATACGCAATTCTATTGCAACTTGATTAAAAAATATCAAAAACTTTTTGAATTCTTATCAATTACTTCTCTCGTAGAGGAAGTATTGTATTCATAAAAAAAAAATTCTCCAAATTTCACTTTTTTCTACTTTATTGAATGCGTAGATTACGAAAATCATATTCACTAATTTCCGTCTGTCGGTCTGTCTGTCGGTCTGTCAGTCTGTTCGTTTCTTTAAACCGCTATATTTCGGAATCTACTGACCCGATTAAAGCAAAATTTGCGTCCTTTTTTTCTTCCTGCCAATTGATTAGATCAACGAAAAAAAAGTAAGGAAATTCTCAAGGACCTGCGCATTATTGGCCAAAAACATGCCAAAAACAGCAAAATCGGTGCATCCACTTAATCTTCTAAAGTTGCAGACCGATTTTGACCAAATATTGAACATATGTTTTGTGTATACCCCAAGTGGTGAATGCTTTCAAAAAATCTGTAGTTTTTTAAGGGTTGACTTTTTATTAAGGGTTGAAGGGTCAAAAAGTTGTAAAAATGCATAAGTTGTAACGTGAATACCTGCCAGGAGGAATATTTTATTTGAACCAAATTTGGCACACATATTAGGAATACATTGAAGAAAATGCTGGTAAAAGTTTCATCCCCTAAAAATGAACCCTAGTGGCCTGTTGGGTCTTTAAATTAATTGTTCAAAAATTGGCGGTGTTTTTATTCTTATATGTCAGCATAACTCACCATTTTCCGTCAGTAATTTTATATAGTTTCACATATTGAGTGACTAAAAATAATTTACGACCCTAACTACACCCCCCCCCCCACACCCCAAATATAGGGTTTGAGTCATATGGATCGGATTTTCTTCATATTAGATTTCTACTATACATTTAAAACAGATTTACAAATAATCTAATTAAAAATAATATGCGACCCTTATTTTACAACTTCAACCCTTAACATACCCTTTACAGTCAAAATTTGGTAATTTGTACATATTTAACTTATCATTACTTAGTTAATTTAATTGAAATTAGGCTAGACCTACATTTTACAATTGTAACCCCTAATACCCCCCTCATAGTTAGAATTGTCAGATTTATTTAAATTTTAGTATATAAACGAGAGAAGTACTGTGGAATCTCATTTCCCGCGAATTTTTGTAAGTGTATTGGTGCGATTTTCTTACCGAATCTGCACTCGAGCATGAATTCATATCCTGGAAATTTTTTATCGTGCATTCCAACAACGTAATCGGGCCCTCGTGTTCCACTCGGGCCCTTTAATACGTTGTTGAAATGCACTCAAAAAAATTTCCGGATAGAATTCATGCTCTTGTGAGATTACAAGTGAAAATAATGTGGACACATTATTCCCACTATAATAATGATATGATTGGATAGAATTAATCACATGATCAAAAATACTGCGAGATGATTGGTTAATAGAAACGTCAAAAAATAATCTAATTTATTAAACTCTCGAGTTGTATTCGGAAGATTATTTTTTGACAAACCAATAGAAACTATTAGTAATTTCGCCTATTGATGAGCCAGTAAAACGTTTTTCGATCATGTTTTAAGATTTACGATACGATGATGACAATCAAACGATAAAAATGTCAGAAAACAAATGATCAAAAACAATGTACAGAAATTATTCTCGCGAAAATAATGTGGACACATTATTCCCACTATAATAATGATATGATTGGATAGAATTAATCACATGATCAAAAATACTGCGACATGATTGGTTAATAGAAACGTCAAAAAATAATCACTAAACATTACTGTAGTCTGACCTGCTAATTTTAATCGAATAACGTAATCTTTTATAGATTCTCCCGATTTTTGTTTGCAATTAACAAATAATTGAAATGCTCAACCTGGTATTCTAGCTTCTTAAAATTGTTTTAATAATTGCTTTTCTAATGTTTTCCAATTATTAGTAGTCCTAGCAATAAAATCTGTTTTCAAATATAATTTGGCAGTACCTATTAGTTCTAGTTTAGTAATAGAAATTTTATCAACATCTGACCAGTTTCCTAATCTAGCAGTTTCATTTATAATTTCCAAATAATCACAAATATCAGTTGTTCCATCAAAGAACGGAATTAAATCTATCGACACCGAAACTTTTCACCATGTTAATTGGTTTTGAATGGTGGAGCATTAGGAGCTTGTGAACCTTGTGCTTGATTTCCAGGCATTTTGCGATATTATAATTTTCAAATAATTAAACAGTATCTTCATCCACTGCTATTGTGGTTGATATTTTCCACGGTCACAGAAAAATTATAAATCCCTCTTCTGACACCAATGTAATGATCGGTGGTTTGGCTAATTATTCCGGTTGGAATATTTCTTCTGACACCAGCCAATGTTAAATAAGTTTGCACTTACTTTTTGATGTTGAATTGTCCAGAACCATTGGCAATTTCTGGAATGGTAGTTGGACCATTAACTTCCTTCTGGTTCGATTCTTCTGGGCAGTTTGGATGAATAATTGATGTGCGGGTTCAAGTTCAATTAAATTCACGATAATATTTCAATTTAGTTTTATTAAAATTTAACTTCAGAAAATGTCACACGTTACATTGATTTACAAAAATACATTTATTACAGCTTTAGGTTTCAGAATTGTTGCTTTCGACCGGTATTTTAATTATATTTCTTAAGTCTTTCATATCATTGACTTAACAGTGATATCAAAAAATAACGCGACTGTTTTGGTTGAGCATCAAAACGCGACTCAATTTACCACTTCTTGTTTTTCAAAACAAGTTCTGCTTTTGTACTAAAAACGGTCTTCGTTTCTGTGAGAACTAGAGTAATTAAAACTAGAATTTGGAGCCAAGGTTAAAAGTTCAATATTTTATAGCCGACAGACTAGACATAGTTTTAAATCGTGGTACTGTGCTTATAGTGCATTTATTTTCGTTAAAGATAAAAATATTATTTTTATCCGTTTTTTGGTAATAAATGTCAACTGGTATTTGTGGATAGCACAACATATTAATTATGTAATTTTATTACTTTGCTATGAATTTTATGGTTTTACTTATCTAAAACCATGTTCGTTACTTTTCTGTAAAACCTTAACCAAAAATATCCAATTTCAACCGTTACACATGTGATGTTGTTTTAGTTTTTAACATAATCTATGAAAGAGTGTTTTCATATTTCAAATAGGTAAATTACTTTTAAATTCATTTTACGATCACAACATCATCGCAAAAAGGGGGAGTTTCACTGTTGTATATATAGCCGTGAAACCGCGTGGATTTGCATAAAACATGTTTCAGCTACGATACTTAGTACCACCAGAGTTCGGCTTTTAGTAGGCTAGATGATTTCGTCACTGGTTATAAAGTAGGGGTTTATTGAGGCGCGTAATGACTCCACGAGTATTTCACATGTAACTACTGAGGTAACTTAGAATTCGGAAATAGGCTTGAAACTTGAAATAGGGCCCTGACTGACACTAGAGCATGGAGAATTCAGCTTCTATTACATAAATTACACACTATTTATGTGCAAAGAATTTTTACTTTGAGTGATCTAAATAAAATTATTACTCAAATAAATATAATATATTTATATTTTTCTGTGGAATCAGGCAATATTGCACAAACTAATATGCCAACGTTGCAATTTTCATAAGAGTTGACACATTTTCCTTGCTAGAAAAAAATAAATTTAAAATAAATTTTAATAAAATCAACTCTTTATAAATGAATTGTTTAAGTGTTGCTTGCTTTATTATAAAATTATTCTAAAATATGTATAAATTGTACCACATTTTATATTGTGCTAGTGCAAATTTATTAAGACGAGCGTTGGGTCACGCCCATTTAGAACAAGTGGGTAAAGAAGATGGTTGACCAGAGCTACTTCAAACGATTTCTTCTAGAATGCGCTGTGTACACATTTAATTTTATAAAAGCGGTATCTGTTGAGGAAAATTAATTAACCCAAAGAAATCTGCCTTCTAACATTTTCAGCATATTACAATCGCAACAAAAAATACATATATGCTTCTGCATAATAATAGTACATCTCTATTCTTTGTTTTATACCTAATCGAAAAAGAATAGAGTTACACTCGTCACTCAGTATGCCTAGGTGCACAAACACAATATTGTACGGTATTATATTGATTAGGAGCCATCTGTGATTAGCTTACCGAACTAAATGGCATTTAACATGGCACTAAATGTCATTTAAAATTTCTACAGTTTGCACCATTTCACATTTGATTCATACTTTTTAGTCAAATTACTGCAAAAGAAGCTTTGAACTTTTAGAGATAGATTTTGACATACTTCTTTGGGCGTCAGTTAACACGAGTTGTGAAAAATAAATAGAAAAAATTTTAAACTTCAAAATTTAATAAATAATTAACCAAGGCGCAATTTGATAAACATAATAAAGCATGAGCTTGGGTTGATAATTGTTTTTTGAAAAATATATTGTAATTCATAACTTTTTACGTGTTTTAGCTAAATACCATAAAATAAAATTGTAATGTGGCAATATCTAGTTGGCGTTTTTTTCAAACCACCCCACTTAATCTTAACACTTTGACTCATTCCGAATTAAAATTAAGTTGAAAGTACTTAATTAAATTTGCTTGCTCATTGCTAGATAAAAAAAAATGAAAACAAAAATATGATTATAATTTATTTTAATGTCAATAATAATCACCTGAAAAATTTGAATAATAAAAGATAAATAAAAAATCAATTAGAATTATTTATAATATGTGAAACAATTATCTGATATTTTTAAAAGTATTAAAATTGAGCAAAATACAACTTACCACATTTTCAAGGAATTTTAAAAAAGCATTTACATTTAAGATCGGCTCCAAGCAGTAGCAGTTTTTGGAACTAATCTCTTTCCGTCACGTGGCTTCGATTAAAATTTTTTTAAAATCTTTTAATACTTACGCAAATATGAAATTTAACACAATATTTAACATCTCACATCCATTGGGATATGGGACATATGCTTTTATAAAATAAACAAAATTATAAACAATAAAAAATGTTCACTAAATGTTTATTTAAATTGGTGTCAATAATAAGTAATATGAAAATTGTAATATAAATTCAACTATTAATACATTGGATTTAAACAAAATTGTATTGCTTAAACTTGCAAACTATTTCAATAATAATTTTTTATACAAAAAACAGAAAACTGAAACAATTTATTATTACATATATAACAGTAGTATAAAAAGAAACATGATGCATCCATAAAAAATTCAATGGTCAAGAAAAAATACTCACATTTTTTAATTCAAAAATATATAACTAATTTTAATGCATTTAACCCCCTTTTGATATATCATTCATTATATGTATTTCATTTTTGAAACTTATGTTAAAAGCAAATGCACACACTTTCAAAAATTCCAATGTGTTTGAGATAAACCCGATAACTTAAAAAAAACTCTCTAGAATTTTTTTTTTTTAAACTCTAAAAATTTGTCTTACAAGATAAATTAAATCTTACAATTGCCAACATTTATAAAATGTATTTTGCACAATATGATCGGTTTCCATCAAAGATTCGTCAAAAGTTCGAACATTGGATTCGGCAATTAAACTTCGAATTCTTCTTATAAAATATATTATTAGTTACTTATATTATTAAATATAAAATATATTATTATTACTTTATTCATGAGCCTTGACCGTTATTCATTCATTTGATCCATATACTTTATTCACCAAATCAATAGTTCACTGCCATCATCAATTATGATTGATATGAAGTGGAAATCGAGCTGGAGCTTGTTGTGCAGGTACTGCAACAGTATTATAATCCGGTCTGTATCGAAGCCCGGTTGAAAATTTTGTTTAAATGGCGGCGGCACTTTCGTGGCACGACCAATTTTTAACATTTACATCGCTATTTGGTTCCAAAAATACGTAAATATATCTATTACAGAGAAACGATGATGCTTCGAAATGAACATTTGATGCCCAACTATCTTGTCCACAAATATTGTGTAGTGTATCGTTTTTAATTAGTTGTCAAATGTCATGTAAGTGTTATTGACACGAAACCATTGTTGGCGATCACCAACTAATTCGGCCAATATCGCAAGTCTTAATGCACCGCTCATTTCTTCATTTCCAAGAAGGCAACGTGACAATGCATGAAAGCCACAACTTCTTTAAAATATTTCCGTGACTGTTGTTCAAAATTTTCCATATCCATATTGTCAAGATGAATATTTTTCAATTTTGTTGTCATTTGCTGGTGTTCGTCTGACAAAAACAAAGTTCTTGCAAATATAACACCAGTCGTTTCAAAGTGTGCCCTTAAGCTTTATTGATGGTCATGGCAAATTGATGACTGGAAACTGTTTCCTCACCCATTTGAATGGATAGGTGGTTGATCCGGCGAAAGTTTAATCCTTGGCAAACTTATTCGGGCTAACATATTCGATTATTTTTGTAGAATTCCCCTTATATATATCGTATAATACAATTGTAAGATTTAGTTTAACTTGGTGGTAGACAAAATAGTTGGGCATCAAATGTGCCAGAAAAGTATGGCCGCCATTCAAACAAAATGTTTCACCCGGGCTTCCATAAAGATGAGGTTATAATACCGTTGCAGTGCCTGGACAACAAGCTCCAGCTCAATGTCCACTTCATATTTATTTAAGTAGAAATCAAAATATACAAAAATATAGAAATGAAATCGAAAAAAAAAAATTCACTTGTAATCTCACAAGAGCATGAATTCTATCCGGAATTTTTTTGAGTGCATTTCAACAACGTATTAATCGGCCCGAGTGGAACACGAGGGCCCGATTACGTTGTTGGAATGCACGATAAAAAAATTCCAGGATATGAATTCATGCTCGAGTGCAGATTCGGTAAGAAAATCGCACCAAACCAATACACTTACAAAAATTGATCAAAATTCAAAAAAGTTTTTGTTATTTTTAAACAAGTTGCAATAGAATTGCGTATCTATGCACCGATTGTTGAAAACAAAATACTGAATCTGTTAAAGTAAAAATTGTCGCGGTTTGGAAAACAGTCATTGGATACAATAGATAAAGCTGTGGAAGATACGGTAAGAAACAATACTAAACGAAGCAAATATTCAGTCATATTTTTTTCGTATCTAGTTCTAATTAAATTATAATTTACAAAAATATTTATTTTGACATTTGTTTTGACATAAAAATTTCCGCTGAAATTTTCTACTGCTTGGTGTAGTAAGATAAAATTTCCGAAAAATTTTGTTGTTACCATGGTAATTTATTCAAATGCAACGTTTCTATTGGTCGTAAATTAGTATGGTGCGATTTTCACATGTAATACCATAAGTGAACAAATTATTTCCAGAAATTTTTCCAGAAGCTCACGAATGCATTAGTTGGCGTGGAAATCTGCCCGAGTCGCAGACGAGGGCAGATTTCCTCACGCTAACTAATGCATGAGTGTAAGCGATAAAAAAATTTCGGAATTAATTTTTGTACGAATGGTATTCGGTAAGAAAATCGCACAACTCTTAATTGATGTTATATTTTATAAAATACTTAATAAATTATAATGACATTTTACTACTAGATATTTCCATTCTACATCTATGTTAGTTTTTCATCTATCTTACTCGACTTCCACTTCTACTTCCGTTGGAAACCAACAACAAACTACTTACAATCACTGTGTTTTTAATTTTAATTAGTTTTTCTGATATATTTGTTGGATTCATTTAATGTTACCAATTTTTCCAATAAATTAAGTTTGACAACACCTTTCATTGTGACATCGGAAATATTTTAAATATTTTCAAAATATTTCCAAAAAATATTGATGTTGATCAATTGTAACTATAGCAACAAGCTTAAATGCGGCCATTCTATTGGTTGTTTAAATAGTTGTGCGATTTTCATCTAAAATTTTTGAATTAGAATACACCAATAAAGCAGTTAAGCACAAAAAAGCTTAATAGCTTAAAAATGCAAATTTTGCAGTATGCGTAGTATCATAGTTATTGCGCAAAAAACTAGTAGCAACTTATGCGCAGAAATATAAACTAAATAAAAAAGTATATTGCGCAAAAATATTATAATAAATTAAATAAATAATAAATGTGCGCAAAACATACTTAATCTTAGAAATTTTAAAATAAATAATATTATATAAATAAATATATACTAGCAATAAGTCTAATGGTTAAGAAAAGTGTATTTTTATATGTTTTTATTTAGATTTTATGGTAAATGTCCACGTTATGTAACAGTGGACTTAGGCCTTTAGTTTTAATTAAACGGGGATACCACTTTAAAAAAAAAACGCGCCATAATCTCTACCTCATGGGTGGTGTGGAAATGAGATTACCAATACAATTCCCAATCCAACAGATCCCTGTTCAATTTACATAATAATATTGCATTTAGTACCAAGTTTAGTTTAATTTTTTTTTGTTTTTAATTCATTTCTTGGTAATGTAACTATGACTCTACTCTCTTAAGGTAGCCAAATCCCCGACGTGCACATTTTCTACTGTGCCTACCTACTACATAGCGAAACCACTTCCATGGAAAAGGGCTTTAAAAATTTAGGAGGAAAAGAAGAGCCTGTTGAGCCTGACTCTAATATAATTACCTTTAGGCTTTTACTAATTAATACTAGTAATTTAATAATATTAATATAATATAAGTAACTACCTTTGAAGCAATTTTCGTCTAGAGATGCTGAGCTTATCTCGTTGAAAGCACTTTGCCAACCAGGTCAGATTTATCAAGACACTGTTTTAATTATTTGACAGCTGTAAAAATTTAAATTGCAGGTAGCTCTACCGAATTGAGTTACTCTAATTCAAAATTTGTGAATAGTCATTGCATATTGCATTTTTTTCGTATTTGACGAATATTGTAGTTTTAGTTCAATATTCTAGAAAAAATAATTCAATCATTTATATCGATTATTATTATTATTATCATTACTTAATATATACTATTACCGCCGCCATTCAGCAAGGATATCTGTATAATTTACCTTAGATGGCACCTGGAATTATTAAACAATAATTGGCTTAATTGTATTGTGCATTTTATTACTAGATCTTTAGGCTAGGCACTGTTACAATAATTTAAATGTAGAATAAAATTTAAATCAAAATATTTGTCAAAATATAATAAAATTAAAAATTGAATTTCTCGTTATTTTTACTCAAAAAATTCGCTGGAAATGAGATTCCACAGTACTCCTCTCGTTTATATACTAAAATTTAAATAAATCTGACAACTCTAACTATGAGGGGGGTATTAGGGGTTACAATTGTAAAATGTAGGTCTAGCCTAATTTCAATTAAATTAACTAAGTAATGATAAGTTGAATATGTTAAAATTTCTACTACCAAATTTGAAAGAAATCCGAGCATTTTGACTGTAAAGGGTACGTTATGGGTTGAAGTTGTAAAATAAGGGTCGCATATTATTTTTAATTAGATTATTCGTAAATCTGTTTTAAATGTATAGTAGAAATCTAATATGAAGAAAATCCGATCCATATAACTCAAACTGTATATTTGGGGGGTGGGGGGTGGGTAGTTAGGGTCGCAAATTATTTTTAGTCACTCAATATGTGAATATATATAAAATTACTGACGGAAAATGGTCAGTTATGCTGACATATAAGAATAAAAACACCGCCAATTTTTGAACAATTAATTTAAAGACCCAACAGGCCACTAGGGTTCATTTTTAGGGGATGAAACTTCTACCAGCATTTTCGTCAATGTATTCCTAATATGTATGCCAAATGTGGTTCAAATAAAATATTCCTCCTGGCAGATTTTCACGTTACAACTTATGCATTTTTACAACTTTTTGACCCTTCAACCCTTAATAAAAAGTCCACCCTTAAAAAAACTACAGATTTTTTGAAAGCATTCACCACTTGGGGTATACACAAAACATATGTTCAATATTTGGTCAAAATCGGTCTGCAACTTTAGAAGATTAAGTGGATGCACCGATTTTGCTGTTTTTGGCATGTTTTTGGCCAATAATGCGCAGGTCCTTAAGAATTTCCTAACTTTCTTTTATTTGACCTAATCAATGGGCAGGTAGAAAAAAAGGACGCAAATTTTGCTTTAATCGGTTCAGTAGATTCCGAAATATAGCGGTTTAAAGAAACGAACAGACCGACAGACCGACAGACCGACAGACCGACAGACAGACCGACAGACAGACAGACCGACAGACGGAAATTAGTGAATATGATTTTCGTAATCTACGCATTTTATAAAGTAGAAAAAAGTGAAATTTGGAGAATTTTTTTTTTTTTCATGAATACAATACTTCCTCTACGAGAGAAGTAACAAGCAAACAGTTATTGAACTCCTAGGAAAAAATAGAATTTTTTCCAATATGGCTTTTCGTAAACTGTGTACATTTAAGGCAAGACGATATGATTTAAGCTGGAAGAAATGATGCAGAGTCTAGAAATATTCACTAATTCCTATACTTGTTAAAAGATTGAGGTAGCTAGTTTTTTGATATATCAATATTAGGCTAAATCCTGTTAAAGCAGCGTATTTTACCAACTAAAAAATTTGATTAACTTTTAAATAGTGTTTCATATCCAAATAAATTTAATTTAAATTATTAATATGTTGGCATATTTCTACTTATTTCCAAATTGACTTTAAAAAAGTATTAATTAGTTACTTGTATAAAGAATAGCATAGACGCTGACCAATAGAATTTTGTATGCATGCATTTTAAAAATATCTTTAGATATTTAGATCATTAATGGCGTGCAATATGATTAGTGAAACCTTTACATATACATTTAGCGACAATAGTAATCAAAAACAATTGTCTTCAAATAAATAAAATGTCTTCACTTATCTTTAAATATGTAGATAGTTACTGTTCCGTTTACTTCTTCGATTTTGAGTGATCCCTAGACTGAAAACGGAAGTAGTTCTCTGTCTGATACATTATTTTCAGGAAATGTCTAATTTTCTTAAAAGATACCTTCAAAGCAAGAAAACTTTTCAGCTGATAGCTCTCCAGCAGAATGATGAGTGAACCAATGTTGAAAAGAAGAAGAGGAACAAATATTTCTCCAATTCAAAAGTTCTTGCTGTTGCCACCTCAGCCTACTTCAGTTTTTTGCAAATGTGTGCGATTATTTTTCACTGAAACCAAACACTTTCATTATAAATTTGCCGTTAAATTACTAAACTGTATCTTTTTTGTATTTACCTTTTCTTGGGTAGATTTGCATTTCTGGATAATGCAATAATACTGTTCGTCGTATTAGTCAGTGGAATCAAGATTCATCTCGAGATTCATTAAGACAAGTAGTTTAAAATCTAGGTTTTCCTCTAGTTGGACATTCTCTATTGATCATAACTTCTTGCATGATAGTTCTTGAAATGTTTCAGAATAGTCAATATACCAGAAGATTCCGTCTTCGACGGAATAATCAAAATCTGCAGTATTGGGCGGAGAGAATATACCGTTTCGGTAATCCTTGTGTTGGTTGTACTAGCATATCATTCATAGCTTTTTCTTCAGCTTCGTTTAAAGTATAATGAAACAAGTTACTGAAAAAAAATTTCAATAAATTTGTGCACTTAATTCTAAAGTCAATTATATTAACCAAATTATACAAAATAAAAAATAAAGTTCTAAAGATTTCCTATAGCGTTCGAAAGATTTTGATATTGGGGCCATTTATTATAAAAGAGCGGCATAAAAAATGAGATAATTGGAATACTCGTATGATGTGGTACTTATATAAGCCTAAATGGAATGAATCAAGGATGAAGTTTGATTCTTTGACAAAAAGTGTAATAATGTATCAAGCAGAAACATTTGAATGAAAAGAAAGAAAAAGAAATGCTGGACAAGATTTGTTTTTATTGTTTGGTTTGTAATTTGTTTTCGAAAAACATTATTAATCCTATTAAACTTTGTATTCCAGTATTTTTGTATATAAGCAAAAATTATTATTGAGCGTAACTATGGTGCGCGCATAGCGGCGGATTTACGCAGGGTCTGTATGAGCTGCAGCCCAGGGCACCAATCAAACAAAGAGCCCTCTTTACGGCCAAAAAATAATAATCAAAATTAAAAAACTGCACATTGGGATAAATTTGTGAAATATAAAATTGAGTAAAATATAAAATTCATAAATTTTATTGTAAATTTCGAAAAAAAAAATCAAAAACCCCCTGGGTCTGGGACCCAGCAATAAGTCCAGCATATCAAAACAAATTTAAAAAGTTCATAATAATTTACGAAAAAAAAAATCATAACAATTTACGACTTACATGTTCAGAATATGTAATATTTTATGAAAATATTTGTTTGTTTATATTCGATTTACTTAGTAAATACTTAATGAATTATCTTCTCCAATTTTTTGAACAAGGATAAAATTTTCGCGTGGTTTCAACCGCACCCAAATACGACTAATAAGTTTGGTCGTCTGGTTACCTAGCAACCCAATTGTTTTTTCCAAAGCACTCTTAAATTTTTCCCAAAATTTGACAAAGTGCAGTACAACGAGAAAATAGATAGCAATATTATTTCAAAACAAAGCTTAAAAATTTGTTACAATAATTATAAAATATGTTTTTTTTTTTAATTGTCTTCTGTACGAAGTACTATAATAGTGTCAAATTTGCTGACTAATTTTTTCGATCGAGCAAATGAATAATTGGTAGCGTCTACAATATCATTATTTTTGCGAACGCGTACCTAATTACAATAAGTACCACTTTTGGTTTCTGAATAAATAAATATTAAAATAATAATACTTTATCATACCAATAAATGTGATCTCCGTGATTAATTTGTAGTTTTCTTCCAGCATTTTTTCGTAGGCGACCTCAACATGCTAGAAGTCGCCGATTTGCTTCGTCCGTTCGTCCAGCAACTTGACGGTGATATTTAGCGAGTTCTCGCTCACCACTTTCCAGGTGCCACTTTGGTATAGGTTTCGCGAATGTTCATCGGCTCAAGCTTTGCGCAGCTTTTTCTCGCTGATTCAATCGTTTTCGTGAGCGCTTGCGCGCAGTATTTTCTCCTGTCTCTTTCATAATTTCAATCTGCTATTCGATAAATTCGGTCGTTTTTCACATTACCCAATTTGCTTTGACATTGTTCCCAGGCACTTACAAGAATCTGCGTATCGTATTTGAGACAAGAGATCTTTTCCAGTATGAAAAACGCTTCGCTTTTCATTCGCATTGCACGATGAGTATGTTTCATTTCCGCGTAGTCAATTCCAATCTGCTGAGATTAAGTTGTGTCTCCTGTAACAAAAATAAAAATACTTGAATATTTATATTCAAATTGTCGAGATTTATACAACTTCAGATCAGTTATCATAAGTTTTTATAACACAGGCAATATCCCTAAATCTATAATATCCAAGACAATAAACGGCAAAAATTGGACAAACACTACGGGAAATTATCCAAAAAATATACCAAGGTTGCTGGTAGCCACGAGGCCCGATGTTAAGATTAGATAAAAAGGGTTGCATTTAAAGCGCTGTGGCTTGCATAGTAAAACAATGTACCAACAAATACCAATCGCAAAAGCGCCATAAAAATATACTGAAAAATCTTAGTAACTATTCGCTAAATTTGAGGTTAGGTTGCGTCACAAATGGTTATTCGCAAATGTTTGTTATAAATAAACAGAAACAAAGGTGCAGAACTATACCTTAGTAATTTATCTAATCTATTTATTCTTGCTTAGATTTCAGAAAATAGTGAGTATTGTAGATATAAATTTTCAGCAAGACAAATGGCGTCTGCTGATAGACAATGGCGACACTACACAAAACAGGATGTCACGCAGCGCCCGCAGCGGCAACATGTAGAATAGATGATGAAACAGTAGATGACGCACGGGCATGCGCAGCGTAGGCCAATTCAAATGGCGAACACGGAACACCGAATTATACCATCTAGCAATTAAAGAACTAATCAACTTTTTCTTCAATTTATGCCCACAAAATTAGCTAAAGCTGTAACTTTAGATTTAGATTTGAAGCATATTACATTAAACAATTATGTGTCAGGTGTAGGAACCAAAATCAAGTTAAAATAAATAAAATATTAATGTACGACTTACATGTACTACACGGGAAATTTCCTTACAAACAATTTAATAATTTATGAAATTATTTGTGCTTACACAAACGTTCCATCAGTACTATTAGTTCGTATTATGGGGCGCTTATCTTCAAGTTAATTAATAAATACTTAATAAATGATCTCCAATTTATTGAAGAGCTATAAAATTTCGTGTTTTCAACCGCACCCAAATGCAATTAATAAATATTGTGGTTTCGTTACCTAGCAATACAATTGTTTTTTCCAAGGCACTCTTTGACATTTTTACGTAAAAATAACAAACCACATTAGAAAGCAGAAATAGATGGCGTGTGAGTTTGATTAATAATTTGGGTGATCAATCCGGCAATAAAGAGCTAATCTATTTATTCTTCAATTTATGCCCACAAATTTAGCCAAAACTGTATTTTAGATTTAAGAATAAAGCATATAACATTAGACATTTGTCACCTATGTGAATAAGCAAATCGGCGAAATTGGTTTAATCTTAAATGCAAAATTACAGCTACTGCCAAACCTTGTGTGCTTAAATCCACCGAAATGCAAATTTAAAATAAAAGATAATATCTTACTGTACAGAAAAATTAATATTTCATGAAAATTCATGTTCTTGCATCGTTCCATTGGTACGATTAGTCTTCATTTTGAAACGATTATCTTCGAATTAG